>CM068382.1:16426615-16791615 GCA_034770075.1 Aralia elata | reverse complement strand
TTCTAGAAGCTATGCCTGGTGATGCCCTAAAGATTATTATCACCGACCAAGATCTAGCAATGACAAATGCTATATCTAAATTTTTTTTGAATACTTATCACAGGTACTGTAGTTGATATATTTTTACTAAGTTTTCAGAAAAGTTAGATTCGGTTAAGTATAACCACTATTATTCGGATTTTTCAGATTGTATATGGAAGTCAGAATTGAAGGAAGAGTTTGACTCAAAGTGGTTGGAAATTGTTAGGATAAGTGGGTTGAGCGACAATAAATGGCTAAAGTCAATGTATGAAATTCGCTCAAAATGGGTGCCTGCTCATTTGAATCATGTTTTTTCGGCCAATATGTCAAGTAGCCAGCGAGCATAAAGCTCTCATGCATTTTTTAAGAGGGTTGTGAACAAACATTTATCATTGTTTGATTTTATGATTCAGTTTGGCAGGGGACTTACATACCAACGTTATCAAGAGTTGGTAGCTGACAACAAAGACAAGATTGAAACGCCTAAGGTGATATTGGAGCATGATTTTTTGTTATAAATGGTTAATATTTACACATGTGAGATCATTTTTGAATTTCAAGATGAGCTTATAGCGAGCTTATTGAGATATAAATTTGAACTTGTCAAAGACGTTGATAATCTTGTTGTGTATAAAGTTCAAAAAAAAATGAGGCAAAGTACAAAGTTAGGGAGATTCTGTAGGATTATGCTTATTGTAGTTACAAAAAGTTTGAAAGTGCTGGAATCCCTTGTTGGCACCTTTTGGAATATCTTGACAAGTTTCATGATTATGAACAATTGCCAACTAAGTACATCTTGAAGAGATGGACACAAGGTGCAAAATATGGGAACATTGTAGACATTAGTGGCACTGTGATAAGAGATGACAAAGAATATATTGCAAAGCGGAGAGAAATGGTTAAATTTGGTTTGGAAGTAGTTGACAAGACTCTTGAAAGTGAGGAAGGTACAAAGATTTATTATGATGATATGGATAGTGCACTTGAAAAAATTAATCAGTTGAATATTCGTGCTAAAAGTATAAGAGTTTCTGGCGAGAAAAGTAGTCCAATGTTAGTTGTTTCAGGAAAATGCAGTGCAAACAATGAACATGTGTTTTGTGAACTAAATCAAGTGCGAGCAAAAGGGTGCGGAAAAAGGCTCAAGGGAGGAAAAGAGAAGGCATTGGTAAGGGCAAAACAAAAGAAGGCTAGAATGTGTCATGAATGTGGCAAAATTGGATAGACACATGATAAAAAATTGTCCAGCGCTCCAAAATCGGTAAAAATATTTTTTTTTCTTTCCATTTTATTTAAGGCATTTAACTTGAATTTTGACACTATTTAATTTTTAGGTAGGTCTTTTCCATGCAATGAAGATTCAAGTGTAAGTTCAAAAAATAATAGTTTTTCATCCACGAATCAGATTAATTGAAGTTTCAAGCACAAGTTTATGCAGAAGTTGACACTATTTAATATTTGATTTAGAGTCAAAATTTGTACTGTTGGTTGCTACTTGTTTAAATTTGGGTTACTACTCGCTGTAATTTGATAGTCTGGGTTGCAACTTTATATAATTTGCTAATTTGAATTGTTATTTTATGCAATTTACTAATTTGGTTACTTTTTTTTTCCTTTCTTCTTTATACAAAAATTTTAGCGTGTTAGTGATATTCCTTAATGTGTTAAAGATAGTGCACATCTCTATCTCTATATAACATCTGGAAGGGCATTATAGATATTTATTTTTAACATGATTAGACTTTAGAAAAATATAATAAAAAATTATACATTTATTAAAATTTAAGAATTACAATTATATTTTTCTATTAATTTGAAGATAATATAATATAAATATCTTATATTAATTTTTTTTCTTCATAAAATTAACCCGTTATCCTTTTAAATAATTTATATTTAAATAATAATTTAATTAAATATTTATAAATATTATAAAAATATCAGTCCAAAATGTTCAAATTGACACAATAATGTGTAAATGTTTAAATGAGAAGAATAATGAAACAAAGAGTTGGTTTATTCAAAGAGGTAATTTTTTCTGTTAACCTATCCAAGTGATAAAGAGGGATGTTAGATAGAGTTGGTGGTTCATTATTAACTTAGGGTGGTTAAGAGGAGGGAAAGATTTGAATTTTTTACTACCCACGTAATAAAGAGGAGAGAGAGAGAGTTGATTGGTTTTACTACCCACGTGAGTGAGTGAGTGAGAGAAGAGAGAGAGTTTAGTGGGTCAATGTATATTAATAGCTTTTCGTCCAACATGACTTGTTCGTTAGTTCGTGTCCGTGTATGAAAGGGATTTTGTGTGTGTGTGTGTGTGTGTGTGTGTGTGTGTATATATATATATATATATATATATATATATATATATAGAAAACTGATTCACGTTCAAAATAGTTGGATAGTAGGCTATAACCTTCCAACCTATCTTGAACCATTCAGATCATGAACAAAAGGTCAAGATAAGCCCAATTCGCACAATAGTTATTAGGACGGTTCCAAATTGTTATGCGGACGATAGACCCACTAAACCCAATCTACATAACAGTTATGCGTTCGTTCAAAAAAACCAACCAATTGTAAACATACCATCTGTAGAAGTATTGCGTGGACGGGATATTATGTCCGTAAAATTATTATTGTTAACGCCAAGATCCGTCCACTTGCCCAATCACCAAGCAGCGAGTCAAATCCTGCATAGAAAACGGGAAACACACTGAGGAGCCTGACGACCAGGGTCGTCCGGGGATAGTTCTGGTGTGAGAATAAGTACAGACTGGAGAAAAGGTTAATAATGGGGGCACGTTAAAACTTTAGTGCTTGTGTTAGCCAAAGTGTCATTACCTGTAACTTAGGGGATAGCCGTGTATTTATAGCCTTCTCACACCACCTCATTACGTTCGTCCTCGAGTAAGAATATGACTCCTTATAACAACAGTTACCATACTGAGATAGAAATCAATCTCCTTAAGAATGGAAAGTCGAAATTAATCCGGACTGTTCCCATAAAGCAAAGAGTCAAATAGAATCAGAACTGTAGATCCCTTAAGAATCAAATCTCCTAACTAAAATACACCGCCACATAGGAAGATTCCGCCACATGGGATAGGTCCTACCGAATCAGTCAGACCCATAAAATCATGCCCCAATATTACCCCCCACTCTCTTACTTTAAGGGACTTAAAATAAGAAAGTACAAAAATTAATAAACAACAAGCTGCTAACACCGAAGCCAAACAGTCACCTCCGTACATCACGTGCCAAATTGGACCCCACCACTATCATTACCAGCCGTAACTTGGGGGACGTGTGAATACAAAAAGTCAGTCACATCAAAAACCCTCTTCCCCCCAAAAAGGACCGGCATTTTTACTGCCAGTTCTAAAGGTTTTTTAAAAGACATCAATTCCTTTCTCTCTCCACCGCAACAACTTTCTCCGCCCAAACTTCACAAATCTTTAACAGTTTTCGACCAAAATGGTAGATACTAACCCCACTCAACCTCCAACCACCATCGACGAAACTCTCACCATAAATCCACCCATACAACTGACAACAACTCCGACAACCACAAATACCTCTCCAGAAGCCCAAACCTCCGCCACCGCCTCCATCGCCATCAACACACAAACCCGACAACCATCCACTTCTGTCACCACCGCTCCTTCACAAACAACTATACCTTCATCCTCAGCCACTCCATCACCTATATTGGCCCCTGTTAAGATCGAAGAACAAAAGATCCGAAAAGAATATTTGTCAGACAAGGCATATTCCCATGTCAATACTCGATCCTTCATCCACAACCAATCACTATTAGATATACGCCAACAATACCTAATACCCAATCAATATGAGCTTTGTGCACCAAAACTTGAGAAAAAAATGTATTAGCGTCCCGAAGGCTGGGTCGCTGTCCCTCTCTATGGTTTAAGGTATGAGATTCGGTTCCCCCTCCACGAATTCATTTCCACCTTCATAAGTTTTGTTGGAATCGGGTTTGCACAACTAATGCCGAACTCTTACATTTACCTCATTTGCTTCATCGCTTTCTGCCACAAATGTGGTGTCCAACCTTCCATTGATTTCTTCTTCGCCCTATTCACCATGGGTCGATCCAAAGAGCCTGAATTTCGTCAATTGAACATACAACCAAACAAGCGAACTTGGATGAAGAACCCCTTCAGATAAAACCAGTCTCTACCATCTCGCTATCAAAACTTCCCCCCATCAAAACAAAAGCAACCTCCATTATCTTGGCCCCATCATTCATTGAAAAGAGCCCTTTAAACATGATAATTGAAGAAAGGAACATCCTACTCAAAAAGAAACGAATGTTAGTAAAGACATCCACCAAAGCACCCTCTACCGAACCGTCTCAAACTATGTCTCTCGTACTCGCTCAGATCACTAAACCCGAACCTACTCAAATCACCGAACCTGAACCCATGCAGATCACCGAACCCGAACCCCCTAAAGAAAAAAGAAAAGAACGCGAAGAGCCATCCTATGAACCTTCCACCAAAATACTCCATACTGAAACAACCCTCGATCCCCAAATATAACAAACAAAAACTCCCCAATCAGCTGGATCTCCATCCATCTCCGCCCAAGTACGAGAGGCTCTCACTTCGATGACGCTATGGCCGGAGGATCCAGAAGATTATCCGTTCGAGCTCTTCGATAATTTCATCTTTCCTAAAGATAGCAACAGATTTGAAGACCACATCCCCAACAACTCATCGCCGCTAGCGTTATGCACCAGGGTCGGGTAAGTATTTCTCATGTACTACATCTGGATTCTCACTACTTCATTTAATTCTGAATAACATATTTCATATCCCAGTCCAATGTTGTTCTTGCCTAAACCCTACGCCGATTGTCTAAAATAACCGCTAAAGAGAAGGAACTAGAAGCCGAAATCACCCGTCTTCAGTTTAGAGTTCAAGCCTTGACGTCCGGCCTTGAAAAGGAACGAAGCCTTCACGCAAACACCACCTTCCACTGCCAAGAGCTGATGTACGAGTTAAAGACAGTAAAATGGCAATCATCCGCGATAGCCAAACAAAAAAAATAACTCCTGATGGATCGAGGCGAACTAAAGGATAAGAACGAAAGACTAAAGAAGGTTGTGACAACCCTTCAGAGTTAGGTGGAGGAGATGCACATAAAGATGATGAACTTGATCAAGGTTGGTGACACATTAGAGAAGGAATACACCGAACTCAAAAGCTAAGGCCCCCCAATGATCGAAACCACCAAACAACAAGTTACCAATGAATACAAAAAATCCTTCGAACTGGGCGAGACTGTCATGAGCCAGTTCGGCGACGGCTACCAGAGTGCAAAAATGAAGGGCAAAGAGAAGATGCTAGCATCGGACCTTGACCCCAGTATCCTCAAATCCTCCGATGTCGAGGACAATGCTGAAGACCTTCCCCCTCCTTCTACTTAACTCTTACCTATACTTTGCTTCATTTCCTTTTTATTAAACTTGTAAATGTATAAATGATGAACAAAAATATATCTTTTACAAATATAATGTGAATGACAAACTAACTTCATTAATGAATGATGGGATTACATAAGTGTAAATTGAAAATACATAACTTATTGATAATATTTTTGGAGTCGCCTGCATGCCAAGTATTTTTTATGTCCGTTCCATACATAACCCAAAGCTGATAGGTACCCAGCTTTGGGACTTCAACAACTTCATAAGGACCCTCCTAGTTAGGCATAAGCTTTCCTATATTTTGGGGAGTAGAGGCTTCAGCTTCCCGAAGAACCAAATCACCAACCTCGAACCTCCTTTGCTTTACGCCTTGATTATAGTGTCGGGCAATCTTGCATTGGTGGATTACTAATCGTACCATCACTGAATCCCGAACCTTCTCTAACAGATCTAAATTGAGACGCAGACCTTTATCCTTGTATAACTCCTTATATTGACTGACCCAAAGGGAGGGTGACTCGATCTTTACTAGAATAAGGGCATCGGTCCCATAGGCCAATTTGAAAGGTGAATCCCTCGTCGTTGTCCGAGGTGTGGTCTGATAGGCCCATAGAACGCTAAGTAACTCCTTCGGCCAGTGACCCTTAGCTTCATCCAACCTTTTTTTGATCCTATTAAGCAAGGTCTGATTAGTCACCTTTACCTGATCATTAGACTGTGGATACGCCACCGATGTCGTCTGATGCTGGATGTTCAAATCCGTCAAGAACTGTTCAAACTTGGACCCAGTAAACTGTTGACCATTGTCTAACACCAGAGCCCTAGGGATGCCAAAGCGAAAAACTACCGACTCCTTGAAGAACTTCAAGTAATCCTGTTCAATAATCGACCGAAGGGGTTTAGCCTCCACCCACTTAGTTGTGTAATCGATAATACCACCACGAACGCTAATTGACCCTTTGCTTTCGACAATGGCCCTAAGATATCGATCCCTCAAACTACAAATGGGATTAGGGATAGAACCGAGGACAACTCTTTTAGAGGCTGACGAGGAACAAGACTATTCAGTTGACACTTTGCACACTTCTTGACGTACTCCTTAGCTACCTGGAATATAGTCGGGCCAGTAGTAACCTTGTCTTATCACCTTATATGCCAATGCCTTAGTCCCCATGTGATCACCACAGATTCCTTCATGAACCTCTCAAAGGACATATGCCGCTTCAGATGGTACTAAACACTTTAGTAATGGAGAAGAAAATGCCCGCCGGTAAAGATCACCATCAATCAACCAGAAGCATGAACTTTGATACTTTATCTTTTTTGCCAGCACCCGATCTGAAGGTAATACCCCATCACAAAGATAATCTAAGTATGGCGTGAGCCAATAATTCGATCTTTCTATCAACAAAACCTCTTCATTTTGAATGCTCGGAGCAATAAGAACTTCTAGATAGACTGAACCACTAAACGAACTCATTTCTGTCACAGCCAATTTTGACAAAGCATCGGTCACAGTGTTACCAGGCTGATCCACTCCCTGAAAAGAATAAGAGTTGAAATGGTGAAGTCGATCCTTGACTTTGACAAGATACTTGAGTATCCTTGCCCCCCGAACCTCATACTCCCCTGCAATTTTCTTGACCACTAGTTGAGAATCGCTGAAGATGACTAAATGACGAACCTCTAAACTTCTGACCAACCGTAACCCGACTAATATTGCTTTATACATTGCCTCATTATTCATGGCCCAAAATTAGAACTGGATGGCCTGTTGGATCTTAAACCCTTCGGGACTTGTCAGTATCACACCAGCCCTACTAACGTCCGAAGTCGATGACCTGTCAACATAGAAGGTCCACGAAAACTGCACCGACTGGGCATCAGTGACTGAGCCCACAATTTCTCCTTGCTGGCCTAAAAAGTTCAGTTCAGAGAGCGAACATTCCACCACGAAGTCGGCTAACGCCTGACCCTTTATAGCTGTCCGTGGATGATACTCCAAAATGAACTGACTTAACTTCATCGCCTATGCAGCGAGCCGACCTGAGATCTCTGGCTTATGTAACACCTTCTTGAGGGGATGATCCGTATACATCATAATTACTCGACTCTAGAAGTAGTGTCGAAGCTTTCGACTAACCATTATTAATGCATAAACAAACTTTTCCAGGTTCGGATACCGAGTCTCTGTATCTTGAAGAGAATGACTGATGTAATATATGAGAAACTATTTTTTGCCCGATTCCCTTACCAAAACTGCCCCCAACTGCTAATGAACTTGCCGCCAAATAAAGATATAAGGGCTCTTTGGGGACTAACTTCATCAACAACGGCGCCAAAGATATATATCGTTTTATCCCCTGGAAAGTATCCTCACACTCCGAAGTCCACTGAATTTGTTTTTCATTCTTCGGTCCCTTTCAGAGTGTCAATGAACGGAAGGCATCGTTCAGCAGATTTGGACATAAACCTCTTGACCGCTGCAATCCGACCTGTCAGTAGTTTCACATCTTTAAAAGTCTGTAGAGACTTTATATCCAATATTACCTTAATTTTTTTTGGGTTGACCTCGATCCTTCTTTTACGGACCAGATAGCCAAGAAATTTATCCGATCCGAAACTGAAGGTACACTTGTTTAGATTAGTGCATGTTGTAGTTCCGGATGGTCTGGTAACACTCCTCCAAATCATTCAAGTGGTCTTGGACTACAACACTCTTGATGATCATATTATTAACGTATACCTCCATGTTTCGACCAAGCTGCTTTCTAAACACATAGTTTATCATCCTTTGGTAGGTGGCCCCCGCATTGATCAGATCGAACGTTATCTTCTTGTAAGCATATATCGCCCGATGAGTGATGAAAGCAATTTTTGGGATATCCTCCTTACACATCAAAATTTGATTGTATCCCGAAAAGGCATCTAAGAAACTCAACAAATAATACCTAGAAGTAGCATTGATGAGTTGATCAATGTTCAGCAAAGGGTAGAAATCCTTCAGACAAGCTTTGTTCAAATCCGTGTAGTCAATGCATATTCTCCACTTCCTGTTCTGCTTTCTAACCAGCACCACGTTAGCCAACCACTGTGGATAGTCGATTTCAAAGATAAAGTCAGCCACTAACAACTTGTCCACTTCATCATTAATAATCTTCTGTCTCTACGGAGCGAAGATCCTTCTCTACTGCTGAACTGATTTCTGAGCAGGATCTACACAAAGCTTGTGGACGGCTATTTTTTCATCAATACTTGGCATGTCGCTAAGCACCTAAGCAAAGATGTTGGTATACACCCGTAGCAATTCCTGCAAGTCTGACCCGATCTTCACAAACTTCTCTGGATTCCCCGAAATTAGCTCTACATCTTATGTCTCCTTTGCTGGAAGGGCAAGGGGTTCAGTAACACCCTCCGTAAACGACTCTATCTCGATTGTTATTGTCTGCTTTCGCTTACTGACCCCGACCCCGGATGACATCAAGGTATTGTGATAGCATCTTCGGGCGATGTCCAGATCCCTTTTGACTTTGCGGACCCTATTCGGTGTAAAAAACTTGATCTTAAAGTGGGGTATGAACGTCACGTCTTGTAATGCTGCTACGACCCAAAATAGTATTGTAAGCCGAATCCACCTGAACAATAAAGAACTTGATATCAATTTGCACCTGCTGAGAAGCCGTGCCAAAAATGACAGACAATTCTATTATCCCGACCACAGGGACTAGATCATTGCTGAACCCATAGAGAGGATCTTCTTGTTCGACCTCTATCTTTCGTCCTTCTAGGTCTAGCTTCTAATATGCATGGGTATACAAGATATCCACCGAAGAACCATTATTGATCATGATCCTCCTCATGTATATCCGTCTGATCTGGGCGGTAATAACCAACGCCCCCTCAGACGGCTCGACCGACTCGGATGGGTAGTCCTCATTGAAAAATGAAATAACAGTACCGGGATAGAGCCGTTCCCTTCGTGCTAGTTGTTCGGACACCATAATGACTGAATCCAATGAGCCCCGACATTTTTTTGGGTCACCCTTCCAACCAAACCACCCATGATGACATCCACTATCCGACGGGCTGACTGATTCTGATTGGTTTGCCGATACCTATGGTGCCCCTGATTAGCATCTTTTCGTCTTCCTCCCGAGCCTTCCCGACCAACAACGTAATGAACCAGCTCCCCGTTCTGGACGTTCTGTTAGTTTTATATATAATGCGAACATGCAATCAAATTACATAAATAAAGCAGAAGTGCGATAAAATCAGATTTTAAAATTTTATACAAACCATTACCATGATCTTTCTTTATGCGTAATAATTAATTAAACGAAAAAGATAGAGAATAAGAATTATACCCTTGTAGAATTCTAGCTTCCTCAGGTACAAGTTCAACTCCAATTCTTTTGTGTTCTCCTTGAATTTCACCGATTAAATTCCTTCCTTTGATCAACGTTAGCCACCCAAGTGTTTGGCCTCTAGAGGTGATCCACCAAGGAATAATACTTGTTTAAGAAGATGGGTATTGGCAAAACCCTAGTTTCTATCTCTATAGAAATTGTAAGTACTCTCCACAATTCTAATGGAAGTGTGTGTAACCCTAAATCATGATACGACTCCTCTTATTTATAGATATAGGGAACCCTCCTAAACTATTTAGGATTATATATTTTTTATTCTAATTAAACTCCTAATCCAATCAAGAATTTATGAGAGTACTTTTGTGACACCCCCAAATCCAGGTTTCCAAACCTCGAATTCGGTGCTCACGATAATCGACGACAAACATACTATCTAACTAAATGCGGAATAATAAACATACATTGTTTATCGAATGGAAATAAAGTCTTACAATTCTGGTCCCAAGGTTCTTTAACCTTAACATAAAACGTACTCTATTACAAATAAAGGTTCACTTAATCAAACAACATTCAGAAATAGCTAGTACATAGGCACTAACGGGCATCTACTCTTGCACCTTCCCTTTTTCCTTTGTCTCCCCTAGACGTTTCTGCCTTAGCTGAAATAAAGATCATGATATAGCAAGGATAAGCAACTAATTTGCTTAGCAAGTATATACACAAAGAGATATATCATGATATATAGAAGGAAATTTCGCTTTCAATGTTTAACAACAGTATAAGAGTGTGGAGGAGCATTGAATTAATAAACAACAGTTGAATATTCGAATAATTGAATGACAATTACTGAGTGGTTTGAAATAACCAAGGACGTTTTCCAAGGTTCTCAGCATTTAAACTGGACCTCTTAAAAGTTTTGGTAATCGAGGGGATCAGCCTCTCATACCCCGTGATTTATGCATAAACACTTAATAACCAGCATTGATATCATGCCTTAAACAGGTTTATCCTTTTCTCAGCCAAGAGTTCTTACGATAGCAATTTAATAAGAACAGCTTTTAAAATACCATTGTCTTAACCAATTTAGACATGCTGGATCTAGCTGATACAAATAGCATAGATCTATCTCATAAACAATTCATGCTTGAAAGAACTTTAATTAAATTTACAGTTCAATCATAATAGGATAGAATTCAATTGCACCAGGTGCGAATCTCAATAATCAGTATAGATGTGAATAATCAACAATAATTATTCACTAACATGCTTCGAAAATAATAACTCGAGTTTGAGTTAGGGAACTTGCAATAATGTAAGAAGTTTAGGGTTAGGAACTTGCCTGTTTTGCTCAGCTACAAATAATTCCAGCTTTAACTAATTGGCCTTGAAGAACCTAACATTGATAATGTTGAGCTATCAATTAGTATACTGCGTAGTTGTATATCGATACGCTTACTTTATGCTATTTATTTAACAATTAAGCAAATCACATAGCACACATAAACTATCGTAAATCCTATAAGACACTTAATTGATCCTTAGGTTGATGGTTTAAATTAATTAACCATGTTTCCCTTAAGTGATAATCACTTATTAACCTTTAAAGCAATTTATTATAATTGTTAAATTAATTAACATTACTCTTTCTTAAGTAATATTCATTTATTAAAACCCTTAAACAATTTGTTATGATTGTTTAATTAATGGGTTATTAAACTCTCTCTATTTTATTACTCTATCTTCATTTAATTACTATTAAATAGTAATTAATTAATTATCTTTAGTTATTATTAATAGTAATTAATAACTAATTATATTCATTTATTATTTAATTATTAATTAAATAATAATCGAATTATAAATTTTTAATTGTCTGTAATTATTATTTAAGATTAAATAATAATTAATTAAGTTTATTTATTATTTAATGTTAATCAGATAATAAATAATTAATAAGTGAGTACTAATTATCTTTAGTTATTATTTAATAATAAATAATAATTAATTAGGTTTATTTATTATTTAAAGTTAATCAAATAATAAATAATTAATTAGTAAATAGGAATTATCTTTAGTTATATTTAATACTAAATAATAACTAATTAAGTTTATTTATTATTTAAGGTTAATCAAATAATAATAATAATTAATTAGTGAATAAGAATTATCTTTAGTTATTATTTAATATAAATGATAACTAATTAGGTTTATTTATTATTTAAAGTTAATCAAATAATAAATAATTTAATTAGTGAGTAATAATTATCTTTAGTTATTATTTAATAATAACTAATTAGGTTTATTTTATATTTAATGTTAATAAAATAATAAATAACTAATAAGTGAGTACTAATTATCTTTAGTTATTATTTAATAATAAATAATAACTAATTAGGTTTATTTATATTTTAAAATTAATCAAATCATAAATAATTAATTTATAATTCTTAATTATCCTTAATCATTATTTAATAATAATTAATCAATTACTTAACTTTATTTATTATTTAAACATAATTAAATAAACAAATAGTTAATTTTTTTTCTAATTTTCGTTCTTGATTTCCAGATTTGGGGTCTTTCACCAAAACCTTCATAAAACGAAATCTACAACTTCGATTTACGATCCGTCGATTTTGTTGGATTCGTATCTTCCTGAACTACACTTTTCATTTATCAAACATCAAATTTGGTTATGTTTAGGTCTCGGAAAACAGGCTCAAAGTCAAGGGTCAGCAAGGTTGTTCAACAGTTGGCATGCTTTGGTAATAAATTCATGGTTTGCTCATTTTTCAACATATTTGAGTGATTCAAAAGGGATTTTGTCCCTAACCTATGGATCTAGCATATCAAGAAAGAAAATCACAAGATCCCTTTATAGATTTCAAAATGGGACAAGCATATAACAACCTTTTTCAAACAAAATTTCCGGAAATCTCCTTTACTTCCTTTCTTCTAAATTTTTCCAACATAAACTCACACATATGAACAAGCAAAAACATTATATATTCAAGATCTAACCTTATCATAAGGTTCTAGCCATCAAGAACATAAAACTTCAAGGATCTATGTCCAATCACATTAAAATAGCTTAAAGTTTGGAGTTATACCTTTTTGATTTCTTCTTCTTCTTTTCCTTCCCAAAATAGGTTGTGAATGGGGATGGCCTAAATAATCAAGACCTTCTTCTTTTCTCCCACAAGATTTGCTCTTGCTTCTCTCTTTCAAAACTCTCTCAAGCTCACAAACTCTCTACTTGGTGAATAATAGTGAGCCAACCCTTGTTAACTTTGGTGAGGGGTCCTATTTATAGGAAAGTAGAGACCATGGGCAAAATAGTCATTAATCATGACTAGGCAAGGGCAATTTGGTCAATTCATCAATAGTAGGAAGTTTCTAGCAACTTCCTCAAGGGTATTTTAGTCCTTTCCCAACCTCTTTCAAGGTTAAAATAGTCTTTTCGCAAAATCTTAATTATCCATTAGTTATTACCCATTCTTCATTGGTTATTAGACATTGGTTATTATCTTGCCATCATTACATTGGTTAAACACAATGGTTATTATCCCGCCATCATTTCATTGGTCATTAACCACTTGGATATAAAATGGTTATTGCCCTTACATAATTACCTTGGTTATTAACCACTCTTGGCCATTTTAGTCATTACCCACCAATTCCTACACTTGACTCACCTATGGTTATCTCTTAACCATAGTTATATCATACCTGCCAACACGAGTATAGACACATCTTATACATCTCTCACCAATTAACCCAAGCTGGTTTAAATAGAACACAACGTTAACTCATTGAATTAAATTAGATTTAATTAATAAGGACGTTCAAAATTCACGGGCATTACAACTTTTATTAATTAATTCTCAAACCCTTTTAGGAATTAAATAATAATAATAGTAATAATAATAATAAGACTCTTCTTATTAATTTATATTTAATATTTTTAAATATTAAATAATAAATATTAAGCAATTTATTCTATCTCCATAGATTAAATTAAATACACTTAACTTATTATTACGATTATGTCATTTACTTCTTCAATAAATATTTTTCTTTTGCGGTGTGACCCTTTAGGTTCTCCATATTAAACCGATTGTGAATAAATTAATTAGAACAATTCTAATCTTATTTAAATAAATAAATAAAATTATTTAATTCATTTAAATAAATAATATTTATTCTACAATAAGGGTAAGCCCCCTTAGCGATCAATGACTTTCTAGATAATATAGATTTCAACATTAATCATAAAAGAATATTTTAGTGAATAGTTGCCATACAATTCAATCCTTCTACCATACAATGTCCCAATTAAATATAAGATATGAAATTACTGTCAAGTCTTATTTTATTTAATTATATAAATTTCGATTCTTAAATGTACAACTCTAAATAATGTAAATTAAAAACTCCTTTCTAATTTCATTCTACTTGGCCAAGGACTACTGAGTTGTCATTTATCGAATCACATAGGACATTCTCATTTTTTACTAGATGTGGTAGGCTATTTGTTCACCATTCACTTATCTCCATGTACAAATTATTATACCCAAGCATACCCTTTGATATACCCTAAAGGTCTTAAGGGATATGTCAAAGTACAACTCATCATACATAAGATACTATGATGATCTCAAGTTCAAGGATCACTTGTACTGCAATCACTAGAGGAATTCTATTGACAGGCAAGTAAAACTCCATTAGGTATTCCTTTAACGAGTCATGTTCAGTGAACTTATTCTCCAATAAGTACATACATACTTGCTTTAGTGTCTCCATATAAATGATTATGAGATCAATTACTCTCTTCTTAAGAGCAAGCAAATTATGTATTAATCTATCCAGATTCACTAATCCCCTTTTAGTAATCCAACGATTAGGAACGATTTTAGTTTTTAACTTTCTAAGAATTTAGATCTCATTAGCATGATCATCATCATGATTCTAAAAACATTGCTTAAAACTATGGGTTTATCACATATTAAATAACAACACCATGTAGATAAAGTAAAATGCCTTTAATAGATTAAATCTTTTATTAATAAATGAATAAGATTACAAAGTATATACTACATCATATCAAATATGATTGGCTTGTGTGCATACTGCTTTCAATCTCCCACTTGCACTAAAGTCAATCGCCATAGTATCTAATACCCATCTTCTTTAAGTGACGATCAAACTGATGTTGGGTTTAAGCTTTAGTAAATGGATCTGCAATGTTGTCTTGTGAGTCCACTATCTCTATAGTGGCTTCTCATCTTTTAATGATTTCTCTAATCATATGAAAGTGCCGCAACATTTGTTTGGATCCCAAATGAGATTTAGGTTCCTTGGTTTGTGCAACAACCTAATGTTTTTCACAATATACCAATTAGGAACCATTCTAAGTTCTGTAATGAACTTTTCATCTAAACAACCAACTTGCAGCTTCATTTACAGCTATATACTCTATCTTTATTACTTAATCAGCAACCGTTTGTTACTTGGAACTCTTTCCAACTCACTGGACCACCGTTCAAGATAATCATATACCTTAAAGTGGATTTGATGTCGTCTAGATCAATCTGAAAAACTTGAGTCTGTGAAGCCCTCTAGTTTCAATTCAGATCCACCATTAAAATTCATCCTTAGTTCTTCTTAAGTACTTTTGGATGTTTCTCACTATCTTACAGTGATTTTCATCAGGAATAAACTTATATTTTGCTTATCACATTTAGTGCATAAGTAATATCTGGTCTCGTACATTTCATCGCATACATGATAGTTACTCATGCGATCTCTCTTTACAGGTGTCTTTGGGGACAATTATTAAAGAGATTCACTCCATGACTCATGAACATGAGACTTCTTTTAGAGTTTGCCATGCTAAACCCCTTTATCATCAAATGAATATACGTTCCTTGGGTCAAGCCAAGCATCTTTATAGATCTATCTCTATAGATCTTCATCCCAAAATATAGGATCCTTTAACCAAATCTTCCTTGGAGGAATGTTTAGACAACATTATCTTTACTGATTATAATATTGGTATGTCATTCCCTTTCAGTAGTATATCAACATATAGTACTAGGAATGTCACTGCGCTCCCACTGACCTTGTACACATATGGTTCATCCTCGTTTTTGATAAAATCAAACTCTCTTGATTGTCTCATCAAAATAGATGTTCCATCTTCGAGAAGCTTGCTTCAATTCATCATTGTAGCTTACATACACGATTTGCTTCAACCTTTGAAACAAATTTCTCTGGCTGTATCATACATACATTCTCCTCAAGTCTTCATTGAGGAAGGACGTCTCCACATCCATTTGCCAGATTTCGTAATAATAAGCTGTAATCACAAGCAAAATCTGAATGGACTTGAGCATTGCTATTGGTGATAAGATTTCATGATGGACAATTCCTTGCCATTATTTGAAATCTTTTGTCACCATTCTGGCCTTATAGGTCTCCACCTTGCCATTTTCCCCAGCCTTTTTCTTAAAGACCCATTTACACCTTATAGGCATTATTCCTTTTGGTGGAGTAACCAGAGTCTATACTTGGTTCTTATACATGGAGTCCATTTCGGATTTCATGGTCATCTGTCATTTCTCTAAGTGTCTACTACTCATAGCCTCATCATATATGACTGGATCATCATCCTCTATGATGCGTACCTCATCATCATCTTCTATGATGAATCCATACCTCCTAGATATCTTCGGTACTCTTCCAGATTTACGATTCAGTTGTGGTACAATAGGTCTATCTAAAGGTTGCTCGGTCCGACTTATAGTGTTTTGTGGTTCTTGAACTTCTTCAAGATCTATTTTCCCTCCCACTAGCCCCTTCAAGTATAAACTCCTTTATCCAAGAAGGTAGCGTGTTTCACAACAAACACCTTTTGCTCAGTAAGATTATAGAAATGATACCCTAAACTTTCTTTAGGATATCCCACAAATATGCACTTGTCAGATTTTGTCCCAAGCTTATCCTTTTGAAACTTTTTCACATAAGCTAGACAACCCTAAATCTTAACATGCTTAAGACTGGGTTTCCTCCCTGTCCATAACTCATATAGAGTCTTGGGGACAGATTTTGAGGTTACTTTATTTTGTAGATATGTAGCCGTTTCTAGGGCATAACCCCAGATGGATACTTGAATGTCGATAAAAATCATCATGGAGTGCACCATGTCCAACAAGGTACGATTTTTCCTTTTAGATACACCAATCAATTATTGCGTATCAGGAGGTGTCAATTATGAGAAAATACCATTTTGAGATGATCTAGAAACTAATTGCACAAGTATTCCTTTCTTGATCTGATTAAAGAATCTTATTACTTTGTCAATTTGTTTCACTTCTGAATTCTTTAAACCTTTCAAATGATTCAGACTTGTATTTCATTAAATACACATATTCAACTCTTTGAATGACCATCTCCTTTTCTTTTACTAGTTTGTTTAATTTACAAAATACTTTTCATGTAAGTCAAGTATATAAAAGTCCATCAAGTAATCTTTCAGTTCCAAACAAAACATTATCATTATAAATAGAACAATCATTGTTCTTAAATATAATACCAAGTTCTTCCTTGTCCAACAACGAAAAGAAATAATATTACTAATGAAAACTGGAACATAATAACAAATTATTAACTTAATAGACTTGCCCGTAGGCAACGCTAAACTATAAGTTCCTACGGCTAATGCAGCAACCATTGCTCCATTCCCCACACGCAGGATTATTTCCTCTTTGTTTAACTTTCTACTTCTACTTAGTCTCTACATCGATTTGCATATGTGAGAATTACAGCCGGTATCCAATACCCAAGTAGAACCTTGACTTAAAGATTTATTTCAATCATGAACAAACCTGTATTTATAACCTAAGCTTCTTCTGGTTAGCCTCTGCAAGATACTCCTTGCAGTTTCTTTATCAGTGTCTAGGCTTATTGCTGTGGAAGCAAACTTCTTTGCTATCCGTATCAGTTTTCATCTTATTGTCCTTTGTAATTGCCTTTACTTTTGTCTTCTTTGAAATTTTCTTCTTTTAAGAAGATCCTTTGGTCTTCTTCCTTTTTTTGGAAGACTCATCTACTAGTAATACTTGGTCTTTCTTGGCTGGAAAGTGACTCTTTACAGTTTTTCAACATGTTTAAGCAACTCAGGCAGGCTGACATCTAGCTTGTTCATGTGGAAATTCACATTGTGAAAAAGAGTCCGGAAGTGATTACAAGATCAGATCTTGAATCAACTCTCCATCCATTAAAAAACCCAATTGTCCCAATTGTTCAATCAGATTGATCATTTTGAGGACATGTGTCTATACTGTAGTGCCATCGGTCATTCTAGATCGGAAGAGCTCCTTAGATTTCTAATATCTAGCAGTCCTATTTTCCTTACCATTCAACTCTTTGAGGTACAAGAGTATAGTAGGAGCATTCATAGTTTCATGCTGACGCTGAAGCTAACTCATGGATGCGAGCATGATGTATTGAGCCACAATTACATTATTTTGCCACTTTCTAAAAGTAACAATTTCTTCCTCAGAGGCTATTTCTGCAACAGTTGCAGGGATAGGCGAATTAAGGATATAAGATAGCTTTTCAGGCGTAAGAACTATTTTAAAATTCCTTAACCAATTCTTATAATTCGGCCCGGTTAATTTATTAGCATCCAATATGCTCCGCAGTGATAGTGATTTAGATATTGTAAAATTCTATAAATGAAATTTATAATTTAACAACATTTTAGCATACATTCATTTTATTAATTAGCAAAATAAATTAAGTCTTTATTTAAATTGGTATCTCCCACTATTTTTAGCAAACTATATTACCCTCAATATATAGTTCGACAAATCTAATTAAACATTTGCTAGCGAGAATAAGGATCCCATTTCAAATGTATATAGCCTTGTGTGACACAACAAACTATATATAAATAAATAAGTAGACAATTATTGTCAATTACATCACTATGTAACTCCTTATATTTTGCCTCTTAGATTATTTTGATCAAGTGTGATACAGTCGAATCAAAATTATCTAAGTTAAGTCCAACCTAGTACTTCCATATATGTGAAGAGAAAAATATTGTCCTTGTGGTGACACAACAAAACAGTAATGTTCAATTCCTTAATAAGCATCAAATGTGATAAGGCAACATCTTAAATATTTAATACTTGCCTTGTGGTGACACAACAAACTCATATTAAATATTTAATACTCTATCGATTTACCATGCTAGAAGGCGACGTTCGAAATTCCAAATATCTTTGAACGTTTAGGACTTAATATGATTTCTTTGAGGGGTTTGTTATTATTTGTCTCATCTTGTTTAGCTCGCATGCACACACACACAGATATATATATATATATATATATATATATATATATATATATATATATATATATATATATGTAAAATACACGTCATATTATTTAACATGTGAAGCATGTTGTATAATATAATATATATATATATATATATATATAATAATCATGCACATATAGAATACTATATTCTACCCGAATTGATTATGGACTTTTATTCTAGTTTGGTTCACTAGAGCCACCAAGTGAACCAAAAGGTCAAACCTAAAGTGCAAGAACTGAATTTAAATATAACTATTATATTTAAACCCGAGCTCCATTACAAAAGGGTCTTTAAGCGCTCCTTGCTCCTTTGTCTCTAATTCTTCAAAATAATTCTAACTAATCCTATTATATAAACTATTTACAATAAATAGAAACCTTGATCAATAGTCAAGGGGACGTACATAGGAGGATAATAGAATTTACATCAAGAAAAATAGACAAGACGAGGTACACATACCCCATTTATAAAACCCATTCATTCAAGCATCCTCATAAAATAAATCCAATCATCCATTGGTCAATAGTCCATAATCAATCCCATTTATTATCATACATATCATCATATGCGTCAATAAATAACATTCATCTGATGAATAATAAAACCATTCCATATATGCATTGATATCATTTAATAGGCAATTTAAAGTTGCATGAAATCTAATTTCATGTTTAAAATAATTCTTTATTTTAATTATAAAACCATGTAAAATAACTCTTTATTTTAATTCTTGAAAAATTACAAAATTAATCAAAATCGCAAAATCTATCAGAAGGCTTTGTGAAGAAAAGCGGCGCAGCGGTACCGGGTCATATCCGGGCAAGAGATACAGCGTTGCAGTGCCATGTCTAACAAAGGGACACGGCGCTGTGGCGCCAGGTCGTCAAAAACGTTTTACCAATTTTTCCGCAATCGTGAATTTGATCAGTTTTTCATCCAAAACTCGATTTTCTGCAATTATTTTCAAAACTCACGATTTTATACAACACATAATGCCCAATAAATTATTCCAAACACATATCCATACACATACGGAATCAAAACAATTAATAATTCACATAAAATTTGTCTCTAAAACCATTGTTAGATTTGTATATAACACGAACATGCAATTAAATTACATAAATAAAACGGAAGTGCGATAAAATCATATTTTAAAATTTTATACAAACCATCACCACAATCTTTCTTTATGTGCAATCATTAATTAAACGAAAGAGATGGAGAATAAGAATTATACCCTTGTTGAATTTTTGCTTCCTTAGGTACAAGTTCAACTTTAATTCTTTTTCTCCTTAATTTCACCGATCAAATTCCTTCCTTTGATCAACGTTAGCCACCTAAGTGTTTGGCCTCCAGAGGTTATCTACCAAGGAATAATACTTGTTTAAGAAGATGGGTATCTGCAAAACCCTAGTTTCTATCTCCGTAGAAATTGGAAGTACTCTCCACAATTCTAATGGAAGTGTGTGTAATCCGAAATTATGATAAGACTCCTCTTATTTATAGATATAAGGAACCCTCCTAAACTATTTAGGATTATATTTTTTTATTCTAATTAAGCTCCTTTAATTAATTAAACTCCTAATCCAATTAGAAATTTATGAGAGTACTTTTATTAATTAATTTCTAAATCTTTTTAGAAATTAAATAATAATAATAGTAATAATAATAATAAGACTCTTCTTATTAATTTATATTTAATATTTTCAAAATATTAAATAATAAATATTAAGCTATTTAATTTATTCTATCTCCATAGATTAAATTAAATACACTTAACTTATTATTACGATTATGCCATTTACTTCTTAAATAAATATTTTTCTTTTGCGGTGTGACCCTTTAGGTTCTCCATATTAAACTGGTTGTGAATAAATCAATTAGGACAATTATAATATTATTTAAATAAATAAATTAAAATATTTAATTCATTTAAATAAATAATATTTATTCTATAATAAGGGTATGCCCCCTTAGCGTTCAACGACTTTTCTAGATAATATAGATTTCAACATTAATCACAAAAGAACATTTCAGTAAATTGTTACCATACAATTCAATCCTTCTACCATACAATGTTCCAATTAAATATAAGATATAGAATTACTGTCAAGTCTTATTTTATTTAATTATATACATTTCGATTGTTAAATGCACAACTCTAAATAATGCAAATTAGTCTGCCTTGGCCAAGGACTACTGAGTTGTCATTTATCGAATCACATAGGACATTCTCATCTTTTACTAGATGTGGTAGACTATTTGTTGACCATTGACCTATCTTCATGTATAACTTATTATACCCAAGCATACCCTTTGATATACCCTAAAGGTCTTAAGGGACATATCAAAGTACAACTCATCATACATAAGATACTATGATGATCTCAAGTTCAAAGATCACTTATACTACTATCAGTAGAGGAATTCCTATTGACAGGAAAGTAAAACTCCATTAGGTATTCCTTTAGCGAGTCACGTTCAGTGAACTTATTCTCCAATAAGCATCTACATACTTATTTTAGTGTCTCAATACAAATAATTATGAGATCAATCATCCTCTTCCCAAAAGCAAACAAAGTATGTACTAATCTATCCGGATTCACTAATCCCCTTTTAGTAATCCAACGATTAGGAACGATTTTAGTTTTAAGCTTTCTAAAATTTAGATCTCATTAGCATGATCATCATCATGATTCTAAAAGCATTGCTTAAAACTATGAGTTTATCACATATTAAATAACAACACCATGTAGATAAAGTAAAATGCCTTTAATAGATTAAATCTTTTATTAATAAATGAATAAGATTACAAAGTATATACTACATCATATCAAATATGATTGGCTTGTGTGCATACTACTTTTACGTTCTTCTCGATCAAGTTTTTCAACTGATGACAATCTTTTGTTGAGTGCCCAGTGTGCTGGTGATAATTATAGTACCGATTCTGATCTCCTCTTCCGGGATGACTACAAGTTGGGTACAGCTCGAAATAGTATTTGTTTCTAATCTCCTCTAAACTCCTAGCCCGATCTGTGTTGAGAGGGGTGTAAATTTTATTAACGTTTTAGTTCGGGAACGGAGGTCGGTCTGCTCCCAACCCAAACCCCCGTTGTTGAACTCTTTCCTTGATTGCGCCTCAGACTTGGGATTATAACCCCTTTCCCGATCCTTAGGTTTATCCGGTGTATGTGTCTACGACTTCAGGCTCCCTATGGCTTCGTTGATAGTAATAAAAATTTTCGCCCTGTCATACGCCTCTAACAAATCCTTCGGGAGGTTGAACATAATATCTTTCATTAACTTCTTTGATGTCATAACATCTTGTCCAGTAGTGAAACATCTGAAGGCCTGAGGGGTGTTTGCCTAAATCTATACTAGCAAAATACGCAAGTATATGCAGTACACAAGTAATATAATGATAAGAGAGTGTCGAACTCACAGAGAATTATTTAGTAATAATTACCAAATACTAACTTATAATCAAATTAATTTTATTTAAATAATTTTATTAAGATTGTGAATTTTGAAAATAAAGTACTAAACTAACTAATCACTAACTACCAAGAATTGAATTTACAT
Source organism: Aralia elata (assembly GCA_034770075.1). NCBI lineage: Eukaryota > Viridiplantae > Streptophyta > Magnoliopsida > Apiales > Araliaceae > Aralia > Aralia elata. The sequence continues at coordinate 16,768,793 of CM068382.1, read as the reverse complement.
AAAAAGGCTTAAGATTACAATTTTTCTTAATGTTTCACTTGAATTAATACACTTCCTGTTAAGTTATGCTAACTATTTCAGATTGTTAATCAAGAACTCATCAATATTTATAACCATCTCTCGATGTATCATAAACGAATCAACTTAAATCCACAGATGATAGAATTAAGGTGAACACCCTAGTTAACTAATTTAGTATATCTCTATGTGAATTACAATTAAAAAGGATTTAAAGCTCAGGTTCTCTTTCAGATTACATGCGGCGTAAAGGTATATCCCTATCCTATACACAAATTATGAATTCCATCACCATGCAGAAAACACAATCATATGCTATTATGATCAGGTCTAAACCTATAATCCATCTCTCGAGTTCATATAGATTAGCACGGTAATTGTTGATCAGACAATTAAGCAATTAATAGGCACAAATCATAATAGGCAATCCCAATATAATCAACATTAATTAACAAGGAAGCATATCAATAAAAGCTACGCAATAAGTTCCATTGTAATCTTAAAAAGATATTAGTCCATAATAGAAATAAAATCCATCATCCACAATTGATAAGCATTCAGAATACAAAATAAAAGATTAGGGAAGCGAATAGAATTTGTAATTATAATGCTTGAGTCTCTCCTTCAGCTCCTACAATAAATCCTTCTTGCTTGCTCAATTGCTTCAAGTCTCCAAAACTATCTTAAACTAGGGTTTTTGTCTACTAAAACTAATCTCCCCTAATTTACTAAATAAAACATTTATTTATAGCCTATTAACATAATCTAACTCCCAATAAAATTTAAAATATCAAATTGTAGTCTAATTAGTCAAACATGTCAAAAAGTCAACTCTGGCAATTTCTCGAACTGGTGCTACCGTGCTTGAAACAAGCTGGAACGGGGCGCGACCGCGCTGTTATGGCAGACAGACAAATTTAATTCTGAAGACTGGCGCGACCGTGCTGCTACCCGGTTCATTTTGGGCGCAGCCCCGCTGCACTATTTTTTGCACTTCTACTTCTTTTTGTTGCTGTTTTCGTCCAATCATTACCAATCCAATCCCAAAGCACATAACCTACAAAACAACATAAAATGATGAAAAGTATCATAGAACCAAGGAAATAAACAACAATCCAAATTAAACGATACCCAATTCATAAGTATAAAACCTACTCATCAAGGGGTGTTAAAATCTGTCACCATTCTAACCGCCTCCCTGAATCTCTTCACGTACTAGCTCAAGCTCTCATTCGGCTGTTACTTGACGTACATAAGGGACGCCATCAATTTTCCCCTCCTCTTGTTGCTTCTAAAGTGATCATGGAATCTGTTACATAATTCTTTTCAAGAATCGATGAAGCCAGACGGTAGAGATGTCATCCATAGTTGAGCACCTTTTTCAGTATCGTGACAAATATCTGGCATTTGGCGGCATCAAAATAATCATAGTAGCGCATTAAACGGCCATATACGTGCGTATAATTATATGGGCATCCGGTGCCGTCATAACTCTCCATAAGTGGCATCTTTTTGTTTGGATCGGCCCGAACCCAATCGATCTCAAAAGTAAAAGGTAATGTAGGATTAACTGGTAACTCGTTTGTTAGGGTCACCGCCGCTAACTTCTGTTCCAACTCTGCAAGTTTTTGTATAACGGGGTCAGGTTTCTCTTTTAAAGGGGATGACCTAGGTCGATTCCTGACATACTCTAGGGAGGTCCTCCTTTGCCGTGGCCTAGACCTTGTCTGTCCTTCGCTGCTATCATAGGAGCGTGACCTACGTCTGCTCTTTTCCTTCTCGCGAGTAGCCCGAACGATGTGTCCTGGACCGGCTGTGTGGCATGGTCTCTTGATGGCTGTGCCGACTCGAAGAGACCTCCTCTTCCCTTTTTAACTCTGTCAACTATGTATCCAGCTCTTTTTATTGAAGGCATAAGGCCTCCATAGCCTCCTTGGTTTGTTGAATCTTCTGGGTCCAAATCAGCTCGCATTGATCCTGTCTGTCCTAATCCTGGAGAGTGCGTGCAAGAAAACGACTATCCGTCCTACGACTGTGGGAATCGGGAGTCCCCTGACTGGCGAAAAATAACTGTCATCGAGTTGCAGCCGATTGAACTAGCGCCTGGCCCACAACATTTTTGTTGGGAACAAGTCTATCTTTAACTAATCCCTAGACTTGGGGGTTGACCGAAGATCTCTTCTAGTTAGAAACTGTCTTCCCCTTACTCGCCATAACTTCAACTTAAAACCAATAGGTGATTGTGAAATAGCACTAAAACTTGCCCTCCTTCTAGCGCCAATATTAACGCCAAAATCCATCCACTTGCCCAATCACCAAGTAGCGAGTCAAATCCTGCACAAAAAACGGGAAAACACCCTAAGGAACCTGACGACTGGGGCCGTTGGAGGATAGCTTCGGTGTGAGAATAAGTACAGGCTGGAGAAAAGGCTAACAATGGAGGGACGTTAAAGCTTTAGTACTTGTGTTAGACAAACGGTCATTACCTGTAACTTAAGGTATGACCATGTATTTATAACCTTCGCACACCACCTCATTACGTCCGTCCCCAAGTAGGAATAGGACTCCTTATAACAACAGTTACCATACTGAGATAGAAGTCAATCTCCTTAAGAATGAGATGTCGAAATTAATTCGGACTGTTCCCATAAAGCAAAGAGTCAAATAGAATTAGAACTGTAGATCCCTTAAGAATCAAATCTCCTAACTAGAATATACTGCCATATAGGAAGATTTCGCCACATGGGATAGGTCCCACCAAATCAATTGGGCTCACAAAATCATGCCCCAATAATTATGTTGATAATGTTAATCTTAATCCATTCGATCTTGTTTTAAACGGTCAGAGATGAGCTGGAAGGTTAGGAGTTCCTATCCAAGTTTGGAAATGGATCACTCCATATATATATATATATATATATATATATATATAGGGAATGCTTCATAGTAACCAATTGTTATGGACACTATTCTAGCAACTAGATTTTACACCGTTAATTCAGAGATCCAATGGTCCAAAGAGATTTTTTTTACTCGCCGTTACTAACCAGAGAATTTTTTTTTTGCTGGCCACTACTCTTAGTAGCGGCCAAAGAATTTTTTTTTGCTGGCTTCTACAAAGAGTTAAGACCAAAAGAAATGTCTAAAATACCCTCACCTTAATTAGATTTAAATAGTTTTAATGTATAAAATATTTTTATAAATAATTTCTTAAGTAATAAAAATTAACATTGACAACAATATATAATGTATTTATTTTCATAAATAATTTTCTAAGTAATAAATTTTAAATTTGTCAATTACATTCAATATATTTATTTGCATGAATAATTTCTTAAGTAATAAAATTTAACATTATCAGTTATATTTAATGTATTTATTTGTATAAATAATTTCTTATGTAATATAATTTAACATTGTCAATTATTCTGACAATTTGATTATTTAAAATTTAAACTCCATATTGTAATATAACTTGGAATTACTGTGCAAATTAATACATTAAAATTATTTAAATCTAACTAAGGTGAGAGTATTTTAAACATTTCTCATGGTCTTAACTCTTACTAGAGGCCAACAAAAAAAATATTCTCTGGCCGCTACTAAGAGTAGTGGGCAATAAAAAAAATTCTCTTTGGGCCATTGGATTTCTGAATTAACAGTGTAACATCTGGTTGCTGGAATAGTGTCCATAGCAACCAGATTTATATACACATATATATATATATATGGGTAATGATCTATAACATGTATTTTCTATGGATAAAAAATGTGCCAATACCATCTATAGCGTCCGTTCCAAATATCAACGATTGAGATTAGAAGGAGGACTGTGACATTCGCTAGAAATACTAGCGGACAGACTAACTGCATAACTTGGACCATTATACCCCCAAGTCAACTAATGGTGTTGGTCAAAAAATTACCCCATCCACTTGTAATACTAGCAGACACATATCATTTGAAACTGCTCTTTTAACCTTACTGTTAAACGATTTGGGGCAAACAACAACCCTAAGTTCTACAGTTCTATAATCCACCGGCGATTCATCTAGCAAAACCCTTAACTATAAATTTCGCATACAAGCGTGGAAGATTTGTGTTCTACATCAACTTAATCAACATTTAATCGGTAAGTTTTTCAAATTAGAAGGTTAAGAATTGAAACTGTGCATAATTAGGAACCCAACTATCTTTGTCGAAAAAATGGGTATCATGATTGTTTGGGTCACATAAAAGATTGGGTATATATGCTATTAATTTTGTTTTGTGTTTGGATTTTGGTATATATATTGGGAATCTCAATGTTTACTCTTGTATTGTGTTTGTTGGAATATTTTATTGCTATTTAAATAGTACTAAGAACAAGTAAAAATTGAATTTATTTAGTACTAAGAACACGTGCTTGGAGTTTGCTATTTATGTTTATTTGTATGTCATGTAATTCAATAAACTAATGCATCCAATATTATCATGACTGATTTTTGGTGTTAATAATTGACCAAGTATATTTGGCCAAGTACCATGATTGATTACTGAGAACACGTGCTTGGAGTAAAAACTAAATTTATTTAGTACTTAGAACACGTGCTTAGATTTTGTTATCAATGTTTATTTGTATGTTATGTACTTCAATAAACATTAATAGAAGTACTGATTTTTCTTTTGCTTATAGTACACATGATTTTTATCAATAATTTGAGGCCACGTGTTTGATTGCTTGTGTGATTCTTTCACACCAAAACAAGAATTATTTATCTTATTTCTTATCGATATTTAGTACTGAGAACACGTGCTTGGAGATTGATATCCATGTTTATTATATTTGTCATTTTGCACATATCCAAGTTTAATGAGAATTTTTATAAATTATTTAATACTTGACATTGTGATGAATGTTTAGGTAAGCTATGGATATTAATCATGGACCTTTTAATCCTATTGTCTTATGGGACCAAGAAAATCACGTTTCCTTATACTATGACAAAATATTATAAGTTTATTAATGTATAATAACTTTCACTTTCTTAAACTTTTGTTAGACAATTTATGTTCTTATATTGTTGGACTTATAGGATAGGGGTGTGTTAGAAATTTGTCAAATGTCTGCAAAATTAGCTGAATAGAATTTGACTGAACAACAAGAATATCTACTATAACAATTAGGTTTTGGTATATTTTGTCATCAAACTGTAATGTCAAAGATTGATGCATCTCTTGTATCTGCTCTATTTGAGTGTTGGAGAGTGAAACAAATACGTTTCACTTAAATTATGGAGAGATAAGCATTACTCTAGAGGATGTGAGATTTTTATTCGGGTTGCCCATATTAGGAAAACTTTTGACTTGAGGAGAACTTGAATATCCCAAAAGCTATTTTATAAGAGTTTTTGGGCAACAAGCAGTAGATGACTGGGAATAATGCTATAAAAGTGGGGCATAAGTTTGTCTTGGTTAATACATAGATATGGACAATTACTTGAGGATGCTACTCCAGATGAGGTTGTAAAACACACTAAGACATATCTGTTGTACTTGGGTAGCGCTATTTTGTTTCCAACTAAGAGTAAAAATATTGTGAATCCTAAATATTTGTTGTTATTAGAAAGATTGGAAGACATAATTACATATCTTGGGGGCAGCAGTTTTAGGGCATTTGTATAGAGGTTTGCATGATGCTACTCGCAAAACAGCAAACAAATTCGCAGGATGTGTAACCCTTCTACTGATGTTGGCTAATGAAAGGTTCAACATTAGTCGTCCTACCCCTAGGCCTAAGTCCCAGAAGTTGATACCTAGGGCATTATCCTGGGCATACTCCTCTTTTGATCCTAATTCAAAACATTATCAGCGTCGAAAAAAAATCAACATCACCATCTTGTGTTTTATCGAAGAGAGTTTGATAGTATGTTGGAAACAGATGGAGTGTGGCGTCCATATAAGTTATTTGATAGACGTTTGTGTTGGGACTTTGTTGAAGCAAGGTTAAGTGGAGCCGATCGTATACCTTTAATACATTACGATATTGTTGAGTTTCAAATGCCTGACAGATTTATGAGGCAATTTGGATATTTGTAGTCTTATCCATCCAATGTTAAAAACATGGTGGAATTGAGGGAGGAACATAAATTGTTTGAGAAAATAAATTATGAAAAGTATAGGGCCAATTAGATTCGATTGTGGGAGGCCTATATGGAGAGTTTAGAAGGGCAAGTCTTGGAGGCTATGCTGCAGATATCTACCGAAGATTATATGAAATTGTATAGAGAAATTACTCAAAGACGGATACACCATCCTCGACCCTTCAGGGGTCAAGGGGAAGATTATGAGCCACGGACATTCATTGACTAATATGTGGCTGTAAACACTGTAAGTTGTTTAATTTATAATATTTATTAATGTTTTTGTGTTTTAAATTGATGACCTTGTTTTACTAATATAATTTTTATTTTTTTATTATAGATTGAGACTGCAAAAGCTATATTTGAATATTTTTTTTCCAATTGAACAACCACTTGATTTAAGAACCATGTATCAGGCATGGTTCAATACACTGTACCAGTCATTCATAAATGATTACAGATGGGTTCCAATCAATTGAAATCCAACGCAACCTCAAGTTGGACAAAAGGAGATTGACATGACGGGATCCTAGCCTCCGGTGCAAGAGACTCAACTTATCGTTGGCCCTTCTACTCGACATAGTAGAAAACTATCGATTAGAAGGAGATAGGGATCAAAGCACACTCATTTTGTTAAGTACTTAAAGATTGAGAAAATCACGTGGTTAAATCACCATTGGTTTAGTCCAACTCACGACCTATCAGACTTTTCTCATATCCATCCAGGCGGTTTATACAAGTTAGAGTTTAAGGATGTGAACTGTCTGAGACCCAATGGTTAGTTATGAGCACATATCTTGGATGCATATTTGTTTCTTTTAAGAGATAGAGAAGTTAAGATGTGGAATGAAGGTATCCAAAAATGGGCTTTGTTTTATTTCATGCTAACGTACTTTGCAGAGTTGGGCACCCAAAACTTACCGAGTGCCGCAGTAAGCAAGGCAACCACACTCAAATTTCTAAGAAGTTACATCAATCCTCTAGTTGGTGCCCCACTACATAAGTGTGATTACATATTTGTTTTAGTCTTCAACGAAAGTAACAGTTATTTTTTCTTATTTATTTGGAGTGTCAACAAGTAGAAAGTAATGCTATTTGGCCTACTTTGTGACGCCCCCAAATTCGGGTCTCCAAATACCCGGATCCGGTCATCACGATCCAATACAAACATTCACCTCTAACAACATATGGTAACTAAAATGCGGAATATAATAAACATACGTTGTCCATTACAAGGTGTTACTAGTCCCAGAATACAAAAACCTTAAACACTTACATAAATTCATACCCTAAATAAACATTAGGGTTTAAATTACATTAACAGTAAGTAACTAAACGTAAATTTAAAATCTGCTACATGAAGTCTATTACTTCATCTTTTCCTTTCCTTTAATCTTCCCTGACGTCTCGGGTTTAGCTGCAATAAAGTCATGATATAGCAAGAATGAGCAACGAGTTTGCTCAGCAAGTTTAAAGTACAACAATAAGGATATATCATGATGAAGGGAATATAGAAAGAGAATTCAACAATTATCAGAATCAAGGACAATAAATGCTTTTAGAACAATTGATAGTCAAGTAGACTTTGAACAATAACTTCCAAAGGAGTCAATAGCTAGTTGACCCTCTGGTTACTGGCTACAGAATAAGTACTTGAGGGGATCAGCCTCACGTACGCTATGTATATGCATAACATTTAACCCTGCTATTTGTACCTTATTTACGGTACATGGGGTACTCCCCTAAAATAAAGGGGTGTTCATACAGTCTAAGAATCCTTACCCTCGATTGGTTCGGATAGCTTTTATAATTTTCACATACTTGTCTGACCGAACAAAGGTTCAGACTTAATTATGAATAGTCCCTAAATCTCGGAACTATAATAAATATACGAATTCAAATGCACGAATGTGAATGTCAATAAATAAGTAGAGGTGGAATAATTTTAAAAGTAATTAGACCACTTAAAGCATGCTTGGAGATAAGATTCAAGCTTAAGGAATAACTTGCAACAATATATATATACATGTTTGCACGAATTAAAATAGTGCATAAGGTTTAGAAATTTGCTCAATGTAAAAGTTGAGTAAGGGAGAACTTGCATTCAATATACTGAAAGAATGAAGTTAGGGAACTTGCCTGTTTGCTCAGCTACAGATAAACTTAGCTTTAATTAATTGATCTCGAGTGACCTATCATTGAGTAAAGTCGATTTATCAATTAACAGTTATATATTGGCACCTCTTACTATACCTTTTACTCAACATGTAAAATTCACCATCTATATTTAATTACTATTTAACATTAGCTAAACAGGAATTAATAATCTTTAGCTATTAAATTGATGGTAGCTAATCATGATTACTATTCCTCGATTACTCAGATTTATTACCCTTATCTGCCTCTAAATATGGGTTAATAACCCTTATTTATTATTTATAAAATAAATAATAAATTTATCATGGTTTAATAGAAATTAAATAATAGTTGATCAGTTATTTAATTTTATTGCACTTAATTACTATTTACCCTAGGGGTAGTTGAGTAATTATTAACCTTGTTCCTTATTTAACATTAATTAAATACTTAATGTATTAATTCACACACAATTAATTAAATAATCAGTAGGTATTACTATCTTTACTTATAATAATACTCATAATATATATATATATATATATATATTTATTATATTTTTTTTTCTTTTATGCAACTTAAGCAAACATTCGTTATCTTTAATTATTATTTGATAATAATTAATTATTTATTAACTTTACTTATACTTAATTATTATTTAAGATTAAATAATAATTAAATATTTATTATCCTTGTTTATTATTTATTGATAAATAATAAATAATTATTTATTAACTTTACTTATACTTAATTATTATTTAAGATTAAATAATAATTAAATATTTATTACCTTTATTTATTATTTATTGATAAATAATAAATAATTATTTATTAACTTTACTTATACTTAATTATTATTTAAGATTAAATAATAATTAAATATTTATTACCTTTATTTATTATTTATTGATAAATAATAAATAATTATTTATTAACTTTACTTATATTTAATTATTATTTAAGATTAAATAATAATTAAATATTTATTACCTTTATTTATTATTTATTGATAAATAATAAATAATTATTTATTAACTTTACTTATACTTAATTATTATTTAAGATTAAATAATAATTAAATATTTATTACCTTTATTTATTATTTATTGATAAATAATAAATAATTATTTATTAACTTTACTTATATTTAATTATTATTTAAGATTAAATAATAATTAAATATTTATTACCTTTATTTATTATTTATTGATAAATAATAAATAATTATTTATTAACTTTACTTATACTTAATTATTATTTAAGATTAAATAATAATTAAATATTTATTACCTTTATTTATTATTTATTGATAAATAATAAATAATTATTTATTAACTTTACTTATACTTAATTATTATTAAATAATTATTAATAATAATAAAGAATTGTTTTACCAACTTCGTTCCTTATTATTTAATATTAACTAATAACTAATTATTTATGTATCACTTGTTAATAAGTAATAAATAATTAATTTATTAATTATATTCGCACTAAATCAAATATTACTTATTATCTTCTTTTTTTTTTCATCATTATATAATGAATAATTAATTCATAAATTTTATTCATACCTAATTACTGATTACTATAAAGTAATACCGAAATATTTACTAACTTACAAAACTGGAATCATGTGTTCGAAATCAACAGTGTAATTGATTTCCTGCAAATTCCATTCCAAGGTTTGTGGCCAACCTACACTTCAACGCTTAAAAGCAAACTAATGTTTGAGTTTGTAAATCCATGTTGCTGGCAGGGCATCTATACCAAAAGAGAATTCAAAAACTTGGCTTAGGCATTAAATCAAACACCTACTAGGTATCCTAGCTAAAGCTCGACACTGGTCTAATCTTAGTGCATCATCCGAGTGCCAGAACCTTAAGGTTCTTTAACATACCAGGTCTCAACACAACCCAATACCAACAAACACATAATACCAGGTTTTCCAATCAAGATCATACAATACTAGATGCTTAAATCCAGCAATAATAATACAAATCTCAAACAAGAATGACCCAATATAATAGTCACAATTCAAAATCAAAGAAGGGAAACATTTAAGCCTAAAATCACAAAAAAAACTGTTATAGCAGTTTACTGCTATACCTTGGACTTGATCGAATGACAGTCTTCCTTCTCCTTCCAAAGTAATCAACGAATCCAGCAGACATTCAAAACCAACTCACTGCTTTCTCTTCTCTCAGTGTCCGCTCTCTCTCTTTAATTTCGAATCCTAAAATTGTTTTCTCTTTTTTTTTTTCTAAACTTGGGACTCACAAGCAACAGAAATCAGCAGCCTTGGCTAGAGCTTGGACCTTCAATTTATAGTAAATCAATTACCCTTCTTGCCGGATAATAATTTACTCTAACTGGACAAAACCCAAGAGTCAAAGGAGTAGGTTGTCGATCGATTGTCCCTGCCAGTCCCATCCAACCAACGGCGAATTCGTCGGCAAGCCTCGAGCCGCGCGTCACCACCGGTCGCGTCGCCGGATTTCTGGGACCCTTGGTCCGTGCCACGCTTGCTCGGTCGTCAACAACCTTCTCTGCTCCGACCGCTGGTCGCTTACGCTGTCGCCGGTGCGCGTCTCTCTTCCGTCACTCGCTGGGTCTGGTTGATTGATTGATTGAAGCTTAGATCACTTCTTGCTCGGCTGTTGATTGAGGTGTTAGGGTTTCCCCCTTTTCTTTTGCTCGGTTATTCCCCCCTCCCCAAATCGATTCCCCTTTTTTGCCGGTTGGAGCCCTTCCCACAAGAACTTACCGGTTGCCCCAATTAATGGATCTAACCCGCTTCAATTGGTATAACCCGACCGGTAAAAGAATTAAGGGATGGGCTCAACCCAGTTAGTGTAGTCCAATAGAAAGTAGAAGAAGTTGGCTTAGCTTATTTTAGTTTACTTCATAGGGACTTGCCAGCCTATTCAGTTCGGCCCACAGGAAATAGAAGGGAATTTGGGCTTAAATTAGAGCTAAATAAAAGCAATGGGCCAAGAAAATTTGTCCAATTTAAATTAACCACTATGCACTTCTAATATTTTAAATTAAATAATTACCAAATTAATTACTTATTTCAGATATTTATTTTTAACCAAAATTCTTTATTCGAATTGTTTAATCCGATAATGATAAAATTATTTATTAACTTCCCAAATTTTATTGCAAATAAATTCTTAGGGTTAACCCACTAATTTATTTAACTATCAGTGAATCCCTTTAATGCACAGAAAATTATTGGACCACGTATTTATATAATTAAATAATAATACCCACATGGATCCAATTAAATTCGTTAAATTAAATAAAACGAATTTTATATGTTACAATAAATTGTACAAGATTTTAAAAATTCCTGGGCATTACATACTTTATGATGACAAACCATTAATGTCATTGTCACAATTTATACCAAAACTTTTTTGTTGTTGTGGTGAGTTCATTAATATATTAATTATTTTTCATGTCATCACACATACATATATTGTATATTGGGTATGATGGTTTTGGTTTATAGGTGAAGTTAATTCCTTTGCTGCTTTGTTAGGCAAATCCAACAGGAAAGTGACCAAGATCGAAACCAAAAGTTGAAGTCTGTGTAAATAGGCCGACGCAATGGAATTCAAACAATTGTGGTATATATGTCACAAAGTATGTAAATTTCTTTGTACACCGAATAAACATCATGAAGGAACTGAGGTGGACTCCTAACGAGACTTATAACTTTAGATTTATAATAACACATAAGATTAGGATGTGCAAAGGTAGGGACATTTCTGAAAAATATATTTGTAACGACCAACCTTTAGACTCGGATTCAAATGAAGACTCGTGAATGTATATTTGATTAACTTTTGTAATACATTATTTTAGTAACTCGGGTTACAACTTTTAAATGAACTCTTTTTTGGTATAGTTTCAAAATGATTCTATTTCTGTATTTACGTTAAAGTGGATGTTGTTATTAGCATTGTGTATTTAATTTTCTTTTGGTATGGACATAGTTAATAGTAGATATTTATATGGTTTGTATTGGTTTGGATTCTTTGTATGGATTGGATTGTTGGTAACAGGGCATGCTCAGCTACAGGTTTGGATTGTTTGGCGTTTTGCAGCTTGGATTATTTATTGGATTTGCATGTTTGGATTGTTTGGGGATATGCAACTTGGATTGTTTAGTGTTTGGGGGTTTGCAGATTTGTAGCTTGGATTGTTTGGTTTGGATTGTTTGGATTGCGTGTTAGATTTGTAGGTTTGTATTATTTGGGGATATGCAACTTCAATTGCAGCTTGGATTGTTTGTGGAGATTAGCTTGGATTTTGCAGCTTGAATTGTTTGGTGTGGACTTGGAGGCTACTAATCACAATCCGCTAGTAATAGTAGCGGACATGCATGCTACTGATATGCGTCCGCCAGTGTTACTAGCGAACAGTTATGCTACTGACTCCCTCACCGCTTGTTTTGCTAACTGACTCCCTCCATTGCTTTGTTATGCGTTCGCTAGTATTACTAGCGGATAAGATGGCTGCTGCACAACTTCCGCTAGTAATACAAGCGGATTGGATGGCTACTACACAGCGTTCACTAGTATTACTAGCGGACAGGATGACTACTGATATGCGCGGACCGTGCGGCTACTGATTTTACCATAAATAATTTTACTAATTTTACCCTAACTAATGATTTTACCGTAACTAATTTTACTAATTTTACCCTAACTAATTTTACACCAGGCTACTGATTTTACCCTAACTAATTTTACTGATTTTAGCCTAACTAATTTACTAATTTTGAATGGGCTTATAATTTAGTACTTTTACATGAATAGTTTACTAAATTTTGCAATGTAATTTTGCATATTTTACTGATTTTGAAATATAATGTTAGTAATTATGGTTGTATATTTTACAAATTTTAACTAATTTACTAATTTTGAATAATTTACAAATTACTAAATTAAAAATATTTTTTTATTTTTGAATAATATTTTGATAATGGATTATTTAGTTTATTTACCATATAAATGAAAAATTAAAATATTATACAATCAAAAATAAATAAACAATTGTGATAAATCAAATTATATGACCAAAATCAAATAGTTTCGTAATTAAATAATCATACAACCTCATATAAAGATAACTTCAAACTCCCGGCTTTTCTTAGCCCAAAACTTTGTAGTGATTCCGCTTATCATGATTGGTCATCATATTGCATATTGCACACTTTCTCAAATGCTTACGACTCGCAACCACTTCGATCCCACTCTTTATTCTTGTAGCTTTTTTTTCGCCCCTTTGTTTGCTAACAAATAGGATCTAATAACGGCTCATCTTCAACGGGTTCATCATTTTCTTCTCGAATTTCTGGAATCTTTTTTACATTAATTTCATCAGGGTCAAATTTTTCAAGGATGGGTTGATTGTCAATGCACAACTGTACAACATGCTTAAAACCATTAATTGAGCATGATCCGATAAAAGCTAATCGTAAGAGCATCGTCACCAAATAATTATACCGCATCGTCTGAGATTCCTCATAATTGGACATTTCAGTCAAAATCTTTAGTAATTTAGCGTTCACTTTATTACCATCCCTACACCACCGACTTAAAATGTATTTATTAGGTATCTTTTTAGTACTTTTGGCAATTATATATCTTAGAATGTGTCTACAAAGCATACCAGAATGTTCAAATTTTTGACAATTACAATTTATATATCCAGTTTGAACATTACTAATAATAGTAAAGTACCTATTTGATTCTTCGATGATGTTTGCCTTGTACACTGCATCCGACTTCATATCCTGTGTTGTTAAATGTTGAAGCTTCTGCATTATGTACTTATGAGATTTTACTATCTCAATCTGAAAGCGTCTGAACATCTCCTTTGTATAAACAATCGTTCCATACATTTCCAATGGTGATTTAAGAGTTATAGTTCACGTCCGATGACAAGTTGCGTAGTCAGCTTTTCTCTCTCTCATAACCTGCTTCTCAAGGGCTTTTTGTGTGTTTACGATAAATTCCTTGACACTCGTTATCGCATTCACATAGTCATCGAATAAACTATTCATTCCCTCATTCCTAGATGTAGTCGTCATTCTCGCTGTAAAAATATTCTTTGTGTATGCCTTGATCCATTTGTTCTTAACCTCATAAAGTGATTTGAGCCAATCATGGTCATGCAGTTCATAATCTATCATTAGTTTTTTCCATTGCTCCTCAAAATTCGCAACAGTCAATAATTTATACACACATTAGTTAAAATCATGTTTAAATGTTGGGTACTCATCATACAATGTATGTAATTTCTCTGCAAATTTGTTACTAATATGCCATGTGCAAAGTGCATGGTGTGTTTCAGGAAGAACCCTAGCAATCGCATTGCTCATAACTTTGTCCTGATCAGTTATAATGGTAACTGATGCCTTATTGTTCATCGCTTGAAACCAAGTTTCAAAAACCCATACAAAAGTATCCTCTGTTTCATCCTTAATTAGTGCAAAACCAAACAAAATGGAATGATACTGATGATTTACCCTCGTGAACGGAACAAACGGCATGAAATACTTGTTCGTCCGATAAGTAGTAGTATCAAATATCACGACATCTCCAAAATTTTTGTAAGCTATGATTGATTGGTAATCTATCCACAAAATGCATGCGATGCGATTATATTCATCTCGTTTGATATCGAAAAAAATAGAGGATTATTCGCTAAAAGTTTTTTCAGGTACTGCAATGCTGCTTGGGCATCGTTTGAATCTATTGTGTCATGTCTTATATCTCATACGACATTCCGAATATTCTTATCACTAAAATTAATATTTTTAAGACTTCCTCCTATTTCACTAAAAATATTCATCATTTTACTTGGCCCAACTCTAGCGCTGTTTAAAGTTCGAGCAACATGAGTTATATTTTTGTCATATTTGAATGAGATTTTCTTGCTCGGAGTCACCAAATCATGATTGTGAGTTAACTCAATTTTTGAAATTTTTTACGTATCTTCTTTCTTTTGATGAACAACAAACATTCTAACTTTGCACATCATGCGACCTATAGAATTCCTTTTCTTTTGACCTTACTACCCTCAACTTCATCAACGTCTTGTTTCTTTCTTTCAATTGGTTTTCTAGCTTTGTTATATGTAAAAAGTTTGTTGGACAAATTGTTGGAGCGAGCATATTTATGACTTGCCCCACTTTTTATTTCAAATCCAGTACTAACGTGCATAGGTTCTATAAAATTCTTCTACCTCGTGGATAGTAAAAAAAATTTGACCCACATATGGAGTTTTTGAATCGTTAATATGCGATTGGTTCATGTTATGAACACCAATATTATCTACGTCAATATTATCATGAGAAGAATTTGTAAAACTAGAATTAAACATATCTTCAGCCATAATTGAAAACTTACCACGACGATTTTGAGGTGGGAAGACTTGCTTGATTAATTGTGTAGTTTTCTTCCTTGATATCAATTGAAAACGTGTATAATATTTTGGTTAACTTGGTTGGGCAAAAAAATTATTAAGTATTATACACCATCTTATTCCTATATATATATATGTGTGTGTGTGTGTGTATATATATATATATATATGTGTGTGTGTGTGTGTATGTGTGTGTGTGGAATTGAAGGATTACAGGGTAGGTGTGACAACCCGAATTTTCGAGAATAATTATAATAAAAATTTAATATAGAATAATTCTTATTATGATTCGAGTTTGCATATATGTGTTATATATATATTTATGTGATTTATTTAGTGAGCTTAATATGTATATATAATTGTAAAATATATACGTAGATTCAGAGTGAATGAGTTAATAGTTAAATATTGTAACGATCGCGAGTCGTGGGTAGCTTGGTAATTCGAGCTTATGGATATTATTGAATAAAATAGACTTTTATTAATAATATTATGTGTTAAGAGTTTAAAGGTTATATTATAACCAAGACTATGTGTAGACGATGATTAGTAAGTGTAAAAGTGTTTGTATAGGCTAATTTGGTGGTTTCGAGAAATATCGCTAGAGTACTATTTATTGGATTAAATAAATAGTTGATGGTTAATAATATTGAACGAGTTAATTATTGTAAAGACACTAACTCGATTTATGGGCGAGATATATGTGTGATGACGTATATGATTATGGGGAGTTAATCGTGAAGAGCAGCGATCGCGGATCGTGAATACCCTTGTAATTTGGGTTTATTAATATTATTAAATGGATTAAATATTATTTTTTTATGTGACATGTTTAAAGGTTATTTTATAACCTGGGTGATGTCAATGTATGAATTTTTATGCGTTACTGAACCGTAGGAGTGAGTAATTGATGTCGCGAAGAATCGCAAAATCACTATTTGCGGGGCACGTTTCCCGAGGCACTATTCACGCCATAATTTTTTTGTGTCTTTTTCGACTTTAATAAATTTCATAAATACGTGTATGCGTACGAATAATTTTTTCAAGTGTCGAAAATTTTATTTGAGCTGATACGTGATTTTATCTGTATCCGAAATGTATTATATGGGTGTTCCGAATATTTGGACAAATCCCATAATAATTATTTTTATGCATCCCAATAATTTATGGGAGTACCCATTTTAATTTTGGGTAGAGTTATGTACCAGTTTTGGTACAAAAGTGGGAGTTTTCGGATATATTTTCTTGCATTTGAGTACTAACGTGCATAGGTTCTATAAAATTCTTCTACCTCGTGGATAATAAAAAAAAATTGACCCACATATGGAGTTTTTGAATCGTTAATATGCGATTGGTTCATGTTATGAACACCAATATTATCTACGTCAATATTATCATGAGAAGAATTTGTAAAACTAGAATTAAACATATCTTCAGCCATAATTGAAAACTTACCACGACGATTTTGAGGTGGGAAGACTTGCTTGATTAATTGTGTAGTTTTCTTCCTTGATATCAATTGAAAACGTGTATAATATTTTGGTTAACTTGGTTGGGCAAAAAAATTATTAAGTATTATACACCATCTTATTCCTATATATATATATATGTGTGTGTGTGTGTGTGTGTGTATATATATATATGTGTGTGTGTGTGTGTGTGTGTGTATGTGTGTGTGTGGAATTGAAGGATTACAGGGTAGGTGTGACAACCCGAATTTTCGAGAATAATTATAATAAGAATTTAATATAGAATAATTCTTATTATGATTCGAGTTTGCATATATGTGTTATATATATATTTATGTGATTTATTTAGTGAGCTTAATATGTATATATAATTGTAAAATATATACGTAGATTCAGAGTGAATGAGTTAATAGTTAAATATTGTAACGATCGCGAGTCGTGGGTAGCTTGGTAATTCGAGCTTATGGATATTATTGAATAAAATAGACTTTTATTAATAATATTATGTGTTAAGAGTTTAAAGGTTATATTATAACCTAGACTATGTGTAGACGATGATTAGTAAGTGTAAAAGTGTTCGTATAGGCTAATTTGGTGGTTTCGAGAAATATCGCTAGAGTACTATTTATTGGATTAAATAAATAGTTGATGGTTAATAATATTGAACGAGTTAATTGTTGTAAAGACACTAACTCGAATTATGGGCGAGATATATGTGTGATGACGTATATGATTATGGGGAGTTAATCGTGAAGAGCAGCGATCGCGGATCGTGAATACCCTTGTAATTTGGGTTTATTAATATTATTAAATGGATTAAATATTATTTTTTTATGTGACATGTTTAAAGGTTATTTTATAACCTGGGTGATGTCAATGTATGAATTTTTATGCGTTACTGAATCGTAGGAGTGAGTAATTGATGTCGCGAAGAATCGCAAAATCACTATTTGCGGGGCACGTTTCCTGAGGCACTATTCACGCCATAATGTTTTTGTGTCTTTTTCGACGTTAATAAATTTCATAAATACGTGTATGCGTACGAATAATTTTTTCAAGTGTCGAAAATTTTATTTGAGCTGATACGTGATTTTATCTGTATCCGAAATGTATTATATGGGTGTTCCGAATATTTGGACAAATCCCATAATAATTATTTTTATGCATCCCAATAATTTATGGGAGTACCCATTTTAATTTTGGGTAGAGTTATGTACCAGTTTTGGTACAAAAGTGGGAGTTTTCGGATATATTTTTTTGCATTTGAGTATTTATTTTGGCTTGTTACTCCAAGTGGGAACCAACCAAAAACCCAACAACCAATCAAATTGCTAGGAAATGAGAGAGTGGGGGTATTGCCGGCGCCACCTTGAGGCACTCCCATTTTCTCCCAAAATTACTCCACTTCTCCCAAATAATTCATTCCCTTCCATTCCATTCCTTGGCCAAGCTCAGCAGATAGAGAGTAGATAGAGAGAAAGAAAAACTGTAGTAAAGAAGGAGAATGAGAGTTCGGGGAGAAGAAGAAATAAGAGAGAAGAAGAAGAAAGAAGAGCACGAGTCAACAAGAAGGACGAGAAGAAGAGCTTCTAGCAGCTCTAGCAAACCCTAGCAAGCCTCTTTACCCTCTATAACGGATTTACAGAGGTAAACAAGCAATCAAAATCATTTTCGTTTGATTTTTGTAAATATTTTCGAGTTTTGAAGGTTTTTGAGCTCTTGAGCTTGTGATTCGATTTTCTTGCGATTCTTGTTGTTATTATTTGTTTTGGATGTTTGTAAATGTTGTTAAGAGACTATAGAAGTCATTAATAACATCAAAGTGGAACAAAAATAGAAGAAATCCGTACCTATGCGTAAAGAGGATGAAGAACATGAAGAACATGAAGAACAATGGACTTTTTGGACATATGGACTTTTTAGAGGAGTATAAAGCTATGATTTCGTGTTTGTTAATTTTATTTGTTGCTATGGTATTGTAGCTCCATGGGTTACGAAGCTAACCCAGCTGGAATCGAGTAAAAAGATGTAAAAACGAAGATTTGGTGTTGATTTTAGTGAAGAACACTTAGAACACCTAAAACAGAGTATGAACTTAGTACTTTGGCCTACGATTTGGCCATGTTAATGTTAATGGGTAGCTCTAAATTTTTGATATGTTGTAACCCCATGAGTTAGGAGTCCATAGAGTCCGAAATGAACCAATTTGAACGTCTATGGAAGAAGTTATGGAGATCGGAGTGGAAAGAGGTCGAAAATTCGCGTATGGAGAATTCTACAGATTGGGGCCTGTATGCATGGCGCAGCTGCGCTGTTCATAAGGCCAAATTAGGCGCAGCTGCGTCGGACACGTGTCAGGCGCAGACGTGCCCAAGTGGACTGTTTTGACCTCCTGTAGTAAAATGTCCATAACGTTTTCATACAAACTCGAAATTAGATGATTCAAGATGATTCGGAAAGAGGAAGAGTAGACCTACAACTTTCGTTCTTTAAGTTTTTCAATTTGAGGTCTGTATCATGGCCTAAATTAGCCATTTATAGGACCGATGCTTAATTGGGGTCAATCGGAGGGCGTCGGGCATGCGCATTTGCACACGTAATGCCCCCGACCCTGTAAAGTGATATTCTAACATTTATAACATGAATGTTATGAATTATAATGATGCTTAATACCAATGAGTATTAGATAAATCAAATGGACGTGCTAGGCGTACGCAATTGCGTGTCGCTTGGGCGTTCGAATAAGCAAGTTTGGGTGTACAAGTGTTGTAACGCCGTAACTAGTGGGCATAACCTTATTTAACATTTTTATTCTAATAAGAATGAAACATTATGGAGTGTTATAACCTAATGTATGAGCATGCTAAGCACATGCAAAAGAGGCGAATTAGGCATGTGACGTGTAAACGTCGAAACGCCGCGTAAAGTGTTAATGAACTTAAATAGTGTTTCGATTCAAATGAAATGAACATTATAAGATACGAAATGGAGTTAATGTAACCAATAAACATTGATGATGATAAGGGTCGTAACGTTTTCAAACGACGCGACACCGAGTAACGTTTTAGAGTTAATCACATTTATTAATTTATAATACGCGAACAATATGAGATAAGAATTATTATAGTTTAAACCATTATATGAAGCCTTTTTAGTGGCTAATTGGTATTTTATTGTTAAATAAATTGTGTAAGATATTTGAAGGACGAGCTATAATAATTTGGCAAGGAACGCTTAAGGCAAGTTCTTTCAGTAACTTGTTGACTTGTTTAAATGTATTGATGTACATGACTTGATTACTAAATCTTTCACTATTATGTGGATTATATGCGAGCATGATTAAAGTGTGCACAATGTGCAAATATGTGACTACATTGTTCTATGTGGAACTTAAATTATTGTAAACATACAATGTGAGATGCATGAGGTATGCTATGAGATGCATGATGCATATATATTAATGAATTGCATAAGATTTATAATGCATTAGTAAGATGCATAATATGAGAATCATGATGCATGGATAAAATGCAAACTTATGTGTTACGTAAAGCATGAAATGTGAAAACTGTTAGTTCTTGCTGAGCCGTCGTGCTCATTCTTGCAAAATAAAACTTTTGCAGATTTACGATGTAATGCAATTATCTTGATATCGTGATGATAAGGATTAGAGGCGCAGGGATACGAGAAGGTTGCTAAATGTTTCTTTATTGTAATTATTTAGTTGTAATTACGGTATATGATGTACATGAATTTGACTATGTAAACCTTGAGTTAGAAATGAAGGTTATCCATTATAGTATTTATGATGGGATTATGTTAGTTACTTATTATAGTAAACTAGAAGGATGACAATGATGTACAAAGGACATTTTTTTACGAATGTATACTTGTCGAATGACTTTGCGAATATTCAGGGATTGACTAAAGTCAGCATATGAACCTTGCGTTCACATAAGGAATATTATAAAGGATTATGATATTTATTCAACCTTGATCATAAGTGTATTATTAAAGGTCTTCGTGCCTGGGATTAGATGAGGATATGTTGTCATATTATTGTAATTACATATTCGTAGTAAGCCTATGTTGTATGAGTTGTACCGTGACGCGCTGGAATCGGGTTCAAGGTAAGACCCGAGTTTTGGGGGCGTTACAGTTGGTATCAAAGCTGATAGGTTATAAACCTTAGGTAAGAGTACCTTAGGCTATAACTGTAGTGAAGAAAGATGATGATGATGAAGATAGTGAATGAATAAAACTCAAATAGAGTTTAATTGATAGTAAATGAATTTAGAAAATTCATAGTAAGAGTTGAGATATATATAAGACGATTCAAAGAAGAACCTCGATGCGTTATAGAAGATGAGAATTAGGAGTTACCTGACTCCAGTGATATAGATGATAAGTATTTTCTTATGTTGACTCGAATTTGCAAGTTTGACTGGGATTAGTAATTAAAAATACTCATCCGCTAGTATTACTAGCAAACTGTTTAAAAAACTGTTGATATTACATATTGACTTCTTTAGTTCACTTGGGGTTATTAATTAAAAATACTCATCCACTAGTAATACTAGCGGACTGTTTAAAAACCTGTTGATATTACGTAGAGTATTTTAAACATTTCTCCTGGCCACAACTCCTAGTAGTGGCCAGCAAAAAAAATTTCTCTGGTCGTTACTAAGAGTTTCGGCCAGCAAAAAATTATTTAAGTCTAACTAATATGGGGGTGTTTTAGACATTTTTTCTGGCCACAACTCCTAGTAGTGGCCAACAAAAAAAAATTCTCTGGCCGCTACTAAGAGTTGCAGTCAGTTCCTCTTTTGGCTATTGAATCTTTGAATTAACGGTTAAAGATCTGGTAGCTAGAATAGTGCACACAGCAAGCGCTTGTTATATATATATGTATAAACATGGTTTAGTTTAATATTATGTGAGTCTTACTATCTATTACGATAAATTTATACCGAATTACAATTGCAAAACTTATTAATACATGAGATTGGTAGAAATTATAAGAGGACCCTACTTATTGCACATTTCTTTAAAGATGTTACCAATTATCACTAATACTTATCAATGTAACTGACAATTAAAAAAATTGACGTAAACTTTTACGATATATATCATTTTTCCTATTATGCACCAAGCAACTTTTTCTTTAATAACTTGTTCTCCTATCAATTTTGCTAAAATTGTACCACATTGTCAAAGTCACCAATTAATAAAGTACGGTCACCGATTAACAAATTAACAAAGTGCAGCATATCATTAAATCAATTTCTAAGTATAAGAATATTATTATTTTTTGAAATCAAATTTAAATATTTTTAAATTTAAAATTGAGATAAGCATATTTAGTTTTCATCATTACAACAATGAATACTGTAAACTAATTGAAAAATATGCAAAATTTATTGTTTCATAATTTTGTATAAATCATATCAATTTTAAGTTTAAAATTATCTCGAGTTGATTTTTAAAAGTCAACAGTAATTGAATAACGTAGAACGGATGGAGTATACATACAAAAGAAATTATTAGATATCCAAAACTTCTCATTTTTGTAATGTCCACCTTTTAATTTAATAAGGACCAAATCATTAAATTAATTCATTCGTTTTAAAATATAATATTGACTTTTTAAGGTATATTTAAGATATTTCTTAAATATGGAATTAATTTAATTTTAGATAAATTAATTATGAAGATTAACTATCAAAATATTATATTAAATATAAAATTTATTGTTTTCAATAATTAAATGAATCTCATTAATTAAAAATATCTTAAATTGACATTTGAAAGTCAAAGTTGTAACTATATTTTGGAAAGGAAAAAAAAATACATATTTTGGCATTGAAAAAGATATGATTTCCCCAATAAATTTGGACTGTCCCCAATTCACAACTTAGATAAAGAGAAAGAGTAAAGCTAGGAGGCTAACTCACGAAATTAATTAATTACTTATGAACCACCCTAATATTGAGCAATTAATGTAATAATGGTATACTATCAACCATACACTTAGACTTACTCCTCTAAATTTCCTATAAATTTGTGAAGCTCTATCATTGCTCTTTTATTCTACACAAGAAGAGTCTATGTTCTTCTCTGGACTGGCAAGTTAAAGAACTGCCTCGAAACAAGAGAATAAAGGTTCTCTCTCTCTCTCTCACTTGTGCATGTGTATTCATATATCTGTTTTTCTAAATTCAATAAATCTGTTATGTTTAGTATTAACCAAAATAATTATAGTCTGTGTTGATTTTATTCTTCGTTTCAATCTATATTTTTATTGAACATTCTTTGAATTGAGTCTAATCGCATACTTTAGATTTCAAATCACCTATCCCAGATAATATCACATCTGCTGTCCGAAACACGTAAAATTAAAACATGTGAAATAATAAGTAAAAGAGTAATGGATGATTCACTAAAATTAACTCATAGTTAGAGATAACTATCGGGTTTTTTAAACAAAAATCTCAATCTATGAATTAATTAATTCCTCCTCTTTAATACTCTATCCTCATTTGTATATCCTAGTTGATGATGCTTTATTCTTTGAGTATACGCCTTCGGTGTGGGTCTTGACTTTTTGAACTTGCACGAACGTCTTCACGGTGGTTAACGACGTTAGGCTGTCGTAGGATGTTTCTCGTGTAAGCGTTAGTAAGTGAGAAGAAAGATAAAATATCCATCCTTAGAGTTTCAAGTGTAATAATTGCGTGTAATCTTACCAACGATATATGAGTAGATAGTGGGATATGTCCCTTCGGACAAGTCTTATCAGAGTTAGTTGGGCCAACCTATGTGGGTTGTGCAGGTCTGTCCCATCAAAGGACAATTATGCTACCTTTGTGCAAGCAGTTGATGCGACCCCTTGAGCCCCTCAACTGCAGTTTCGACGCCCGATCATCCCTTGCTAAGTGATCCCCTCGGGCCGCGGACTTTGGGCCAGCAACCCCAAGCCTAGTAAGTGGGTCTTGGGGTCCAAACCTTAACACTAGTCCATAACTTATTTTGGGCTCACTTTAAGCTTTGATAATTACGGTAGGGTCTTATACACCTTTCACCCTTTTTCTTGTCTAGGTACATTTTATATGATCAAATTAGTATTCAATATTAGATAATTATGTCTAAGAATATCTCTAATAGACTTTAATATGCAAAAAAAAAAAGAAAAAAAAGGGTAAAAAGTCATATGGATCTTTTAATTTGGGTCAAAGAGTATGTTATTGTATTGTCCACGCATTCATATTGGTACCCCTATATTTTCTTATGATATATTTGGAATTACAAGAAATTTAATGAGAAAAGAATTGAAAAATATAGAGGAGAAGGAAACTACCAACTATACACTGGCACCCGTTATTAATTTATTTATGTATTTATTTTTGCAAAATATGAATATGCATTGATCACGAAAATTGGTTAAAAAATTGATAACACCAACCAAGTATTTATTGAAAAAAATACAAGCTAAATTAAAAATCTAATCAAAGATTATCGTAATTATGGGCCCCTGTCTGCATTTATAATTATATTAACTCTACTTTAATTTGTATGTGCGTTGACTTTTTGAACTTACACGAAGGTCTTCACGATGATTAATGATGTTAGGTCGTCATAGGATGTTTTTTGTGTAGACGTAAGTAAGTGGGAAGAAAGATAAAATATTCATCCTTAGAGTTTCAAGCGTAATAGCAACGATATAGGAGTAGATAGTGGGATATGTCTTTTCAGACAAGTCCTATCAAAGTTAGTTGGCCAACCTATGTGGGTTGTGCAAGTCTGTCCCATCAAAGGACAATTATGTGACCTCTGTGCAGACAGCTAATGCGTTCCTGTGAGCCCCTAACTGCAATTTCAACACCCAATCGTCCATTGCCAAGTGATCCCCTCGGGTCGCGGACTTTGGGCCAACAATCTTGGGCCTAGTAAGTGGGCCTTCGGGTCCATACCTTAACACTAATTTATAACTTTTTTCAGGTTCACTTGGAGTTTTGATAATTACAGTAAGGTCCCATACACTTTTCACCCTTTTTCTTGTCTAGGTACATTTTATATATGATCAAATTAGCATTTAATATTAGATAATTATGTCTAAGAATATCTCTAATAGACTTCAATATGCAGAAAAAAGGGTAAAAAGTCAATGGATCTTTTAATTTGGGTCAAAGAGTTGTACTGCCCATGCATTCATATAGGGACCCCTATATTTCTTTATGATATATTTGGAATTATAAGAAATTAAAGTGAAAATAAATAAAAATTTTAGGGAAGAAGAAAACCGTCAACTATACATTGACACCCCTTATTAATTTATTTATTTTTGTAAAATATGAATATGCGGTGATCACGAAAATCGGTTAAAAAATTGATCACACCAACCAAGTATTTATTGAAAAAATACAAGCTAAATTAAGAATCTAATCAAAGATTATCGTAATTATGGGCCCCTGTCTGCATTTATAATCATATTAACTCTGCCTTAATTTATATGTGCCTTGACTTTTTGAACTTACACGAACGCCTTCACGATGATTAACGATGTTAGGTCGTCGTAGGATATTTCTTGTGTAGGCGTAAGTAAGTGAGAAGAAAGATAAAATATTCATCCTTAGGATTTCAAGTGTAATAACTTGTAGTCTTACCAACGATATAGGAGTAGATAGTGGAATATGTCCCTTCAGACAAGTCCTATAAAAGTTAGTTGGGCCAACCTATGTGGATTATGCAGGCCTGCCCCATCAACGGACAATTATGCGACCTCTGTGCAGACGGCTTATGCGACCCTATGAACCCCTAACTAAGATTTCAACTTCCAATCGTTGCCAAGTGATCCCCTCGGGCCGCGGACTTTGGGCCAACAACCTTGGGCGTAGTAAGTGGGCCTTCGGCTCCACACCTTAACACTAATCCATAACTTATTTCGGGTTTACTTAGAGTTTTGATAATTTCAGTAGGGTCCCATACACCTTTCACCCTTTTTCTTGTCTAGGTACATTTTATATGATCAAATTAGTATTTAATATTAGATAATTATGTCTAAGAATATCTCTAATAGAATTCAATATGCAAAAATAAAAAAAGGTAAAAAGGCAATGGATCTTTTAATTTTGGTCAAAGAGTTGTACTGCCCATGCATTCATACAGGGACCCCTATATTTCTTTATGATATATTTGAAATTATAAGAAATAAATGCGAAAAGAATTGAAAATTTTAGGGAAGAAGGAAACCGCCAACTATACATCGGCACCCCTTATTAATTTATTTACTTTTGTAAAATATGAATATGTGGTGATCACGAAAATCGGTTAAAAAATTGATCACACCAACCAAGTATTTATTGAACAAATACAAGCTAAATTAAGAATCTAATTAAAGATTATCGTAATTATGGGCCCGTGTCAACATTTACAATTATACTAACTCTACTTTAATTTGTATGTGCCTTGACTTTTGAACTTACACGAACATCTTCACGATGATTAACAATGTTAGGTCGTCGTAAGATATTTCTTGCGTAGGGGTAAGTAATTGAGAAGAAAGATAAAATATTCATCCTTAGGGTTTCAAGTGTAATAGCTTGTAGTCTTACCAACGATATAGGAGTAGATAGTAGGATATGTCCCTTCAGACAAGTCCTATCAAAGTTAGTTGGGCCAACCTATGCAGGTTATGCAGGCCTGTCCCATCAAAGGACAATTATGCGACCTTTGTGCAGACGGTTGATGCGACCCCGTGAACCCGCTAACTAAAATTTTAACGCCCGATCGTCCGTTGCCAAGTGATCCCTTCGGGCCGCGGACTTTGGGCCAACAACCTTGGGCCTAGTAAGTGGGCCTTCGGGTCCATACCTTAACACTAATCCATAACTTATTTCGGCTTCACTTGGAGTTTTGATAATTACGGTAGGGTCCCATACACCTTTTACCATTTTTCTTGTCTAGGTACATTTTATATGATCAAATTATTATTTAATATTAGATAATTAAGTCTAAGAATATCTCTAATAGACTTGAATATGCACAAAAAAAAGGGATAAAAAGTCAATGGATCTTTCAATTTGGGTCAAAGAGTTGTACTGCCCATGCATTCATACAGGGACCCCTATATTTCTTTATGATATATTTGGAATTATAAGAAATTAATGTGAAAAGAATTGAAAATTTTAGGGAAGAAGGAAACCGCCAACTATACATTGGCACCCCTTATTAATTTATTTATTTTTGTAAAATATGAATATGTGGTGATCACGAAAATCGGTTAAAAAATTGATCACACCAACCAAGTATTTATTGAAAAAATACAATCTAGATTAAGAATTTAATCAAAGATTATCGTAATTATGATTCCAATTATACTAACTCTGTTTTAATTTGTATAGGCCTTGACTTTTTGAACTTGCACGAACGTCTTAATGGTGGTTAACGACGTTAGGCCATCGTAGGATATTTCTTGTGTAGGCGTTAGTAAGATAAAATATCCATCCTTAGGGTTTCAAATGTAATAGCGTGTGACCTGCGATATATGAGTGGATATTGGGATATGTCATTTCAGATAAGTCCTATTAAGGTTAGTCGAGCCAACCTAAATGGGTTGCACAAGTCTGTCTTATCAAAGGGCAATTATGCTACCTTTATGCAGGTTGATGCGACCTCGTGAGCCCCCTAACTGCAGTTTCAACGCTCGATTGTCTATTATCAAGTGATCCCCTCGGGCCACGAACTTTGGGCCAACAACCTCGGGCCTAGTAAGTGGGTCTTCGGGTCCATACCTTAAAATATAAGGAAGAAGGAAACTACCAACTATACACGGGCACCCCTTATTTATTTATTTATTTATTTTTGCAAAATATGAACATGCAGTTATCATGAAAATCGATTAAAAAATTGATAACTCCAATCAATTATTTATTGAGAAAAATGCAAGCTAAATTATTTATTACTCGTGTATCTTTTCATTTTCTAAAATTTATCAGCACGTTCGCAGGTTTTAATTTAATTTCAAGAAATGGCTCCTAGTTTTGATTCAATGTTGAGTAAAAGGAAGAGCTTAGTTGTGGAAGAGGATTACGAGATTTTGCTTAATGTAGCAGTTCGAGAAGCTGAAGATATTGACAAAGGAACAACTAACTACACCAAAAGAACTTACGGTGTACTTGGATGGGTTGAACCCAGTCAATGCTTTCTAACACAAGAGGTTAATGGATTGCCGCCAAATCTTGTATGGAACTCAGAATATTGCTTTGTGTTGGATAAGTCTATGAATTATAATTACTTGTACCTGGAGATTTATCGAACCAGGTCCACGTCTGATCCAGGGACTTCCAGTGGCATTGTATTGGTTGGTAGGACAAAAATTTCCTTGCCAAACCAAATCGATGTTATAAAACGTGGATGGTTTTGGCTTGCGGTGCCAAAAGGCTCAAGTTGTGTACCTGAAGGTCGAATCTTAGTCGCTATGGAGATGAAGAAGAGGGTGAAAAAGCATGGTTAGTTTAATATTGTTTTTAGATCTTGTTTTTCCAGATGTGCTGGCTGGCCTAAATATACAGTTTAATTAAAATTTGCTTATGGAAACTTCAATAATTTTCCTTGTTTTTGCTTATTCTATATTAATGAGAAGCCTTTAAATTTTTGTTTGATTAATTATATGATTCAACTTTAGACTCAAAAAATTTATTTTACTAAGGTGGTGTTTGATTATATCTTAATGTATTTTAACAACCCATCTCTTAATGCAGCTTAATGTGGTTCTTTGAATAGTTTAGATTTAATTTTGTATCTTAATGATTTAAAGACATTCAGAAGGAAAATTTTTATCCCGGTTTTAAATATTAAGATGCATTAAAAGGTGGGTTATTAAGATGTATTAAGACGTAATCAAACACCACCTAAGAGCCTGTTCGGCAGTGACTTATAAGTTGCAGTGACTAACTTATAAATCATTTGCCACTATTCATCTGTTCAGCAACGACTTATTTTTGTACTTATAAGTTGATTTTTAAGTGAAAAAATAAGCAAGTATTTGTAACTTATTTTAAAATGACTTATAAGTTATTCTAAAATAAGTTAGTTTGACCAAATGTAATGTTTATTTTGCCCCTCTTTTTATTAATGTTCTTTTTAGTAATCTTTACATTTGATTTTAACTTATAAGTGATTATGAGTCGAACACCTTCTAACTTGTTTTAACTTAATTTATGACTTATAAGTCAAATTGATTTTGAATGTTTTTACTTATAAGTCACAACTTAAAACAACTTATAAGTTAACTTATATTTTAACTTTAAATCTTTTTAAAATAAGTCATTGTCGAACGGGCTCTAAAAGTGTCACCTCATAAGTTAAGGTAAAAAGGAGAAAGATCAACATGAAGAATTAACAAATCTCACATCAATTGGTTTCTAGAGTATATTTGAGATCGCTTAAAAAAATATGATTAATAATTCTGATTAGTGATTTTGCTTATAATTAATTTTTTAAAAATAGTTTGTGTTTGTTAAAGAAAAATCATTTAATAAAGTTGTAAAAAGTGATAAGTGTTTGATAAAAAAAAATTACTTACCACTTTTTTAAGGTAAAATTACTAAAAAAAGAAGATTTTGTGAAGTAAAGATGGATAATGAATGAAATTACTAATATAAATAGGGTTGGATTAGGAATATACTTTGTCACTTGATTATTTGATTTGATAAATAATCAGAAATTTCAAATTAAAAATTTCGATTATTTTTATAAAAACTGATTATATACAATTTTTAAAGTTGATTAGCAAAAACTCTCAGTTTATCAAAATTGATTATAAACATGTTGGACTGCTTTAAAAAAAAACCCATTAGCGAATGACTAAAGTCTCCATTAGAAAACGTCGAAACAAATGCAAAAGAGATGATGATATAATAAATAATATATTCACGAAGCTAATATTTTAGTGTTTAATGACATTTAATAATGTTTATAGTGCAAACATTGTGGTTGATATTTTTTGAAAATACAAATTATAAGTTTGTTGTTGGAAGCATTCTTGATAAAAACGCAATCCATAATTTTATTTTATTTTTGAAGAACACAATCCATAAATTTGTTCTGAAGTTGTTGTAATTTTTTTATTTTAAAAAGTCAATAACTCATGTTTGTTTGATTTTATCTTTTACTTCTATATAAAAAAGCACTTTTTAAATTTGTATTTAAAAATTAATTTAATTTAACTTTTTTTTCATCAAAAATTTTAAATTAAAAAGTGTTTCGTTTAACTTACCACTCTATCAAACCTGTAATAACCAAAATTTTTGTTAATAATTAAATATTAATTGATTTTATTTTATAAAAGTGTATTTGAATTGAAAAATGTAAGTTACTAAATTTATTTTTTTTTCTTTCTTCCTTGTTTCGTTTGGAAAGTTAAATTCTTTTAGTAAATAATTGATTAATTAAAATTGAGGAGTCCATTAAGGTTTTGATAACTCTCATATCGTTTCCTATTTATATTTAAAGAGTGGAGATGTAACCATAATTCTACTCTAAGTTGGTTAGTTGAATTCCCGAGTAGAATATTTATACGCACTCCAGCTCATTAGAAAAATCATAATTAATTCATCCGATTTCGGAATCGAGTGAATCCAAAGCCTATTTCTTCAATTTTTCGTTCTTTACAATTATAAAAAGGAAAAAAAGTTGACGTCATCTTCATGCATGAAATTGTTGATAATCGCAACCTGTCCTAATTCTCGTCACTATTTTCTGCCCTAATTTTGAAAATTCGTAACTCAGTCATATTTACTCTGAATCGAGTGATTCTTGAGCTTATTTCGTGTATCTTTTCGAGAGCTACAATTTTTGTGAGACATGAAGAGATTTTGAAGAGTCTAGAAGACCCAAAAGTCAGATTATTTACTGCTACGTATTGAAGAAAGACGAATAAGGAAGGTAAATATTATTTCATATTTTGATTTTAAGTTTAGTTATGAGAGTTTTTAAATTAGAGATTAATTTTAAATAAAGTAGAGACATGGAATTAGATATCATGATAATTGGAAAAAGAAGATAAATTTATATTAAGAAATATAATTTGATTGAATATAAACGTTAAAATCTGAAAATTAGTTTCTATATTTTAAAGTATATTACGTGGGTTATATCTCTTAATCCGACCGTTGGATCGTTATAATTTTATTATGTTATATATATAAGCTGAGAATATATTCACCAATTTTAAACTGTTAAAGATTAGTGTATGATTTGTTATGAATTTTAAGAAAGGGCTAATCTGGAATTTTTGTACTAAAATTTTCATCAACAAGTTGTAATATTTAAAATTGTATAACTTAATGATTTTAAATTCGATTTGGGTGATTCTTGAAACTAAATTGGAGTATTTGAAGTCTAATTTTTATTAAAATCAATTAATTTGACAAATAAATTTTAATTAATAGTGATAAAATCAAAATAGTGGATTGACATCTTAAGAATAATTTGTCATATTAAGGTTTTAAGATTTTTTAAGTTTTGTTATTGATTTTTAAGTTTTGGAGTATTAATAGTGATCTAAGGTAATAATTAAAGGCATCTTAAATGGGTTATAAATTATTTTGGAATTATTAATTTAGATTATATTTAATTCGAGGTGAATATGTTTAGGTGGTGAATAACATTTCGTATTTGATAACGTTAACATTTGAGGGTAAGATTTTGTGGAGTATACTATAAGTAGTTTTGCGTATCAGGTACAGATTTCATATTCCTTCAGCGATCATCCTTTTAATTTTGATTTGTTCGTTTTGCTCTTTGTTTAGAAGTTAATTATTGTTTCACCTGATTGTTCCTTCTCAAATTCATGTGATAGTTTGTCTTGACATTGACACTTAGAACTCGTATTTGTACTCTTTGAACTAGTTAAACATGTCAATATATTTTGGAGACTTTATTCGTTTATATCATTCTTCGTATATTTTCGTTCATATTCAAGAGTTATTTTGATTGTTAGTATCTTGTGATAGTGAAGTATGTTCGTACTTGAAATAATTCGATGTCATTTGAAAATGGTCATGTAAGTTTTGTGATTTGAACCCCTTTTGGCTTACATTTTGTAGTTCGATTCTTAGGGTATACTTGAGCTAACCACATGTGGGGGTACCACATGCATGTTCTCTTGACACCGAGGTATGACACCTTTTGTGGCGGTGTGATCAGTCCACGACGTATCCTTTTGGCCATTTAATTTATTTATTCAGGATACATATGGGTCGACCCAGTATTTGATTTGATTTGATTTATTTGACAGATTAGTAACGTATGTGTCGTGCATACTATCCGGTTTAATTCGCATATATCATGGTACCGATGTATTTTGTTTGCTATTTGTATTTGAGCTCAGTATGAAATTGTTACCTTATAACCATTTGATTCAGCCTTATTTTGTTTGGGATCCTTTTGGCTAAAGTTGTCCGTTCAATAGGGTTCATCATTTGTATCTGGTTCACTAATTTTGATATATTCATAATTCGTTCGTAATTCACATTCGTTCATTCATTCGACTATTTTGGTTACATTATATATTGTGGTATATTTTTACATCTTTATATCTATACTGGGCATTTGGCTCATGCTGTGTTTTTCTTTCGGCATGGGCGGTTTAGGGTTTCGTGTGAAGAAATATACCTTTAACAGAATAGGTTTATTTAATTTTAGGTTCTGATTATTCTGCCAATTTTTTGAGAATTGTATTTAATTCGACATTGATGGATTATCAACTATTAAATATTTTGAAGTTATTAGTGCTTTATTTATTTATTTTGAGGTTTATTGTGTTTTGTATGTGACTTCCCTTTCTTATTCGGGAAGGAGGACAAAACTAGAGGTGAGATATAATAAGATCATATGGGACACTTTTGGATTTAAATTTTATGATAAAAATACTTGAATATTAAAGTTAAAATAGTATTTAGTTACCATATATATCATAATGCTTTTAAAAAAGTAAAAGCCTTTTTATCACTGTTATCAAGTCGTCGCCTAGGCGACGCTTATGCATCCAGGCAGCGGAAACTATGAAGGAGTTTGGTCGACTTGGTTGGAAGTGAGAAAAGCGAGCGCTCAGCTAACAAAGTCGACGCCTTGGACGATTGTAGCGACTTGGACGACTTGAGTTCAAAGCGGTCGACTTGGTTATTGCGAGTTTGGTTTGACCCAAACTTTACTGGGTAAAAAAACGAGCAGCAGTTAAAACCTAATCGATCCAAACAGAGAGAGAGAACAAGAGCAGCAAGTCAACAATAGAGAGGGAGAGAACAAACTTACCGACGTCGACTATAACATCGATCTACTGCGACGTCGACTACAGCACCGATCTACTCCGGCGATCTTCTCCGGCAGCTCGCGATCTACAGGTATGCTTCTTCCCTAATTCTCTTCTTCTACTTCTACTCTTCTTCTTCTTCTCTTCTTTTCTTCTTCTACTCCGACCATTTTTTTTCTTTTTGGGTATTCTACTTTGTTCTGCTTTATTGACATGTTGTCCAAATTTCTTTCTTTCATTATTTCCGGTCATTTCTACTTTGTTGACTGCTACTTAAATTTTTTTCTTTCTTTTATTTCCCGTCAATTTTGCTTTGTTGATTGCTGCTAATTTTTTTATATGGTATGGTACTTGATATGCTTGTTGCTGATATGGTAATATGGTAATTGGTAATTGCTGATATGGTAATTGGGACCCAAATTTAAAATAATATACAATTTTATATTTAGTAATTGGTAATCAGTAAGGTACAAAGAAAGGCTAAATGTTAATCCTTATTCTATATTATTTACTGATATATTATTTATATTTAGTAATTGGTAATCAGTAATGAGTAAGGTACAAAGAAAGACGTATTGATGATCTTTATTCTATATTATTTATTGATATTGTTTTATATTTACTGATATGGTAATTGGTAATATGGTAATTGATAATTACTGATATAGTAATTGTTGATTCTTTTTTTATGATATGTGATGCAGTGTTGTCATGTGCTTATAATATAGTTATAAATTGTATTTTGTAGCTAATTAAATGGCGGAAAGTTCGGGAGCGGAGGGTTATGATCCAAGTAAAGATCCTAAAAGAAAGACGAAGTCTAAGGATCCGGGATGAAAATATAGATTTTGGTCGGAATTGAGCGATAAAAATCTCGTGCAATGTATACTCTGTGGGAAAACGGTTCGGGGAGGAATCAAGAGATTCAAGCAACATCTTACTAGTGGGTATGTGGATGTGTCTAGTGTCCTCGAACTACAACCGAAATTGCAAACGAGATGAATCAAGCAATAATGAGTAACAAAAGAAATAAGTCAATTCAATTTGATGACAATAACGAAGTAGAAGAAATTTAGTCATCAAATATTCCAAGCAATGCATTTAATCCTTCTAATGCTTCCTCTACAGTTATTCTAAGTTCTGGGACTGCATCTAAAAGGATGAAGAGTGCATTTCAATTCCCTAAGACACAGTCACAAACAAAGGCAATTGAAACTCATCTTAGGAAATCTCCTGAAGAAGTTGTGGACGAAAGACATCACAAAGGTCCTAGCCAAACTACTTTGGAGAATCGTCTAAGGTCACCGGAAGAGAAAGAAAAAGTTCACATGTACATTGCCAACTGTTTTTATGAGAGTGGCATCCCTTTTAATACAGCAAATTCAAGAAGTTTTGAGGTGATGATAGAGGCTATCGGGCAATATGAGCCGAGTTTGAAGCCTCTTTCGTATCACGAGTTGAGAGTTCCTCTTTTAAGGAAGGCAAAGACTAAAACAGAGGAACTGAAAGAGAAACACAAAACTTCTTGGAAGCAATATGGTTGCACTCTTATGTGACGGATGGACAGACAGAAGAGGCAGACATTTGATAAATTTTCTTGCTAATAGTCCTACAAGGACTTACTTTATGGGATCAGTTGATACTTCTAGTCAATCTCAGGATGCAAGCATGTTGGCAGAGTTACTCGACGGGACGATCAAAGAGATTGGACCTGAGTATGTTATGCAAGTAGTGACAGACAATGCCTCCAATTATAAGGTAGCTGGTCAGATTTCAATGGAGAGGAGACTTACTTTGTTCTGGACACCATGTGCAGCCCATTGCATAGACCTTATGCTAGAGGACATAGGCAATTTGAAGCAGTTTAAGTCTACAATCGGGAGGGCAAGAAAAATAACAACATTCATTTATAGACATGGTCGCCTTCTTGATGCGATAAGGAGCAAAACAAATAGGAAGAACTTTGTGAGATCGAGAGTCACCCGATTCGCTACATCTTTTTTGACCCTTCAAAGCTTGTGCAAGAATAAGGATGCTTTGAGATATTTATTCATCAATGATGATTGGACACATTCTAGGTTGTCGACTATAGAAGCGGGGAAGAAAGTGTATGATACAGTTATTTCTTCTAGTTTTTGGCATGTCGTTGAAGATTGTATTAGAGCGTCACAACCATTACTTGTTATCTTGAGGATTGTGGATTCAGATGAGAGGCCACATATGCCTGAGATTCTTGTTGCAATGGAATTTGCAAAGAAGAAGATCAAAGATGCCTTTAATAACAAACAAAGGCTATACAAGAAAGTGATCGACATTATCGAGCGAAGATGGGCATGCCAAATGGAGCAAAAGTTATATGAGGCAGCATTGTTTCTAAATCCGGGAAAGTATTTTGATATCAAAGAAGATGAAAATTTTGGTTTAGCTTACAAGTTACGTAGCAACTTCAATGATATTCTTTCAAAAATGGTTCCCGACCAACTTTTGGCAGACAAGATAAGCGACCTAGCCGATGTCTATGAATCTTCTCGTGATGACTTTTTTAAAGACATATCGATTAGTCAATGAAAGACAAAAAATCCTAGTAAGTATATTAAATTAATTATAAAGTTTACTTTAAGTTTTATAATTTAGACTATATTTGATTTTTTTTAATTTTTTATATCTAATGTAGTTGATTGGTGGAATGCTTTTCGTGGTTATGCTATTGAGCTTACAAAGTTTGCAAAGCGAATCATCGGCCTTTGTTGTTCTTCTTCCGGTTGTGAACGCAATTAGAGCACTTTTGAGTTTGTAAGTATTTAGTAATTAAATATCTTGTATTTAATATTAATTAGTACATAACTAAATCTATAAATATTTTATATATTCTTTTGCTTAATATTTTTTTAAACAAAAAATTTCAGATTCATGCGAAGAAAATAAATAGGTTGGAGCATCAACGGTTAAATGATTTGGTGTATGTGCAATACAATCGCCGAATTGTTAATAGGTTCCAAAAGAAGTGCGAACTTAGAAGAAATTTTGATCTATTAGTCCTAGATGATTTCGATTGGGGTAATGAGTGGATAGTGCCCGAGCAAGATGTAGTTCATCATGGAGATGATCTTATATGGGAGGATGTTGATAGAGTTGTTGGTGCATCCGATGCCGCCAGGAGTCGCAATCTTCGTAGAACGAGTAATGTTTACTCACGGTGTGGTGATGTTTCAACTTCGAAGGAACCGAGGATAAGAGTTGTGAATAACTCTGATTCTAATGTTGGAGAAGAGGAGGAGGAAGGCCTTCCTAATTATGATGAGGATGTTGATGATGATTATGGCCGAAGAGTAACTACTATTTCGAATGATGATGCCACTGCTGGGAGAGATGACGATGATTTGATCTTTGATGATTTTGTTTGATAGCTTGAGTGATCTTTTCATTCTGAAAAATGAGACTTTTGAGTTGAAGAATACTAAGCTTTTATGACTTTGTTTTTATTTCTATATTATGTTTGTTTTTGACAATGTTACAATGAACATGTCTTTATCTTATTAAGGATGGTTGTCTAATGTTATGTTATGATTATATGCTTGTTTATACCTTTATCTTAGCAATGCTTGTTTACTTGTTTTATCATAAATTATTGAATTTTTAACATTGAAATTTATGGTATTCTATATATACAATGTTAAAACTTAAGAAACTAAACATAAATTTAAGAATTATATTGAATTAAACTAAATAATTACAAATGTATCACCATTTATATAATTACAAGTTGGTACAAGTTCAAAAAATTACAACTATAGTAAAATTATCATTTTAACTTGGTCTTGTTCTCTTCTTGTTGTGATTTGATATGCTACAACCTGCATTATGAATATGGTAAATCATTACAAATATAAATATATAAAAATTCATATAAATGTTAACTATATATAATTTTATATGTATAAATTTATATTTTTAATGACTTGTCGACTTGTGGACGACTAGTCGGGCGCCTTGTCGCCTAAGCGCTTAAGCTCCCGGCTGTCGCCTCGTCTCGACTTATCGCCTTGATAACTATGTTTTTTATACTATAAAAGTGTGTTGTGTAGGTTTTTAGTTATTTTTTAATAATTTTAAAATAGATTTATATATTTCATTTTCAAAAACAAATTATTTTTGCCAAAAATTATTAATTTAATGCTTTTTAAAAAAATTAATCAAGTCTTTGCTCACTACAAATACTTTTTTATTAATCACCAAATATTAAAATTTTATTTGAAGTTACTATCATTCCACAGCATTGCGTTGAAACTTAAACAAGTTTGAGTGTATATTTAATTACTCAGTATTTAATGTATTTAGAGTATTTGGAAGTTCAAACGTATTTAAAAATTTTATTCGTCTAATAACAGTTTATTTTAAACGCAACTTATTTAGCTCACAAACAAAATATTTGGGCCTCATATACAATGCATCAAAATTGTTACGATACGTTTGAAGGTTCAAACAATACAAACGTGTTAGGTTTGTATATAACGCGAACATTCAATCAAATTACATAAATAAAGCGGAAGCGCGATAAAATCATATTTTAAAATTTTATACAAACCATCACCATGATATTTCTTTATGCACAATTATTAACTAAACAAAAAAGATGGAGAATAAAAATTATATCTTTGTAGAATTCTAGCTTTCTCAAGTACAGGTTCAACTCTAATTCATTCGCGTTCTCCTTGAATTTCACCGATTAAATTCCTTCATTTGATCAACGTTAGCCACCCAAGTGTTTGGCCTCTAGAGGTGATCCACCAAGGAATAATACTTGTTCAAGAAGATGGGTATTGGCAAAAATCCTAGTTTATATCTCTATAGAAATTGTAAGTACTCTCCACAATTTTAATGCAAGAGTGTGTAACTCTAATCTATGATAAGACTCCTTTTATTTATAGATGTAGGAAAACTCTCCCCTAAATTATTTAGGATTAGGGTTTCTATTCTAATTAACTCCTTAATTAAATTAAACTCCTAATCTAATTAGAAATTCATGAGAGAGTGCTTCTATTAATTAATTCTCAATCCCTATTAGAATTAAATAATAGTAATAGTAATAGTAATAATAAGACTCCTCTTATTAATTTATATTTAATATTTCTAAAATATTAAATAATAAATATTAAGTTAT
The DNA here is from genome assembly GCA_034770075.1 of Aralia elata. Taxonomy (NCBI): domain Eukaryota; kingdom Viridiplantae; phylum Streptophyta; class Magnoliopsida; order Apiales; family Araliaceae; genus Aralia; species Aralia elata. The sequence continues at coordinate 16,730,132 of CM068382.1, read as the reverse complement.
TTAATTTATTCTATCTCTATAGATTAAATTAAATACACTTAACTTATTATTACAATTAATGTTTACTTATTAAACAAATATTTTTCTTTTTGCGGTGTGACCCTTTAGGTTCTCCATGTTAAACCGGTTGTGAATAAATCAATTAGAACAATTTTAATCTTATTTAAATAAATAAATTAAACTATTTAATTTATTTAAATAAATAACATTTGTTTTACAATAAGGATAAGCCCACTTAGCGATCAACGACTTTCCAGATAATATAGATTTCAACATTAATCACAAAAGAACCTTTCAGTGAATAGTTACCGTACAATTCAATCCTTCTATCATACAATGTCCCAATTAAATATAAGATATGAAATTATTGTCAAGTCTTATTTTATTTAATTATATGTATTTCGATTCCCAAATGCACAACTCTAAATAATGCAAATTAGAAACTCCTTTCTAATTTTATTCTGCCTTAGCCAAGGACTACCGAGTTGTCATTTATCGAATCACATAGGACATTCACATCTTTTACTAGATGTGGTAGATTCTTTGTTGATCATTCACCTATCTCCATGTACAACTTATTATACCCAATCATACCATTTTATATACCCTAAAAGTCTTAAGGGACATGTCAAAGTATAATTCATCATACACAAGATACTATAATAATCTCAAGTTCAAGGATCACTTGTACTACTCTCACTAGAGGAATTCCTATTGACAGACGAGTAAAACTCCATTAGGTATTCCTTAACGAGTCACGTTCAGTGAACTTATTCTCCAATAAGAACCTACATACTTGCTTTAGTGTCTCCACACAAATGATTATGAGATCAATCATCCTCTTCATAAGAGTAAGTAACATATGTACTAATCTATCCGGATTCACTAATCTCCTTTTTAGTAATCTAACGATTATGAACGATTTTAGTTTTAAACTTTCTAAGAATTTAGATGTAATTAGCATGATCATCATCATGATTCTAAAAATATTGTTTAAAACTATGGGTTTATCACATATTAAATAACAACACCATGTAAATAAAGTAAAATACATTTAATACTTTTATTAATAAATGAATAAGATTGTAAAGTATATGTACATCATATCACATATGATTGACTTGTGTGTATATTACTTTCAATCTCCCACTTGGACTAAAGTCAATCGCCATGGTATCTAATACCTTTCTTCTCTAAGTGACGATCATCCTGCTGTTGGATAAAGCTTCAGTAAATGGATATGCAATGTTGTTCTTGAGAGTCCACTATCTCTGTAGTGACTTCTTCTCTTTTAATGATTTCTCTAATCAAATAAAAGTGTCGCAACACATGTTTGAATCCAATATGAGACTTAAGAACTATTCTTAGTTCTGTACTGAACTTTTCATCCAAACAATCAACTTGCAGCTTCATTTATAGCTATATACTTTGTCTTTGTCACTAAACCAGCAACTCTTTGCTGTTTGGAACTTTTCCACTTCACTGCACTACCATTCAAGGTAACGATTTACCCTAAAGTAGATTTGTTATCGTCTTGGTCAATCTAAAAAACTTGAGTCTGTTTAACCCTCTAGTTTTAATTCAGACTCACCATGAATCATGATCACATCCTCAATACCGGTTAAGTATTTAAAGATGTTTTTCACTGTCTTATATTGATCTTCTCCATAATATGACTGATCAACATCAGGCCTTGTATATTCATTACATACATGATAGTAACTCATATGATCTCTCTTTCATTGAGGACAATTTAACGAGATACACTTCATGGCTCATCATCATGAGACCACTCTTGGAGTTTGCCATGCTAAACGCCTTTAGCATCGAATGAATATACATTCATTAGGTTAAGTCGAGCATCCTTTTAAATCTATCTATATAGATTTATATCCCCAATTTGTAGGATGTTCCTCCCAAGTTATTCATGGAGGAATGTTTAGACAATTTTATCTTTACTGATTGTAGTATTGGTGTGTCATTCTTTATCAGTAGTATATCAACATATAATACTAGGAATGTCACAGCGTTTCCACTGACTCTTCTGTACCCACTAGGTTCATTCTTGTTTTTTATAAAATCAAACTCTTTTGATTGTCTCATCAAAACGAATGTTCCATCTTTAAAAAGCTTGCTTCAATCCATAAATGGATCGTTGTATCTTACATACACGATTTGCTTCAACCTTTAAAACAAATTCCTCTGGCTGTAGCATACATACATTCTCCTCAAGTCTTCATTGAGGAAGGACGTCTCCACATCCATTTGCCAGATTTCGTAATAATAAGCTGCAATCATAAGAAAAATCTGAATGGACTTGAGCATTGATACCGGTGAGAAGATTTTATGATGGACAACTCCTTGCCATTAGTTGAAATCTTTTATCACCATTCTGGCCTTACAGGTCTCCAGCTTGCCATCTGCTTCAGTTTTTCTCTTAAAGACCCATTTACACTCTATAGGCACTTGGCCTTTTGGTGGAGTAACCAGAGTTTATACTTGGTTCTCATATATGGAGTCCATTTCGAATTTCATGGGCATCTGCCACTTTTCTGGGTATCCACTACTCATAGTCTCATCGTATATAACTGGATCATCATCCTCTATGATGTGTACCTCATCATCCTCTATGATGAATTCATACCTCCTAGGTATCTTCGGTACTCTTCCAGATTTATGATTCAGTTGTGGTACAATAGGTCTATCTACAGGTTCCTCGATTTGACTTAAAATGCTTTGTGGTTCTTGAATTCCTTCAAAATTTATTATCCCCCCACTATCTCCTTCAATGATAAACACTTTTATCCAAGAAGGTAGCGTGTTTCGCAATAAACACATTTTGCTTAGTGGGATTATAGAACTCTTATCCTAAACTTACTTTAGGAAGTTCCACAAATCTGCACTTGTCAGATTTTTGTCCCCAAGCTTATCCTTTTAAAACCTTTTCACATAAGCTGGACAACCCCTTATCTTAACATACTTAAGACTAGGAATCCTCTCTATCCATAACTTTTATGGAGTCTTGGGGCTGAATTTTGAGGTTACCTTATTTTATAGATATACAGCCGTTTCTAGGGTATAACCCCAGATGGATACTAGAATGTCGGTAAAAATCATTATGGACTGCACTATGTCTAACAAGGTACAATTTCTACTTTTAGATACATCAATCAATTATTGTGTATCATGAAGCGTCCATTATGAGAAAATACCATTTTGAGATAATCTAGAAACTCATTGTACAAGTATTCCTTCCTCGATCTGATCAAAGAATCTTAATACTTTGTCAATTTGTTTCACTTCTGAATTCTTTGAACCTTTCAAATGATTCAGACTTGTATTTTATCAAATACACATATTCAACTCTTTGAATGATCATCTCCTTTTCTTTTACTAGTTTGTTCAATTTGCAAAATTATTTTTTATATAAGTTAAGTTTACAAAGTCCATCAAGTAATCTTCCAGTTTTAAGCAAAACATTATCATTATAAATAGAACAACAATTGTTCTTAAATATAATACCATAACCTTCCTTGTCCAGCAACGAAAGTAATAATGTTTTTAAAGAGAACTGTAACATAATAACAACTTATTAACTTAATAGACTTGCCCGTAGGCAACGCTAAACTGTAAGTTCATACGACTAATATAGCAACCATTGCTCCATTCTCCACACGTAAGATTACTTACTCTTTGTTTAGCTTTCTACTTCTGCTTAGTCTTTGCATTGGATTGCATACGTGAGAACTATAGCCGGTATTCAATACCCAAGTAGAACCTTGACTTACAGAAAGATTTATTTCAATTATGAACAAACCTATATCTGTAACCGAAGCTTCACTAAGCTTCTTCTAGTTAACCTCTGCAAGATGCTCCTTACAGTTTCCTTTCCAGTGTCCAGACTTATTGTAGTGGAAGCAAACTCATTTGCTATCCGTATCAGTTTTGTTCTTATTATCCTTTGTTTTTGCCTTTTCTTATACATTCTTTGAATTATTCTTCTTTTTAAAAGATCTTTTGGCCAAGTGACTCTCTACAGTTTTCAACATGTTTAAGCAACTCAAGCAGGCTGACATATAGTTTATTCATGTGAAAATTCACAACAAATTGTGAGAAATGGTCCAAAAGTGATTGCAAGATCAAATATTGGATCAACTCTCCATCCATTACAAAACCCTGTTGTCCTAATTGTTCAATCGAATTGATCATTTTAAGGATATGTGTCTATACTGTAGTGCCATTAGTCATTCTAGATCGGAAGAGCTCCTTAGATACCTTATATCTAGTAGTCCTACTTTCCTTATCATTCAACTCCTTGAGGTGTAAGAATATATAGTAAGAGCATCCATAGTTTCGTTTTCGTGTTGACGTTGAAGCTCGTTACTCATAGATGCGAGCATGATTCATTGAGCCACAGTTGCATCATCTTGCCACTTTCTAAAAATAGCAATCTCTTCCTCAGAGGTATTGTCTGTAACCACTGCAGGGATAGGTGTATTAAGGACATAAGATAGCTTTTCAGCCTTGAGAATTATTCTCAAATTCCTTAACTAGTCCGTGTTATTTGGTCCAGTTAATTAGCATTTAATATGCTCCGCAGTGATAGTAAATTAAACATTGTAAAATTCTGTAAACGAATTAGTAATTTAACAACATTTTAGTATACATTCATTTTATTAATCATCAAAATAAATTAGGTCTTTATTTAAAATGGTATCTCTCACTATTTTTCATCAAACTATATTACTCTCAATATATAGTTCGGTAAATCTAATTAAAAATTTGCTAATGAGAATAAGGATCTCATTTCAAATGTATATAGCTTTGTGGTGACACAATAAATGATATATAAATAAATAGGTAGACAACTATTGTCAATTATATCATCTATGTAACTCCTTGTATTTTACCTCTTAGATTATTTTGATCAAGTGGTGACACATCCGAATCAAAATTATTCAAGTTAAGTCCAACCTAACACTTCCATATATGTGAAGAGAAAAATATTGTCCTTGTGGTGACACAACAAAACAGTATTGTTCAATTCCTTAATAAGTATCAAATGTGATAAGGCAACATCTTAAATATTTAATACTTACCTTGTGGTGACACAACAAACTCATATTAAATATTTAATACTCTATCATTTTACCATGCTAGAAGGCGACATTCGATATTTCAAATATCTTTGAACGTTTAGGACTTAATATGATTTCTTTGAGGGGTTTGTTATTATTTGTCTCATCTTGTTTAGCGCGCATGCGCGCGCACATACACACACACACACATATATAGATATATAGTAAACATGCACATATAGAATACTATATTCTACCTGGATTAATTATGGACTTTTATTCTAATTTGGTTCACTAGAGCCACCAAGTGAACCAAAAGGTCAAACCTAGGGTATAAGAATTAAATTTAAATATAACTATTATATTTAAATCCTGGGCTCCATTACAAACGGGTCTTCAAGCGCTCCTTATTCCTTTGTCTCCAATTCTTCAAAATAATTCTAACTAATCCTATTACATAAACTATTTATAATAAATAGAAACCTTGATCAGCAGTCAAGGGGAAGTACATAGGAAGGAGATAGAATTTATATTAAGAAAAATTAGAGAAGACGAGATACGCATACCCCATTTATAAAACTTATTCATTCAAGCATCCTCTAAAATAAATCCAATTACACATTGGTCAATAGTTCATAATCAATCCCATTTATTATCATACATATCTCCATATAAATCAATAAATAACATTCATCTCATGAATAATAAAACCATTTCATATATGCATTAATATCATACATTCATATCAATCCCATTTTGTGAAGGAAAGCGGTGTTGTTGTGCCAGATTTATGAAGAAAAGCGGCACTGCTGCGCCGAGTCATGTCCAGGCAAAGATACAACGCAGTTGCGCCACGTCCAACAAAGGGACACTGTGTTGCTGCGCCAGGTCGTCATAACTGTTTTCTAAATTTCCTACAGTCGCGAATTTGATCAGTTTTTCATCCAAAACTCAATTTTCTATAATTGTTTTCAAAACCCATGATTTTATACAACATATTATGCCCAATAAATTTGTCCAAACACATACCCATACATATACGGAATCAAAACAATTAATAATTCGCATAAAGTTTGGCTCTTGATACCACTGTTAGGTTTGTATAAAACGCGAACATGCAATCAAATTACATAAATAAAGCGGAAACGCGATAAAATCAGATTTTAAAATTTTATACAAATCATTACCATGATATTTCTTTATGCATAAATATTAATTAAACAAAAGAGATGAAAAATAAGAATTATACTCTTGTAGAATTCTAGCTTCCTCAAGTATAAGTTCAACTCCAATTCCTTCGCGTTCTCCTTGAATTCCACCGATTAAATTCCTTCCTTTGATTAACGTTAGCCACCCAAGTGTTTGGCCTCTAGAGGTGATCCACCAAGGAATAATACTTGTTCAAGAAGATGGGTGTTGGCAAAAACCCTAGTTTCTATCTCTATAGAAATTATAAGTACTCTTCACAATTTTAATGCAAGAGTGTGTAACCCTAATCTATGATAAGACTCCTCTTATTTATAGATGTAGGAAAAACCCTCCCCTAAACTATTTAGGATTAGAGTTTTTATTCTAATTAAACTCCTTTAATTAAATTAAACTCTTAATCTAATTAGTAATTCATGAGAGAGTACATCTATTAATTAATTCCCAATCCCTATTAAGAATTAAATAATAGTAATAGTAATAATAATAATAAGACTCCTCTTATTAATTTATATTTAATACTTTTAAAATATTAAATAATAAATATTAAGCTATTTAATTTATTCTATCTCCATAGATTAAATTAAATACACTTAACTTATTATTACAATTATGTCATTTACTTTTTAAACAAATATTTTTCTTTTTACGGTGTGACTCTTTAGGTTCTCCATATTAAACCGGTTGTGAATAAATCAATTAGAATAATTTTAATCTTATCTAAATAAATAAATTAAACTATTTAATTCATTTAAATAAATAACATTTATTCTATAATATATATTTCAACATTAATCACAAAAGAACCTTTCAGTGAATAGTTACCTTTCAATTCAATCCTTCTACCATACAATGTCCCAATTAAATATAAGACATGGAATTACTGTCAAGTCTTATTTATTTAATTATATGTATTTCGATTCCCAAATACACAACTCTAAATAATGCAAATTAGAAACTCCTTTCTAATTTCATTCTTCCTTGACCAAGGACTACTGAGTTGTCATTTATCGAATCACATAGGACATTTATATCTTTTACTAGATGTGGTAGATTCTTTGTTGATCATTCACCTATCTCCATGTATAACTTATTATACTCAATCATACCATTTGATATACCCTAAATGTCTTAAGGAACATGTCAAAGTATAACTCATCATACATAAGATATTATGATGATCTCAAGTTCAAGGATCAATTATACTACTATCACTAGAAGAATTCCTATTGACAGGTGAGTAAAACTCTATTAGGTATTCCTTAGAGATGTATTAATCTATCCGGATTCACTAATCCCCTTTTTAGTAATCCAACGATTAGGAACGATTTTAGTTTTAAGCTTTATAAGAATTTAGATCTCATTAGCATGATCATCATTATGATTATAAAAACATTACTTAAAACTATGAGTTTATCACATATTAAATAACAACACCATATAGATAAAGTAAAATGTCTTTAATACTTTTATTAATAAATGAATAAGATTACAAAGTATATGCTACATCATATCAAATCGACTTGTGTCCATACTACTTTCAAAACGCTACCGCCACAAACGCTAAAAATGTTAGTTGCTGAACAAAGCTCGAGTCGTTTGACAGAGTGGTAGTGTTTGGTAATCTCTTATTGTCTCCTTTTGGTCTTGTCTTTTTTTTGTGCAGAGGCTAAGTTGTTTGATAAAAAAAAAATTGACAACCTCTTTTTGCCTCTTAAAAAAAAGAGGCACTTCATTATTATTTTACCCTCAATATTCTAATTTTATTTTTTTTAATTATTCATTTCGCTTCTTTTACTATATATACCACCCACCACCACCGCTACCACCGCTACCGCTACCACTTAACACCACCATTCCCACCATTACCTCCATCGCCGTCACTTCTACCACCCCCACCACCATCCACTACCACCCATAACTACCACTTACCACCACAACCACCCACCACCATCCACCACCCACCACCATCATTCATCATCACTCACCATCACTACACTATATATAAAATTGTCATAATTATTATTATATTTTATTATACTTGAAATATTTTACTAGTTATATATTATTGATAATTTTGTTTAAATTAATTATTTAATATTTATTATATTTTTATTCTTACCATAAATTTGTATAATATATATAAAAAAAGTTTATATAATATAATATAAAGATAAATTAATAAAATATTATAATAAAACATATAATAAAAATTAATTATTAAATAATTTTTTTATATTTAAACTTTATTTTAAAAATAACTTATATTTTATTTTAAGTGTCTATTTTAATAAACTCTTATAATACAATTTTAACGGACACTACCTAAAGTTGTGGGGAACACTTCTGAAGATAAAGGGCAAGATTGTCAATTAAAAAACACGCGGACCCACATTCCCTTCTGTTACATATCCATTTACTCTCCCAGAAAAAATAAAAACTCCTCTCCTCCCCGTCTCATCGTCCGCACCCTTTCACCCTTTGAAGCACCTTATATCCAGCCACCGCCAAACACCTCTATGGCAACTTCTCGGCCTTCTCCTCCGCCACCATCAAGACCTTACGATCTCGAACTCACCATCGTCTCCGGAAAGCACTTGAAGAACGTTAACTGGCGCAACGGAAACCTAAAGCCCTACGCCATCTTCTGGATCGATCCCGATCGCCGGTTCGCCACCAAATCCGACGACTCCGGCTCAACCCGGCCAGTCTGGAACGAGCAGTTCCTCCTTCCTCTTTCTCTCTCCCCTCAGGATACCATTCTCACCCTAGAGATCTTCCACTCCAAACCCTTGGAATCCTCCAAGCCCTTAGTCGGCATCCTCCGATTCCCACTTAAGGACCTGGTTGACTCGGACGATTCAACGAAACTCAGAACCTTCGAGCTCCGCCGCCCCTCCGGCCGTCCCCAGGGAAAGATCCGTCTCAAACTCTCCATCCGGGAACGACCCTTGCCAGATTACCATTCTACCCCTCAACCTAGCTATTATTACTCATCTGCCCCTCCCCCTCCTGCTCCTCGCGACTACAGGGGATACTCTCCCTCTCCGGCCGCCTCACTCTCCCCTCCGCCGCCGCCTCATTCATACGGGTATGGACCTTACTCGGACCCATATTCAAGTTACTATCCGCATCCGGGTTACTACTCGCCACCTCAGCCTCAGCAGCCTCCTGCACGGCCGTTCTTCGACCGTTATAGTGGAGGGCCGAGTGCTCCGGTGGATTATGCCCTCGCCCCTTATGATCAGAAGCAGAGGAGCGGGAAAATGGGGCTTGGAGCCGGATTGGCAGTGGGTGCTGTAGCAGGGGCGCTTGGAGGGTTAGCATTGGAAGAAGGCATAAAGTATGAAGAGGAGAAGATTGCTGAGCGAGCTGAGAGCGAATTGGCTGCTAGGGACGATTACAGGGATTATCGCAGTGAGTATTGATTATTGATGTAGTTTGAATTCCATGGTTTTAAGTATTGATTATTGGTTCTAATTAATGCTTTATGCCAATATGGTATTTCAAATTTGAGAAGGATATGTAAATAAGTTTTTTATGTTTAGTGTGTTATGAAGAGTTCACTGAATGGCAACTGCTTTGGTATGTACCAATTTATGTGTGAACCAATAAAAAAAAAGTGTTTTTTCTTGAGTTGATTATGCTCAAATGAGTTGCTTTTATAGGAAGGAAATAACACGAATTGAGAATAACAAAGGGAATCCTCATCAAAGTTGTTCACTGTCAACATATTTTTAGATTGCCTTTTGCTTTGTTTGAAGCAATGTCCCTTGTGCTTGGGACAACTTTTGTTCCAAGATCAACAAATTATACACGTGTTGACGTGGTTATGGTGAAACGATGCAGTTGATTAAAAAATATATTGTTTTCTACATTTATATAAAGGTTGGATGATATATTGGTTTATGACAGTTGCTTTCGGTTTCTCAAAAGATGACATAGTTTTTAGGAGTTTGCATTCAATTGAAGATTATTAGTAGGAAATATAGAACATGGTAAAACTAGCAGTTTTGTTTATTTGCTTATATATTTTGATAAGTATCAGAGTCCAACCACTTCACTTATATTAAAAAAAAACCTTCAACCACTTTAACGCCCTCCCTTGAGTTTGCAGCCTCACACAACTTAGCCTGGTTGCACAAGTATTTGTTTTGTGATGTGCTTGTGCATGGATTTGTCGTAGATTCCCAACATTTTGTTCTTTTACACAACTTGTAATATTTGGTTTATAATCTGAATAGTTACTTCCTTTTCGTGGCACTAAAATTAAGGTTAGCGTGACTTGCGGATGATCAAGGTGAATCTTTCGTAGAATGCTTCAGATTCCCAGAATGCTAAGGACTCAAGTCCTGTCTAAGTCTTAGTCCTGCAACATTGCAAGACCACCAACAGGTTAAAAGGACCGGTTTTTTCAATGGGAGCCCCTCCGAAGACTTAAGTATAGCACAAGCCACAATGTAGGAAGTAAAGGAGAGACTTTTTTTCTCTATGTATTCTCTCTATAGAGTAGTAACTGGGAAGTGCTAGTTGTGAAATGAAACAACTAGGTAAAAAGGGCTATTCCTACTTATAGTGATCAGTGTTTAAGTCGCTAGGCAGAACTAAGCGGCGGATGAGGTGCCTAGGCGTCTTTCTAGGCGGATGAGGTGCCTAGGCGTCTTTCTAGGCGGATGAGGTGCCTAGGCGTCTTTCTAGGCAGACTAGGTGTTTTTTTAGGCGGTCTTATTTATTTCTTTTTTTCTATTATACATACTTGTTATACTATACAAAACATACTGTAGGTATAATTTTTTTTTTAGTCTTACATGAAAGATTACAAAAAAAATAAAATCTTTTAAAGCTTAATTTTTTTTTTTTCAAGTATTGTAGAACTTCAAAGTAGAGGTTTGGTTCTGTTTAGGCGGGGCTAGGCGTCCAGCCAAATCGAGGCGATAGAGGACCTCCTAGTGCCTATATGGGGATTAATCAGATCTAGGCAGGGACTTATAGAACCCTAATAGTGACGATGAGGACTTGAGGAGCGAATTATCTGAAATGGCCCATGTTGGAGGTAAATGATCGCAATGCCCCTTCAGGCGCGTTCAGGTGTCACCTTCTTATTGGAAAGTTAATGGTGCTTGTTTTAGAGAAACGACTATTTTAGCCCTCTCAAATGGTGAGACTTGTCTTCAATCGATTTGTTGTATTTAAATATCTTCACACTGCCCGTATAGCATTTGGTCTGTGTGTTTAACTCACTGCATGTATGGTAGTTAACTCAGGGGACCTTTTTCTTGTTCATGTAGATTGAAGGGTTCAAGTGCATGCTGCACTATGTATACTGTAATGTATGGTAGTTTATTTGATCTGCTTTTATTTAGTTTTTTAAGTGCTTAGCTGGTTGATCAATTTTAGCGTGGCAAAGTATTAGGTTTATATGGCTCGGCAACCTCTTTAATCTGTGAATTATGTTTAAGATGCGGTGGGCCTGGTGGCTACCTCATCCTAGGTCTTATAAAGATAAGAGTATCTTTTTTAGTTTGGGTGATGTATCTTTTTTTTTTTCCTTTTATGTTCAATTATTATGAAACTGATTCTATAATGTGAGATATTATTACTCTGTTTTCTCCTATACAGTACATAGTAAACTTTAAGTTTTGAGATATACTTGTCAAAAAAATTAAAAAATTACTCTTTCTCCATCCTGGTTGAATGTGGGAATCTCTTGCTTAATTACGGTTTGGATTTCAGGGTAGTGGGTACTACCTCCTTTTTCCCCCCAATAAGTTCCAGTCTGCTACAGTTTCAAGGAATTATCGTCTTGGTTGTATGTATATATGTTTTATGTTTTTGGTTCCTTCTTTGGCCATCTTCTCCTAAATGAAATGCAATACTTTTTCTCTGATGAAAAAGCCATTTCAAAATTCTTCCCCTCACTCTCCATATAATAGTTGATTGGTGCATGCCTAGAAGCATCATTGCAGCTAATCTTTTAAGGGTTATGTGGAAATGTATGTCAAACCTTTTATACATTTGAATCTTTTATAATGTAAACGTTGCTGTGTAGTAGTAGCAGTATGGAACTATATAGTCTTAGTCGTTTGTTAGTTATTATCGTATATACCTGGGATCAGTTTTTTATTGTTGCCTAATGTCAAATAGATTTGAAGTTATTTGTTAAAATATGTTCATTCTTGTCGTGAGTAGACATGATGACATGGTGCGTAAGTTAATTCAAATACATGCACGAGTGAGTACGAGTGAGTAGACACGATTACATGGCATGTAAGTTAATTCAAATACATGCATGAGTAATTGATTGATGTGTCAGTCGCAACCAAAAGTTGATTTACGTGGGTTGCTTTATTTTCTAAAGAACCTGGACTTGATTTACTAATCCAAAAACATAAAAATATAAATGGACTCAAATTTAAGTTTGCTGTACTGAGAAGTGAGAACGTTATGTGCTTGTTTCCAGACTACTAGTAGTTCTAGGGAAGGAGAAACAAGAGCAAATTATTCTTCTTTATATTTCAAATTCTTCTTTAATACAGTATTTTGTGTTTTGGGGATTCAATATTACATGAAACTTGATTATCTACCACAAGGAAATTTCAAAAAATCTATCGTAAAAATATAAAATTTTCAGAAGTTGCAGCTACCAATTGAGGCCCATCCCATCCCAATTGGACAGAAAAACATATGATGAAGTGCAAAATAACAGTACCCGAGGTACCAAATTTTTATTTGAATTTGGAATCACAATGGTAAAAAAATTAATTTAACAGTAACAAATCATTTGAAATCCCAAACCTCCAACATTATTTAACGCAAAAAAAAAAAAGCCCCTTCATCTCCTATATTGTTTTTTTTTTTTTAAAAAGGAAAAATTATTATTTTATAAACATTTCCTCTATTATTAATTGGAGGCTTTGGAGAACACCCGAGTCCTCACCACTATTTAATCAGCTATTATAAAGTTAATTTAGATTTGTATTGATTGGGCCATCTGGGAGAATATGTCTCAAAGTTGAATGGATGCCGAACATTTGCAATGTTTAATTTTAGCGGGAACAGGCCCAATAATAGGCCACATTAAATGTATGACCACTCTAAAAATTCTGAATCTGTCGTCCAACAGATAACGAATATTTAGAAGGTTGCGGAGTGAAGAAATAGAATAGAATAAAAAATAACGTATTTATTAGTGATTATTTTGAAAGATAAATTATTTTGATAAAATAAAAATTTCATTAGGCAGCGGAATGAAATTTATTTTAATAGAATAGATATATGTGACAATTTTGTCGTCTTATTATACCACTCACCACAATCAACCACTAAACATACAGTTAAAATATTTAAAAGGTTATGTATTCATTTCTCAATTCCATTTCTTCAATCCCTATGTAGGATGTGCTTCCTTTTTTTTCTATAATTAGGGAAATGTTTTTTATAGTCCGTTTTAAAATTAGAGATATATTTTTAATTTTTGTGACATGAAGTTCTTGATATAACATTAAATATTAAGACTATTTGAAAAACTAATTTTATTTTTAAAATTATTTTTCTAAATAATAATAAAGTGAAATTATTGATCTCGCTAATCTGATGGGACAAACAATTATTAGTATAAGTTTAGACATGGGACATAAAGAAGTCAAAGTAAGAACAAGTATTTGTTCATTAACTAATGACAGAGAAAAAGAAAAGGGAAGACTAAATTTTGAGTGCTAATGGAATAAATAAAGACAAAAAACACAGCACTAAGGAAGGAGGAACCACCACAATGTTTTTAACCAAAGAAAAAGAGGGACATCTTTTTAGCCAGATATATATTACACTTTCTACAAGCTTTGATCCACCCTTAAAAACTTAAAGGCAAAACTAAAAAAAGACAAAAAAAAAAAGGCATGCTCTAACCCCCAAAACTAACAAGCAAGGAATCTGAAACAAAACTACAAAAATTAAGTTGCTTTCCTATCAATTGCCAAGTTAAAAACTCAAAATTGAGAATATTTTTTTATGCTGTTTTAGGAAAATTTTATTCATCTTGTAAATTTCAATTTAAATTAGGGATTGCGTCTACAACTATAAGCGTTTCTTAACTGCATATGCATACGATTATATATGTATTATCATTATTTTCCCTCCGTTCTCAAAAAAGGTCTAAAATACATATTTCACACAAATTAAGAAAATTAATATAGAGGAGAAATAATAAAATAAGTACCACTTTTACCCGGATCTCAAATAATTATGCTAATAGATTTGTCTTTTCTAAACTTAGTAGACTCTACTTAAATATACTTTTGAGGGTAAACTAGTCTTTTATACATATTTTATTTTTGATTTGTGTATATTTAGACATCTGTTTGTAGACAAATTTTTTTTTACTTGAATACATCATTCTGAGGACGGAGAGAGAATATTACAATATAATATATATTATAATATTAAAATAAGGAGGTTTTTTAATGTGAGATCTAAAAATGTATCTCTATGTGACATCGTATTAATTACTCTATAGTTCGGGTCTTTAGTAGGTTTAATAAAATAATAAATCTCATAATGAGTGATATTTTTTAGATAAATTACAACATTTTTAACTGTATTGACTAAAATTAAAAAAATTTATGTTAATTTTAAATATACAAATGTTGTAAGTTAATTTTAAAAAGTCACTAATGATATTATATTTTGAAAGAGATAAACTGTTACGTATGTGAATAATAGTTTGTAAACATATATCACATTAGGGACTTGACGGGGACCCACCTTCTATCTATTAGCATCCATAATCTCTCCGATTAGAATGCTGAACTATCAAATCATTTTCAACAGAAATGATGGTATGAATTTGAGTTAATTTCAAATGATTTGACTACTTGTATTGACAATGCCTGAAAAACTGAGGGCAAATGTATATTCTCATTTTTAAGTAATATATATATATATATATATATATATATATATATATATAGATATAGATAGATAGATAGATAGATAGATAGATAGATAGATAGATAGATGGATAGTAATTTTATATGCCTTTCAACATTCATCGAATGCTGCCTGGTTCTCTTGCCCGACCATGTCATTTTCGTTTCCAATTAACAAAGCACACACTAAATAATAGAACGACATAACCAAATGTATATTTTTACTAATATATTAAAATTATGTACCCCATCACTTGGCATTTCACTTTGACAAGTGTGATTGAATCTTTAGCTTAGCTCTTTAATTAAAACAAGTCATGCACACACACACACACACATATTATAATCAATCTCCAAGGAGTGGAATCAACTTTCATTCATTAGAAAAGACTGAAATTTGGATGGAGTATATATCTAATTAATTCTACATTCATGTTTCTGCTACATAAAATGTCCCAATCTTTCTTTCCACAGAATCATGATTAATCTGTATATAAAATTAGATTTGCAACATCGATCTTACATTAATAACTTATCAAAGATCACTTTAAATATGAAATGATTTTGATATTTACTTAATAATCTAACTATATTGTGATACAAAGACCATGCAAAAAATATAAAAACATGTAAATTACATATAATTTAGTGATATGGGCACGTCAAAGATTTTATAATAATAATAATAAAAATAATCAAAGTTGAGACGTAAAAAATATATTTATTATACAGTATTACAGTAATCATGTTTCACAATTCTAAATTATTGTGAAAATTTATGTTTTTATATTGTTCATAAGCTCTTTTTATTTGTACGGTTGAATTGTTAAGTAAAAATCAAAATCAAGTCATATTTGAAGTGATTTTATATAAATTATCCAAATGCGGACTTTAGAAGTCTTTCAATAATATATATCATGAATTAAAAAGGAAAAGATGTCTCTTTTTAGTTGTAGAAATTCATATATTAGTCCTTCTACAGTGATTCATTGGTTTTATATAATGCTGTTTGACATGCACTTGATAAAAAGAAAAGATAGAGGAGTATTAGTATATATCCCAATACATGATGAGATGAGTCTTGTGAATGAATCTGTCTTAATCCACTTAAGCTAGAAGATAAAAGGTGAATAGTTGTTACTTTGGTCTCACCTATATAGCTAGTTATTTTTGTTGTATGTTTGTATGTATGTATCGACTACCCCATCAATCAAATCCAGAAAATATTTCAAGATATATACCAGCAGGTAATTTGGATTTTTTAAATTGATGGGACTAATGTGTTGCAAATTAATTGTATTTTGAGCGTATATATAAAAGGCTGCATGTTTCATGCCACTATATATATTCTACCAAAGTTAACATTTGTTTAGTTACCGGTGTATGAACTTCTAAATGTACTGTATTAATTTCGATAAGTTTAAAGTTTAAATTTTAAATGTTGTATTTATAAATTAAATAAATTACGTTTAAAATAAATTGCTATTAGACAACTAAAATTTTCAAGCGTGTTTGAATTTTTAACCGCTCTAAACATACCAAAAATTGAGTAACTAAACGTACACTTAATTCCCACAATTATTATCAAGTATGAGAAATTCTTCTTATATTCGCACCAATCTTATGATCACTACCGCGACTCATATCCTAGCGAAACAGATTCATATAGAAAGAATTGTAAGTACGTAACTACAAAATGATTGATGGGTCGATATAGAAAGAGTTGTACTAATATATTTTTTCCCAATAATTTGTGTAAGTGGGAACTCACTAAAACCATGAAAATGAATTTTAATGCTCTTATGCATAATTATTTTTTCAATAATATTTTTCTGATACTCTATCTAAACAAATATATAAGAGCATACTTTGAATTTTTTGAAGTTGACAAAGAAATTTTTAAATTCAAAATTTTTGCGATTCATTTATATTTTCAAAATAATCAATCGTGTAAGTGGTACTACTATTTATATAGTTTATAATATTTATAATTGTATTACCTAAAATTAAATTAATTTATAATAATTTTAAATTTGAATATGTTCAATATTGACTTAAGAAATGTCTTATGGCTTAGATTGTACGAGTAGTACTATATATATATATATATATATATATATATATATATATATATATATATATATATATATATATATATATATATTACTACTTTAGCTACTTAACAAAATGGCGTAATTTTGTATTAAATTTATAATGAATTTATTTTTTATAAAAGTTTAAAATGAAAACTTAACCCTAAAGGGTAAGAGTATTCCGTTTTATTAAGTAACATTAATCAAACTTGACTAAGACGTGCCTTTATATAATATTTTTTCATATATATAGGCACACTATCTTCATAAAATATACCAAATTTTCTATTAATAATAATATTTAAAATATTATGGAGTAATACGATTCGAGTACTGCACCATTGTTTTCTTCTCTTGTTTTTGAACTCCCAACCTAAAGCAGCAACAACAAGAAGAAGAACAAAAATACCCCTCCATAAGCTTCCTCCCAAGTCCCAACCAAGAGCGAGCATGTAGCCCTTTATTTCTTTTCTGTATAATTAATGAATTGAAGGACACATGCATGCAATTTCTTTTCTTCTCTCTAATCATGAAGTTCAACGAATTAACAAGCTATCAATTCCAGTATATATTTGCCTCAAATAATAATTTGTAACTTCAAAGTCTTACAAGCTTTACGTATCGTAATTATCCACTTGTTGTTTTGTCAAATTCAATCTTGCAATAATGAATATGTGTGTGTTTGTATATGCATGTATATATTACAATTATCATGAGAGAGGGGCGGGCTTAATTAACTACCTTAAGCTTGACTAATTTTAACATGATTCATTGACTAAGTTATAAACTACAAAAGAGTTCGAATGCAAGTCACAGGTGTGATCATCACATGATTTGCTGTCTCATCCCTACCTAGCTAGCTAGCATAATACTCTAATGCTAATCCTATTAATTATAATGGAATACAGTTTTTTATAGAGTAGGGTTTGAAGTGCACTTGAGACTTGAGAGAGAGAGAGAGAGAGAATATGGGAGTGGGAATGGATGGTTCTAGTTATGTCGTCTTTCAAACAATCGAAGAAACATCACACACACATATATGTATGTATGTATGTATATATATGTATGTATGTGTATATATATGTATGTATGTACACATTTCACGGTCTAAAAAATATAAGATCAAATTTTAACTTCTTGGAGTAAGTTTTTTTTTTTAAAAAAAAATCAAATTCAAAATTACCAATCACTTTCATAGGAGGTTTTTTTTAGCTCTTTTTCTCACGATTTAAATAGCATAGGTTCACGTCATTTTATTGGGGTCAAAATACAAATAGAAAAAATTCAAATACACTAATATCCAATTTTCATGTCCACATAAAAAAAATTCATCTAAAAACTACTACAAGATTCATTGTTTCGTAAGTCAAACAAATTGCATTCATTTCAAATTTAAAAATGTTCTATATTAACTTTGAAAATTTGAACTTAATCTTATATTATAGTGTAAGCTAGAAAACCGACTCCATCTTGGAATCCACTTTAAAGATTAAGTGAATCCCTCTCTCTCTCTCTCTCTCTCTTCCTTGATTGATTCTTTCTGCAAGTGCTATGAGATGGGACAATTTTGTGATACAAGTTGATTTCCTGAAGAAAAAAAAAGAATACAAAACACTCTCTTTGTGACAAAAGAACCCGAATATCATTTACAAATATTATTCTGAGGCCTACATGATTGAAAGTTTCAAAAAACATATAAATTTCAACTAGTGATATTAATATAGGTAGGAAAATTTTATAAGTCAATTTTGAATAGTCATAAAGGGGTAGCAGCTGCTAGTTAACTACTCCGTCCTCAGTTCAGATTGCAAGCCGCAAGTTCTATCGAATCAAACCGCGCTACGGCTAATAAAAAGCGAGCAATTTGTTATAGGTCCTCAATAGAAAACTATAATATAAACAAGGGTCCTTCATATAAATAACTCAAGAATTGTTGACAAGAAAATATTAATTAGTGGTCTTCATTATCTTGAGCATATATATATATATACACACACGTTGTACAAGGTACAAAAGTACAAGATTACGGACCATTTTTATAAATAGATTCCCTGACCTTCCATTCTCTATATGTGAGTGAAATCATTGTAATGCATGATATCATCATCCTGCGTACTGACAATTGATCAAAAAAAAACAAGAAGAGGGATTTATATAATTTGGACCACTATTTCACCATTTTAATGTGTCAGTCTTCCCATGCTAAGTTGATACAATGCATGCACCTTGTGGCTAGCTAGCTAGTCATTGAAAACTCGTGTACTACTACCACAAACACGAGCGCGCGCGCATATATATATATATGATGAATGATTTATAGCACGTACGTGTTATGAATCATAATATGGTATACATTATTAATAACGTTTAATATAAGAATTAATGGTTGAGATTAAAATTTTAAATTCGTTTGGTTTAAAATTTTAAACCGTCAATTATTATTATTTTTTTTTTGGTTAAATAAACCGTTAACTATTGTTAGTAGCAGACGCTAATCAAAATTCTTCATCTACGCGAGTAAAGGTTTGACTTTATTAATCAGTTTAAGGGTTTATATTATTGTACTATGCGACATATACGAATTATATATCCCTCTCAACTTATATGGCTGACGGAAGCGGCACGAACGGGGTAGCTTCGTGAAAGCGAGAAGTTGAAGATGAAGACAATGATGATGATGATGGCGATGGTGGCTATCTGTCTAGCGCCTCTCGACAATATTGTTATAGATTTCCCACTAGTGGGGCGTTTGTGCTACATAATGCCAATATTCAACAATGCTGTAACATTTAATTTGGAAGAGAACCACAAAAAGCAGGAATAGTCCATGTCCAAATGATCTTATTTGGAACTAGTGTGGAAACAAGTGCGTAAAGAGGACAACTTGATAATATGTCAGTCAACGATAGGTGTTAGTCTATGCTAGAGGAGAGGATACTTTGTATGTATTTGCATTAGCAGCTACTTCGATTATATTCAAATCATCTGTAACATCCTCTATTTTGTGTGTTATGTACGTCTCAAATTGTTATTCCGGATACGATTTTTAGTCTGATTTAAAATATTTTATGCGATATCTCCAAAGAAAACAAATTAGGTTTAGTGTTATATAATAGCGGAGATCAATTGGTAGAAGTTCGTTATTTGGGTCCATTATATTTTTAATCCAAATATATATATATATATATATATATGAATAGTCAACGTTATAAATTTAATATTATCCTTACAACAGATCTCAACCGTTTATTCGCGGATTGAATGGTGTAATGTTATCCTAATTCGCACTTTAATGTAGGAGAGCCCGCAGTTTAGTTTTGGGGAGGGAGGCTCACTATGTCAATGTACAAAAATACTCTCTTTTTAAAAGTAATCATCGTCCATGTAATTAAAATGCAAAAACTGCGGATTAGAGCGATTTTTGTTTTACATCGAATTGGCCGGAATCATTCTATTTCTAACAAAGTGGTCGAAAAAAAGGGATATTTATAAGAAGATCTTATACTCTTGGGATACTAATTAATTTTCGCATAACATCACATGTATGCTTATGGCTGTGATAAATTTGGTACTTCATTGTTAAACTATATAAAACTAACTATCTTTATCTCCTTCACCCTTTCTAATCTCTCTCTCACTCTTACTTCATTTCCCGTTCATCTAATACTTTGTAAGTATTATTGAATTCATACAAAAGTTCAGTAAATTAGACAAAATGGGTAGTTCAATGCATAGACTAATAACGGAGATTTGCCGACCACTTTGTTGGAAACAGAGAAAGAAGGATTCCGACCAATTTGATGTAAGAAAAATTAAAATATCTCCAATCCGCAGTTTAATTGTGTAGACGAGAATTACTTTTAAAAAGAGAAGGATTACTTTATTGGAAACAGAAAAAGAAGGATTCCGACCAATTTGATGTAAAAAAAAAAAATCTTTCTACTCCGCAGTTTAATTGCGCGGACGAGAATTACTTTTAAAAAGAGTAAAGTGCGGTTTGGGATTCCATTACATCGTTCGATTTGTGAATGGACGGCTGAGATTTATTGTAAAGATAACATTATCCTTATAACGTTGGTTATGAATCAGTTCTATAAATATAAATATATATATATATATATATATTATTGTAACTAGGCTTTTGGGATTATTTTCTTTCTTAAGTTTAGCCGTTTTTAGAGAAATTCACAATTATGTTTTTTACATTTTGATATAGTAATATCTTTCTCCTCTTGCCTGTAATTTTTACCAATTTGCATTTTTATAAATCTTGTGTTTTTTGCCTTTAATTTCTATGGTGGATTTCTGTGTTTGTTATAATTATGAATATTACTTATATCTGTTGTGGTATAATATATAAGTGGGTAAACAGTACTTGACATGTGGATAAGGAGTTGTGACTAACCATCTTAAACCCGCTCACTTTCTAAGGTGTGACCATCATCTCAAAATGTGACAAAATTTGCTGGGACGGATGGGATTTATGGGAATACTATACATGTATTCGTTTGACATTTTCTGTTTTTAATTTGTGTGTCCAATCCAACCACTGAATTTGTTGATCAATGTGGTTGCGAAGTAGGTCTAAGAATCTCCAATTCCATCATTTTAAGTTAGACAAGCCGCCCATAAACCCATGTCTAATACAAAACCATGCACCTTATTTTTTACCTAACCAGAGAGTTTGTCTTATCAAGTAATTTAAAATGCAAATGCAAACTGACTCTGAAAAAAAATAATCCTGATTATATATATATATATATATATATATGTGTGTGTGTGTGTGTGTGTGTGTGTGTGTCTATATATATATATATATATATATATATATATATATATATATATATATATATATATATATATAGTTCTATTGCATACCAGAAACTCTCTATTATTGACCAAACTAATCAGAAAGAATCAAACCGTAATTCATTACATTTTTGAAGATTAGAAAAATGCAAAGAAAAAAGAACGGAAACAGGAAAACAATATATATATATATATATATATATATCATCTTAACAAAACGTTAGTAAAGTTAATTGTAGTTCTAAAACATTTACTCTATGCTTGTTTGCAAAATAATGGGTGGAATATAATTGTTTTTGACTAATTTAGTACCACTACGAACTATTTTATCTCATAATTTATAGACGATTTGTAGTTATTTTTAAAGTCATTTGATAACTCAACAAAAGAGTATTATATAATACCACATTTTCATTTGAATTATAATTCATCATCAAATAATCTTAAATAACAAAAAGTAATTCATGAAATTAAATAATTGACTAATTATGAGATAAAATAACCCGCATTGACAATGAATTTGTACAAATAATTTTATCTCACTGTCAATTTTACATAAACATAACCCTAATATACAGTAAAGTAGTATGATGTTAATTAAAGTGTAGTTTAACTTTAACAAAATGTTTTCATATCCTCCAATAAAATTTTCAAATTTTCCTTTTATTTTATTTTATGTTTCGTTTTTCAAGTGTCAAAATGTCTAAGGATATATTGCTACTCTTACAAAAACTAACTTATAAAAAGATGTGTCAAAGTGTAATTAGTAGATGATTCACCATACATGAATGGGTCCAGCGATCGTAATCAACCAACGTTATACATATTATTTTGTATATCCTTTTTAAGCCATTTTTTAGTCACTATTAGTATTATTATATTTTGATAATTAAAAGTTTTCGGTTGTGGGACGGGTTAGGTGAAGCTGAACACTTTCAAGTTCAAAGAATGCCAAAATTATAGAAATAAATACATATATGGTTATATATAGCTAGTTATAATTATAAGTAATTAATAATCCTGAGTTAAGGTACATGAACCGATGTTATAGGAGAAGAGACATACAATACAAAAGTTTGTCAACATTTTGACGCATGTAATCACCAACAAACTTGATTGTCCATATTATTGGTGATATGAAGTAAGCCATGAGCTTGACGTACGTACCTCACAGATACTATGAATGTGTGAAGTGGTTCATCCATTTTCTAATTTTTCTATGTATTGTGATTTCTTTTTCTTCTTTTTTAATGTTTTGGAGAGGCTTTGATACTCCATTTGACTTTGACAGCTTTTGAAAAACCAAGCAGAATGGTATTATGTTTTGTTAAGTTGGAGCCCACATCATTTGATGATTAATGTTCACGTAAGCTAAAGTTAGGGATATATAACATAGGTATTATTGAGAAAATTAATAATTTTTTCTGAAAATATATAATGTCAATGTCTTTTAAATATGATTATATTTAATTTAGAAGACAAGAACTCGTATTTGTATCTATTTCAATAAACATTGTTTAACTTGATTCATAATCAGGGTTTTGAGACATTCAAAAAAAAATCAAGGTAACAAGAATATTTACATGCAAAAAGCTAAAAAGGATTTCTAAATATGTTATATATGAAATGGCCCAATTATAGTATATAAATTCATCAAAACTCTTTTTAACTCAAAATTAATTGGAAATGAGAAGAGTTGACCTAAGTTATTATATACTTAAACATATTTTCTTTGTAAAACCCCGACTTTTAATAAATAGAATTTAATTTTTCTTATAATTATCTTTCTAAACAGTAAGTAGTTAAATTGATAAAATGATAAAGTTAAGAGTGATATGTGCAAATTATAAGATAAAAAGTCTGTCGAGAAATATTCGTTATGTCGAGAAATATTAGGTAAAGTACGACGGTACCGAGACAACCAATCATTGGTGGGTCCCACAACAACATAACTGTCGATACTGAGAACGACATAAATAACATTTTTAATAAAAAAAATCGGATCTACTTAAATTGTGGGAATCTAATAATATCCTTCATGAGTTATTAGAAATAGACCTGTCAGATTCATATTTCACCCGATCCTCATGTTCTACCCCAAAACTAATAATGGAGAGAAATATACTATTTTGAATAATTTTATATTGAATGGGGCATCATTGTACACTAAGAAGCAACAAGTAAAGAAAGAAAGAAATTATTTAGCACCTCCTTTCGATACTGGTTGAAAGTGCGTTGTTGTGTCAAATTGTCAACGATACTAACATTTTAAACTATTGAAATACCGATAATAAAAGAATAATAGCACGCGTTATTCCACAGTAGCACACGGTATTGCATAGTATTTCATATTATTAATTCAATAATTGTTAGTATTTTAACTCAATAATTATTACAGTAGCATCGACACAGTATTTCATATTATTAATCAATAATTATTACGGCACAGTAACTCATATTATTTGATATGATATTATTAGATTAGTTAGCATTATTGACAATATTTAGAGAGTTCTAACGAGGAAAAAGGGTTGTCTAATTGCGCGTCGTTTCTATGAAATGTCCCCTCTTTCCTGAAAATAATTGTAATTTAGTGTATGTGTACACCTAGAGGGGGTGAATAGGTGTCTAATCTAAAAGTGATAAACAATGAAAACTTTTTAAATGTTTCTACAACAGGTTATAATCGGACATGTATACCTGTCTGCTTTAGCTTATGTTCTTCGTAAGTTATAATCAGTCAGGATATCCTGTCTAGATTAGTATATTTTTAAGTGACGAACAAAACAGAATGTGCATAATATTAAAGTGCAGAATAAAAGAGATAACAAGGTAAAAATCACACCAAGATTTTTTACGTGGTTCGATCTTTATCCTCTAATCTAATGGCTTAATCTACGTCCAATACCAATTGGTATTGGAGACTCTTTTTATTAAAATAATATTCAAATAAGTACAAAATTACTCCCTGTACAAATAAACTCTATTCTTTGTTGGACATGACTGCCCCCTTGCACCTCTGCAACTTTTGCACCACTGTAACTTTCTCACCACTGAAACCTTTAGAGCTTTTTTTGTACAATCTTTATCCACTACTGGATCAACTAAGCCAAACAGGGCTTGAACTTAGATTTTAATACAAGGATATATGATTACAATGATTTTTCAGCCAAAAGGAATTAAAAAGCAATATAATGAATTGCTGGAAATAAACTTTGAAAGCTCTTAGATGTACTATATGAGATGGATTGTAACTTCCCAAGTTCTGCTTTCTATAGCCGTGCAGGATGATATTATATAGAACAAAAACCAACGGCTATGTGAGATAGCAAGCATGAACGCCTCAATTTATAATTGAAAGATATAGTAATTTCAGCAACTTTGTTGTGGGTAACTGTGACGCCACCAAAATAGGTTCACACAACCCATTTTGAGTCACCAAAATACATAATACAAATTACGAATATAAATACAAATTTTTTAATTTACAACTATTATAATGTCGTGCAAAATACGACCACACATATACTGTGAGTTTCAATATAAAGATTGTACCGAAACTAGTACAACAATAATCACCCCCAACTTAAGTTCTCAATACAATTATTGACACTATTTTATAATGTATTGAGATACTTCTACGGTCTCGGACCATCACTCCATTCTCCGGCTAGTCCCAACTACACTCTCATTTTCTGAGGAGAACAATAGAACAAAAAGGAAAAGGGTGAACACAAATAGCCCAGTAAAGAATATCATGACTAAGATAATGAACAATAAAATTATCTTTAGCCTTCAACAGTGATAAATCAAAGATTTAAAGATAATACAAGTTTTCAACGATGATTGCAGCGGAACAAACAATCCCTTAGAAGAGTTAGGTAGACTATAATGTCTACTATCTCATTCAATTTAAAAGTTCACCATCAATATTTTATCCCTGTAACACCAATCAACAATTCCTGTTCAATGGTTTATCTTTGCACTATGGGCCAAAGATATTTATTTGTAACACCACTGGTCATGATCATACTAAATAACAGTTCCTCTTTGCACCCTTGGTCGAAGAGAAACTTTCACCACAAGCTTTTGATTGTAACACCAAATGTCAGGATTATACCAAATAATAGATCCTCTTTGCACCCTTGGCCGAAGAGAAACTTTCACCACAATTTAAGTCTGGGGATTATTGCAATGATATAAAGGATGAATAGAAACAAAATAATGAGATCAAGAATAAGAATAAATATTAGAGATTTTAATTTAATTTATCTAGAGATCAAGATTGACTAAATTGTCAACATAATGACCAAACTGTGGAGTCAAATTCAAGAATGATATCCAAGATTTATATTTCAAAGATAAATAAAAAAATTAAACTCCATCGTGAATAGTACCTCGGCATGAATAGTACTTCGGCATAAATATATTAAATTCGATACGAAAGTTTATGTAAACAGAATATTCAAGTGGAATGATATTAGATGAAGCGCAAACTACTAAGGATATTCTACTAATTTCAGAAATTTTCATCATTTAATAATAAGGTTATGAAAAACAAACAATAATTCCTTATCGTAAATGGAGAAATATGAAAAAAAAAACGATATCCCTTGACGAGTACAAAAGAAATGATACCACTTACGAGTTATGAAGAAACTGACATCTCTTACCTTAATAGGATAGTAGATCTGATTGGTATAAAGGAGATTAACTTAAGAAAATCTCGCACTATAGGCTACACTCAAAGTATTCTTAAACTCAAAAGAAATACGCTCAAAATTATAGAAGAAGAATTTTCTTATTCTGGTGTGATTTTAATTTCTTACCTAAGCAACATATTTATAGGAGAATGACAGGGCACTATTTAAGAAAATAATCACGGACGAACAGTTGAACAATTCACGGGCGAAGAATTTGAATTTTACTATGCAACACTATGCAATAAAATATTCTAATAAAACAAAAACTTTATATATAATATAATATATTCTATTTATAATCTAATAAAACAAATAACTTTATATATAATATAAAAAGTTTTCTGTTTTATATGAAATTTTAATAAAATTCAGCTGGTGGCTTTGACGAATGGCAAGGGTGGGTCTCATGGAATAAAAACCCAAATTTACGATAAACGCTTCATGACAAATCCCAAAAATTGAACAATTAACTACCACACATCACTTGTCTTTAATCAACATATTTTCAATCTTTCAACAATTATTCACCAATAATATTATAGACTCACAATATTGACAACCAGATCATTCCCAAGAAAGGGGGGTTTCCGTAGAAACGGCGCGCAATTAAATAACCTATTTCCTTGAAAAAATTTCTAGACATTGTCAATAATGCTAAAATATCCTATCAAATAATATGAGTTACAGCGTCGTGACAAATAATATAAAATATTATGCAGATGCTACTGTAACAATTATTGAATCAAAATACTGTGCAATTGTTACTTTATCAATTATTGAATCAATAATATAAAATATTGTGCAACACCGTGTGCTACCGTGGAATATTGTGTACTACTGTGGAATAACGTATTTTACTGTGGATTAACGCGTGTTACTATTCTTTTTATTACCGGATATTTCACAGTTGCAGGTGATAGAACTATTGACAATTTATATAAAAATATTAATACTGTCGTTTTTCATATCCGACAATTTAGTCGTTGCGGAGCCCACTAATGTTTTGTTATTTCGGCGTCGTCGTACGTTACCAAATATAATATTTCCCGATAGAAAGAATATTTCTCGACAAAAGAAATATTCCCCGATATACTGTTTATCTGATAATTTGTATAAAACACCCTTAACTATAACATTATATCATTTAAACACTTTACTGTTTAGAATAATAATTATAAAGAAAAATAATAAACTTTTATTTCATAAAGTCGGGGTCTTACAGTAACAGCTATAAGAATCTCCCCAAAATCAAAAGTCAAAGCTACGAAATCAAATCAGACTTAATTAAAGGAGTAAAATTAAGAATATTCCTTGATAAGGTTGTTAGAGTCCAAATTCTAAACAGCTCGATCAGTTTCCTTATTAGATTTCAATTCAAATTCGAACAGATTCCTCAGTGAAACAGATTCCTTAATATACTCAAATTTAAAACTAAATTGACAAAGTATATTGTGAGAAGGATTTTCAGCAATAAATATGCATGTCATACCATTTTATCTTTAACAAACTATTATCAAATCAGCCCAAAAACATAATTAATCCTGATCATTAATTAACCTTCACACACAAGCATATTATTTTCATGCACATAATATTATTCTCATGCAAAATATACTATTTCTATACAAAGCATATTTATTATTTTAATGCAACATATTAACTCTATACAAAACATATTATCATTATTAAAACATAAACATATAAACCAACATTAATCTGGTTGTCAGAATTGTGAGTCTATAATAGTAATTGTGAATAATTGTTGAAAGATTTCAAAGGTATGAATAATTGATGAATAAAAGGTATTGATTAAAGATAAGTATAATAATTGATGTGTGGTAGATGTTTGTTCAATTTTTGATATAAATAGAGGGGTTTAGCATGAAGTTTTTTTTCTTTTTTGATAAAGTGGAGTTTCCCAACTTGCACGAGACTATGTCTCCCCTTCTCGAACAAAGCTTTCGAAACAGGCTTTCGCTCGCGACCCGCGACCCCTATGCTCTTCGAGTGGGAGTCGAACTCAAGACCTCCGGGCTTACGGCTGGTCCCAAATTCTCCCTTAAACTACTGAGACAAGCGGCGGGGTTACATGAAGTGTTTGTTATAAGTTTGACTTATTTTTTCATAGGACCCACAACTTTATTTCTTCTAAGACCCACAATTATCTTCTCCAACAATAATATTAATTAAAATATATCATACAAGAACTTTGCTACCTCTCTGGCCATGTCTCATCGCCCTTGTTTCAACCCATTTGTCTCAGTTACAAAGTAGGGCAAGGTTGGAAAAAGTTATCTGATATATTATGATATATTATAATATGATTTATTATAATATAAAGTTATCTGTTTTATTATGATATATTATAATAAATATAAAGTTATTTGTTTTATTATAATATATATAAAGTTATCTGTTTTATTATATTATTATACTAAAAATCAGACGAACGATTTTCAAACTTGGCGTGCCAAGTTTTCGACTGACGAATTTTTTTTAAACGAGGTGTGCTATCATTCTCCTATAAATAGGTTGCTTAATTGAACAATGAAGAACACACCAAAAACACAAAATTCTTCTACTACAATATTGTGAGTATATATTTATTTTGAGTTTAAAGATACTCTGAGTGTTGCTAATAGTGCAAAAATTTCTCAAGTTAATCTCCTACATAACAAACAGTATTTAGTCACCTACTAAGGTAAGGGATATCATTTTCTTTCATACTTGTAAGGGATATCATTTTCTTTCATACTCGTAAAGGATATCATTTTTTTTCATACTTGTGAGAGATATCATTTTCTTTCATACTTTAAGGGATATTATTTTCTTTCATACTCTTATATTATGGTAAGAAATTATTATTCGTTTCTCCAACATTATCATTAAATGGTGAAAATTCCTGAAAATAATTAAAATATCTTTAATAGTTTGTGTTTTATCTAATATTCTTACCCAAATCTTATTATTAAATTTTAATCGTGATATTTGAAATGTGAACCTTGTACATTTTTTGAACTTTATATTCTATCAAGAACTCTAATCGATTTTCTGGATATCGTGTTGACAATTTGGACTCTGGATAAACTAAATTGAAAATCGTTAATGTTTATGTTATATTTATTTATGTTGATTATTTTGTCCATCATTCATGTCATTATTATCAAGAGTAAGTTGTTGTAAATGTCTTTGGCCTGGGTGCAAAGACAGTATTATTGTTGAGTGTCTTTTGCATGTATGACAAAGACACGTAGTGAAAATTCTCTTTGACCTAGGTGCAAAGAGTAATTGTTGATTGGTATAATCATGACCAATGGTGTTACAGTTGAATATCTTTGGCCTGAGTGCAAAGATGAATTGTTGATTGGCATGATCATGACCATTGATGTTATAATCAAATATCTTTAGCCTGGGTGCAAAGATGATTTGATCAGCATGATTATGATCAGGAATTGTTGATTGACGTGATTATGAACATGAATTATGAATTAGTATAATCCTGATCTTTGGTGTTACAGGCAAAAACAGGTGATGAAAGTTCTCTTTGGCTTTGGTGCAAAGAGAAACTGTTGATTGATGTTACAAGGATAAAATATTATTGTTAAAATTTTTAATTGGAGAAGATAGTAGATATTATGATTTATTTGACTCTTTTTATGGATTGTTCATTCCGCTGTAGTTATTTGTTGAAAAACTTATATCATCTACCATATGTTCTAAATATCTGATTTATTACTGTTGAAGGTTATTGATAATTTATTTATCTTAGTCATAATATTTTTTACTGGGCTATTTGTGCTCACTCTTTTGCTTCACAATTCTTTTTAAGAAATGAGAGTGTAGCTGGGACTAGCAAGAATAATAGGGGAATAAAGTGATGGTCCGAGTTAATAGTTGTAGTAATCATCACCATGTTATAAAATAGTGTGACAATAATTGTAGTACTAAGATTTTGGGTGTGAATACTGTCGTACTATTTACGGTATTGTAATAATTTTTTACATAGGAGAATTTGTGTTTGTAGTATGTATTTTGGCGACTCAAATTGAATGGTATAAACCTAAATTTGGAGGCGTCATATTCTTAATATATTCAATGTGGTAGAACAAGATATATACTCTAACACTCCTTTCATGTGTAATTCGGTATTTGCAAATTTCACATGTACATAATTGAATATAAAATTCCACACAAGACGCTTCTCAAAGAAGAATGGCATTACCATGCATTGAAAGAGGAAACAGATGTATACTCCTTCCATTCCAATCTATTAGGCCCTTTAGGATTTTTTTTTATGTTCTAATATATTAGTCGTTCTCTCTTATCTAGGAAAGAAAGTTATCTATATTCTTATGATACCACTAATTTCTTTTCTCCTTACAAGGACATTTAGTCCTATACATAAAAACAATATTTTTCTCTTTCTCTCTCTCTTATTTAACGTTGTCCAATAAAAATATAAAGGACAAATATAAAAATTGAAATCTATATTAATTATAAAGTAATAACATTCTTAATGTGTGTTTTGTGTTATAACGACTAATAAATTGTAATGAAGGGAGTATAAAATTTTAAGTTTTAACAGTTTTAATATATTTCAGTCGATTTGATTGTTTGATAAAAAAAAATTAACAGGAAAGTATTTTTTTCCACAAAAAGAAAAGAAAAAATTACTTGAAATAATAAAAATAAAAAATTATTATTATCTCAAGTATATTTTAATATTTTCACTAAATTCCCTCCCATATGAGACAAAATTAATATTCGTGGGAGAGATAGCTTTTTGAAATATGAAAATACTCGTGGAAATAGCAAATCTTTAAAAATAATAAGGCTTGAATTGGTTGAGTAACAGTGTAACACAGCCCCATTTTGACTGATCCTCCTCCTATACTTTTTGTTATTACATATTATGTCATACTTTAATATTTCTAACTCTAATTATTATGATTTTACTTGTTTGTAGAATTGCTTTTATCCGTTATATATGGTGGTGGTGCGGTACTTTGTAAAAAGAAAAGGTTGATTAACCTTTGAATTTGACAAGAGGTTAGTTTAATTAATATATTTTTCATTAATTCTTCAAATTACGTGAAAGTAAATAGAGAACGATACCAATTGAGAGAAGAGGAGTAACAAAAGAACATAAGTGGATCAATGACAATTAGTACTCCTCTATTTTTAATTGACCTCTATTTTATTATTTATTTTTATTTGAGATGTAATGCATTTTTACTTCCTTTGAATTATTTTTATAATTGAAAATTAGAAAGAGAATAATTCAAGTTTCGTGAACCTTGCTAAAACTTTTGTTGAATAAAAACGGCAAAAATAAAAAATAAAAAAAAGCATGTTTGACATTGAGGGACAAATACATGGACTCGCAGTCAATACAAAAATGATTATAAAAGTCATGTTTTGAATTCTCACTCTCCCTCTCCTCTCTCCACCTAAAAGGCTAAAAGTGATGATAGAAATTATAGTTGTGCCTCTAATGTCAATTTGTCAATAGTGTTTTTCTTTTGTGGTTCTAATTCAGATTTATTCTGACTTATTAGAGTCCATTTTTTTTCTTTTTATTTTTTGAAAACAGTCAAAAAAATTGAAAATTTTATTGTTTCAGACCATCAGATACAACTAAAGAGACATAATACTAAAATGATTTTCACTTAAAAACAGGTTTTTCTACACCTACTCTCTTAATTAACTTAAAGAAAACATAAAAATTAGCACCATTAAAATTCTCCTAGCCAGTAGGCGTTTTTACCACTAAATAGTGTGGGCCCAAGTGCACATTAGGGTTCACATGACCTAATTAAATTAAATGTACAAATTAGGGTTTACAAAAAACCTAATTAAATGTACAAATTAGGGTTTATGTGACCTAATTAAATGTACTAGACCCGGGGAAGTCTCCACGTGTTCCAAGGCAGAAGACTCGTGGATGCGACCCATTTTGGGAATTGATTGAGGGATTGGATTGGTGGCTAGAAGAACAGGGCAATTTGGGCATTACTTTGATGATTAAAGGGCATTTCTGGAATTTCTCCTTTAAAACATAATTAAAGGGTATTTCGGGAATTTCCCTTAAAACATGTGCCTGACATGTGACTATTTTCCAGGAAAACTCTATAAATAGCCCCTCTATTCTAAGAAAAGGGGATCGCTTTCAAGACATTACACTTAGACTCTTGGAAGCTCTAAATACTTGAAACTCTCTCACAACTCGAAGACTCTAGAAGGCTCTTGGAATCCCTGCTACCCTAACCCGGTTTCCGGATTCTAGGAGTTCTGCCACGTGTCATTGGAGTAATTGCCCACCTGTTCTTCTCCCCTCTTCAATCAATCAATCAGTTCCGTGCTCTTCGTGGATTTCTCTCCTCTCCAGCCAATACGAAACCCTAACCCTAGCAAGGTGTAATTTTCCTACCTACAAATAGTAAGTGATTTCTTCACAAGTAAGATCAGAATTACATATATATCGAAAAAATAATAAAAGAGAGAAAAATTAATACATGAATGGGTCCCAAAAATTAATGAATTATATTTTTAGGTCAATTTAAGTACAAAATATCTGTATTATGGTTTTATGTGCACGCATGCGATGCGCATGTCCCCAATTCTCTCACATTGAGTCTTTTCAAAATACATGCGATGATCTCGATGAATAGTATCTCCCGAAGGGTTTTGAAATCTCGATGAGTTTAGTTGAGGATTGATTAATTCAAGAATGGTTGTCACTAAAAAAGAAGTGTGTTAAGTGAGGAAGAACTCTTGATGATAATTTGCAATTAATAAAATTTAGAGTTAAAGTCTCAAATCGCAGAGATAATAAAAATGTGTGAATAATATACATTAACAAGACCTAATGACTTGAATTTGACTTTTAAGATTAATTTAAGATATTTTTAAGTTTAAAATTAATGTGATTTATTTAGATTTCAAAACAATAGAACTTGTAAATAATAATACTTTTTAGATAGCTTGTAATGTTTTTATAATTGTATAACTAAAACGAAATGAATTTAGAATTTTTAAAAAAAATATCTTAGATAGACTACAAAAAGTGAAAATGATTTTTATATTTCAGACCAAAAGAGTATCTCTTCATACATGTTTTCAGTTCACTTATTACTTACAAATAAGTATATTCACATACAAAAAATTTCTTTCAAAAGAGAATTGATATTTTTAGAATATTTTAAAAGTTCTAATAAGTGAGTCCCTATTTTATATAACAAAAAATTCTATGAAAATATAAAAAACACATATAAAATAAAAATTCTCTAAAGTGATGTTTGTTTGCAAGAATTATATTTGAGATTGAACTATTAATTTCAAATCTCTTGTAACTAGTTATAATTACAAGTAATTAATAGTCTTGAGTTAAGGTACATGAACCGATGTTATAGGAGGAGACATACAATACTCAACATTTTGACGCATGCAGTCACCAACAAACTTGATGATCGATCCATATTATTGGTGATATGAAGTAAGCCATGAGCTTGACGTACGTACCTTACAGATACTATGAATGTGTGAAGTGGTTCATCCATTTTCTAATTTTTCTATGTATTGTGATTTCTTTTTCTTCTTTTTTAATGTTTTGGAGAGGCTTTGATACTCCATTTGACTTTGACAGCTTTTGAAAAACCAAGGAGAATGGTATTATGTTTTGTTAAGTTGGAGCCCACATCATTTGATGATTTTCAAAATTAAAGTTACTGTAAGTTGGTAATGTTCACGTAAGCTAAAGTTAGGGATATATAACATAGGTATTATTGAGAAAATTAATAATTTTTTTTGAAAATATATAATGTCAATGTCTTTTAAATATGATTCTATTTAATTTAGAAGACAAGAACTCGTATTTGTATCTATTTCAATAAACATTGTTTAACTTGATTCATAATCAGGATTTTGAGACATTCAAAAAATAAAAAAATCAAGGTAACAAGAATATTTACATGCAAAAAGCTAAAAAGGATTTCTAAATATGTTATATATGAAATGGTCCCAATTATAGTATATAAATTCATCAAACTTTTTAACTCAAAATTAATTGAGAATAAGAAGAATTGACCTAAGTTATTATATACTTATACATA
Source organism: Aralia elata (assembly GCA_034770075.1). NCBI lineage: Eukaryota > Viridiplantae > Streptophyta > Magnoliopsida > Apiales > Araliaceae > Aralia > Aralia elata. Next base: position 16,695,208 of record CM068382.1, on the reverse strand, counting down.
TTTTCTTAATATATTCAATGTGGTGAAACAAAATATATACTCTAACACTTCTTTCACGTGTAAACCGGTATATTGCGAAATGCACATGTACATAATTAAATATAAAATTTCACACAAGACGCTTCCCAAAGAAGAATGGCACTAGTATGCATGGAGAAAGGAAACAAATGTATACTCCTTCCATTCCAATATATTAGTCACTTTAGGAATTTGTTTTTTTTAGTTTCAATATATTAGTTATTCTCTCTTATCTAGGAAAGGAGTTTTTATTAGGAGGTCCAGGTCTTTCAACTGAGAAAAGGATCTTCTTATACATTTTTGACACATGTACAATAATTGTTTTTTTAACCAATAGCTCATAACATGTGGAGGCCAGTTTGTATTAATTATGTATGACCATTACACGTGTCGAAAATGTATAAGAAGGTCCTAGGAAGACCTGGACCTCCTAATAAAAATTCCTAGGAAAGAAAGTTATCTATATTTATTCTTATGATATTCCTAATTTTTCTCCTCTTTACAAGGACATTTATTCCCATAAAACACTATTATTCTCTTTTCTCTCTCTTATTTAACGTTTTCCGATAAAAACATAAAAGGACAAATATAATTGAGATCTATATTAATTATAAAGTAATAACATTCTTAATATGTGTGTATTCTATGTTATAACGACTAATAAATTGGAATGGAGGGGAGGGGGTATATACTTTTAAGTTTTAACAGTTTTAATTTATTTCGGCCGATTTGACTGTTTGTGTAAGACCCCAAATTTTAATAAATAGAATTTAATTTTCTTATAATTCTTATTCTAAATAGTAAGGTGTTAAATTGATAAAATGATAAAATTAAGGGTGATATGTATAAATTACAAGATAAAAAGTATGTCGGAAAATATTCGTTTTGTCAGGAAATATTCGTTCTATCGAAGAATATTTGGTAAAGTACAACAACGCCGAAACAACTAATCATTGGTGGGTCCCACAACGATATAATTATCGAATACTGAAAACGACAGAAATAACCTTTTTAATAAAAATTATCAATGGTACTAACACTTTTAAATGTTGAAATACTTGGTAATAAAAGAACAATAGCACGCGGTATTCCACAGCAGCACATGGTACTCCACAGTAGCGCATGGTATTGCACAGTATTTTATATTATTGATTCAATAATTATTACAGTAGCAATTGTATAGTATTTTAACTCAATAATTATTACAGTAACATCCGCACAGTATTTCATATTCTTAAATTAATAATTGTCACGGCACAGTAATTTATATTATTTGATATGATATTATTAGACCAGTTAGCATTATTGACAATATTTATAGAGTTTTGACGAGAAAATGGGTTGTCTAATTGCGCGTCGTTTCTACCAAATGCCCCTTCTTTCCTAGGAATAATCTGCTTGTTAGAATTGTGAGTCTATAATAGTAATTATGAATAATTGTTGAAGGATTTAAAAGGAGTGAATAACTGATGAATAAAAGGTGTTGATTAAAGATAAGTATAACAAGTGATGTGTGGTAGATGTTTGTTCAATTTTTTATATAAATAAAGGGGTTTAGCATGAAGTGTTTGTTGTAAGTTTGGCTTATTTTTTTATAGGACCCACAACTTTATTTCTTCTAGGACCCACAATTATCTTCTTCAACAATAATATTAATTTAAGAACTTTGTTACCTCCTGTTCATCTCTCACCGCCCTTGTTTCATTTGTCTCAGTTACAAGGTAGGGCACGGGTGGAAAAAATATCTGATTTATTATAATATATTATAATATAAAGTTATTTATTTTATTATAATATATATATAATTATTTGTTTTATTATAATATCTATAAAGTTATCTGTTTTATTATAATATTATATTATTGTAATAAAAATCAGACGAACAATTTTCAAACTTGGCGTGTCAAGTTTCCGACTGACGAATTTTATTTTCAAACGAGGTGTGCTACCATTCTCCTATAAATAGGTTGCTTAGTTGAACAACGAAAAACACACCAAAAATACAAAATTCTTCTATTATAATATTGTGAGTATAATTCTCTGAGTGTTGCTAAAAGAGTGCAAACATTATTTAGGTTGATCAATTTCATAGCAAGTAGTACCTAGTCATATGCTAAGGTAAATAATATTATTTTCTTTCATATTCCTAAATTTATGGTAAGAAATTTTTATTCAGTTCTACAACTTTATCTTTAAATGGTGAAAATTCCTAAATGATTAAAATATATTCTTAATAATTTGTACTTCATCTAATATATTTTTATCTGAATCTTCCTATTAAATTTTAATTGAACTATGAGCTTTATATTTTCTTGAATTTTATATTTTATCAAGAACTCTAATCAATTTTTTAGATATCGTGTTGACAATTTTGGACTCTGGATAAATTAATTTGAAAATTACTAATATTTATTCTTTATCTTATTATTCTGATTATTTTTGTTCATTCATCATGTCATTATTATTTATACTAATTATCAAGACTAAGTTGTTGTAAATGTTTTTGGCCTAGATACAAAGAGTAACTGTTGATTGTCATGATTATGATCAGGAACTGTTGATTGGTATGATTATGACATTTGGTGTTACAGTTGTAAGACCCCGAATTTATGAAATAAAAGTTTATTATTTTCTTTATGATTATTTTTCTAAATAGTAAAGTACTTAATTGTTATAAATGATAGTTAAGGGTGTTATATGCAAATTATCTGATAAATAGTATGTCGGGGAATATTCCTTTTGTCAGGGAATATTCTTTCTGTCGGGGAATATTATATTCGGTACCGTACGACGGCGCCGAAATGGCAATATTATCAACGATAGTGGGCCCCACAATGGATTAACTATCGGATATAGAAAGTGATAGAAATTGGCGGCAAAACTTTAACCGATAACTGTTGAAATACCCGGTGATAAAAAGAACAGTAGCACACGGTATTCCACAGTAGCTCACGATGTTGCACAGTGTTTTATATTATTGATTCAATAATTGATAAAGTAGCAATTGCACAGTATCTTGATTCAATAATTGTTAAATAGCATCTGCATAATATATTTTACTATTTGTCACGACAATGTAACTCATATCATTTGATAGGATATTTTAGCATTATTGACAGTGTCTAGAAATTCTGTCAAGGAAAGGGGTTATTTAATTGCGCGCCATTTTTATGGAAGGCCCCCTCTTTCCTGGGAATAATCTGGTTGTCAGTATTGCGAGTATATGCTATTTGTAATATTAATACATTTAACACAATAATACAGAAAAAGGGATTTATTGTGATAATGGAGTTATTTTTATAATGGTTTTATCTTTTTGATAATGGAATTATCTTTTGATAAATGGAAGAAAAAATGGATGGATGATATAAATGGAAGAAAAAATGGATTGATGATATAAATGGAAGAAAAAATTGATGGATGATATTAAAAGAATATGTCAATGGTATAATAGTAATAAACCAAGAAAATTTAGGGAAAAGACTAAAATGCCCTCACCTTGATTTTCCTATAAATAGGGAGGGTTTGCTTAAGAAATTTTCACACCTTCATTGCTTATACTTTCTCTCTCTCTAAATTTCTTAAGTTCTCTTAGTGTGCTAGGCTATTGTGAGTATTTGTGAGAATACTAGTATTATCCGAAGTTAGTAAACTTCATAGAAAGTAACATCCAGTTAACGAAGCTAGGAAATATCATTTCTTTCATACTCATATATAATATCATTTGCTTTCATGTTCGTAAGTGATATTATACTCATAAATATTGTTATTCATTCTATATTAATTTGTGGGAATAACCTGTATGTACGAGTGTCGTACCTGGTGAATACCCTTCTGTATTCATTCCTTATTACTCTGTGGGAATAACCTGTATGTACGAGTGTCGTACCTGGTGAATACCCTTCTGTATTCATTCCTTATTACTCTGTGGGAATAACCTGTATGTACGAGTGTCGTACCTGGTGAATAACCCTTTATATTCATTCCTTATTAATCTGTGGGTATAACCTGTCCGTGTGGATTGACGCATGCCTGGTGAATAATCCTTTGTATTCATTACTTATTAATCTTTTGTGGAAATAACCTGTCTACGCGAATTATCGCATGACGGGTGAAAATCCATTTGCAGTTTCATATATTCTGTTATACTCGTATAACGTATCATTTCTTTTGTACTCTTTAAGGGATATCTTTTTCTTTCACATTTCTCCATTTATGATAAGAAATCTTTGTTTGTTTCCAAAACCTTATTTTTAAATGGAGAAAATCCCTGAAAATTAGTAGAATATCCTTAATAGTTTGTGCTTCATCTAATATCTTTTCACTTGAATCTTTCTATTTCATTTTATACGTTATAGTTGAAGCATGAAATAATTTCTTGAATATCATTCTTGAATTTGACTCCACAATTTGGTCATCGTGTTGGCAATTTGGTCAATCTTTGATACTGATTAAATTATAAAGCTTTTCTTATCCTTAATCTCACTGTATCATTGTCATCATCCTCATCCTCATACTTAAATTGTGGTGATAGTTCTCTTTGGCCCCTAGTGCAAAGATGAATTGGCGTGACATGATTTTGACCAAATTGTGTATTGGTATAATCATGACTTTTGGTGTTACAAACAAAGGCGTATGGTGAAAGTCATCTTTGGCCCGTAGTGCAAAGTTGAACTGGCGTTTGGCATGATCATGACCGGTGATGTTACAAATAAATATCTTTGGCACGTAGTGCAAAGAGAGACTGTTGAATATAAACTATTGATTTGGATGTTCATAAACAGGAATTGTTGATTGGTGTTACAGGGATAAAATATTGGTGGTAATCCTTTAATTTATAGAAGATGGTAGATATTATAATCTACTTGACTCTTCTAATGGATTGTTTGTTCCGCTGCAATTGTTGTTGTTGAACAATTAAAATATCTTTAAATCTCTGATTTAATTCTGTTGAAGACTAAAGATAATTTTTATTCTTTATTATCTTAGTCATGATATTTCTTACTGGGCTATTTCTGCTCACCCTTTTCCTTTTTGTTCTATTGTTCTTCTCATGAAAAGAGAGTGTAGCGGGGACTAGCCGGGGAATGGAGTGATGGTCCGAGATAATAGGAGTGTCTCAATACCTTACTATTAGTGTGGCAATAAGTGTATTGAGAATTTAAGATGTATTTGTATTGTGTTGTCGTATTTTGCACAACACTTATTAGTTATAAATGAGAAAATTCATATTTGTATTTGTATTTTGTGGAATGTTATTGGCGACTCAAAATGGGTTGTATGGACCTATTTTGGGGGCGTCACAACAGTTGATGAAATCTTGATGTTAAAATTTTCAATTAAAGAAGATAATAGACATTATGATCTATATATTTGACTCTTCTAATGGATTACTAATTCCGCTGCAGTTATTTGTTAAAATTTATATCATATATCATATGTTCTAAATATCTGATTTGTCACTGTTGGAAGCTAATAATAACTTATTCTTTGTCATCTTAGTCATAATATTATTTACTGGGCTATCTGTGTTCACCTTTTTGTTTCATAATTCCTTTCAAGAAATAAAAATGTAGCTGAGTCTTGCGAGGAAAGCAGGGGAATGGAGTGATGATCCAAGTTAGTAGTCGTAGTAGTTCTCAATATATTGTAAAATAGTATGATAATAATTGTACTGAAAACTTAAAGTGTGTGTTGCCGTATGTTTATGGCATTATAATAATTGATTTTGGTGACTCAAATTGGGTAGACCCGAATTTGGGGGCATCACAGGTATTGTCGTACTATATATATCATTGTAATAATTTTAAATAGCAGAATTTGTGTTTGTAGTATGTATTTTGACAACTCAAATTAAGTAGTATAGATCCGAATTTGGGGATGTCAGAGTTTGATAAATAAATAAAAAATTTAATAGAAAGATTTTTTTTCCACAAAAAAAAAAGAAAAAGAAAAAGAAAAAGAAACAAATTACTTGAAATAATAAAAAAAATTATTATTATCTCAAGTATATTTTAATATTTTTACTAAATTCCCTCCCATATGAGACAAAATTAATATTGGTAGGAGAGATAGCTTTTTGAAATATGAAAAATACTCGTGGAAATAGCAAATCTTTAAAAATAATAAGGTTTGAATTGGTTGAGTAACAGTGTAACACAGCCCCATTTTGACTGATCCTCCTCCTATACTTTTTGTTATTACAAATTATGTCGTACTTTAATTTTTCTAACTTTAATTATTATGATTTTACTTGTTTGTAGAATTGCTATTATCTGTTATATATGATGGTGGTGCGGTACTTTTTGAAAAGAAAAGGTTGATTAACCTTTGAATTTGACAAGAGGTTAGTTTAATTAATAATTTTTTTCCCATTAATTCTTCAAATTACGTGAAAGTAAATAGAGAACGATGGACTACCGATTGAGAGAAGAGGAGTAACAAATGAACGTAAGTGGATCGATGACAATTAGTACTCCTCTATTTTTAATTGACCTCTATTTTTTATTTTATTTTTATTTGAGATGTAACTTCCTTTGAATTATTTTTATAATTGAAAATTAGAAAGAGAATAATTCAAGTTTCGTGAACCTTGCTAAAACTTTTGTTGAACAAAAATGGCAAAAAAAAAAAAAAAATCATGTTTGACATTGAGGGACAAATACATGCACTCACAGTCAATACAAAAATGATGATAAAAATCATGTTTTGAATTCTCTCTCCCCTCTCCTCTCTCCACCTAAAAGTGATAATAAAAATCATAGTTGTGCTTCTAATGTCAATTTGTCAATAGTGTTTTTCTTTTGTGGTTCTAATTCAGATTTATTCTAACTTATTAGAGTCCACTTTTTTCTTTCTATTTTTTGAAAACAGTCAAAAAATTGAGAATTTTATTACTTCAGACCACCAGATACAACGAGAGATGCATAAAACTAAAATGATTTTCACTTAAAAACAGGTTTTTCTACACCTACTCTCTTAATTAACTTAAAGAAAACATAAAAATTAGCACCATTAAAATTCTCCCTAGCCAGTAGGCGTTTACCACTAAATGGTAAGTGATTTCTTCACAAGTAAGATCAGAATTACATATATATCGAAAAAATAATAAAAGAGAGAAAAATTAATACATGAATGGGTCCCAAAAATTAATGAATCATATTTTTAGGTCAATTTAAGTACAAAATATATGTATTATTGTTTTATGTGCACGCATGCAATGCGCATGTCTCCAATTCTCTCACATTGAGTCTCTTCAAAATACATGCGATGATCTTGATGGATAGTATCTCCCGACGGGTTTTGAAATCTCGATGAGTTTAGTTTTGGATTGATTAATTCAAGAACGGTTGTCACTAAAAAAAGTATGTTAAGTGAGGGAGAACTATTGATAATAATTTATAATTAAAAAATTATTAGATTTTAGAGTTAAAGTCTCACATCACAGAGATAATAAAAATGTGAATGCGTAATATACATTAACAAGACCTAATGACTTGAATTTGACTTTTAAGATTAATTTAAGATATTTTTAAGTTTAAAATTAATGTGATTTATTTAGGTTTCAAAACAATAGAACTTGTAAATAATTATACTTTTTAAATAACTTGTAATGTTTTAATAATTGTATAACTAAAATTAAATGAATTTAGAATTTAAAAAAAAAATCTTAGATAGACTACAGAAAGTGAAAATGGTTTTTATATTTCAGACCAAAAGAGTATCTTTTTCATACATGTTTCAGTTCACTTATTACTTGCAATTAAGTATATTCACATACAAAAAATTTCTTCCAAAAGAGAATTGATATTCTCAGAACATTTTAAAAGATCTAATAAGTGAGTCCCTATTTTATACAACAAAATTTTTTATGAAAATATAAAAAACACATATAAAATAACAATTCCCTAAGTGAAATATGAGTAAATAATTAACTTAATTAAAGAATCAGCTGGATGAACGAACAAAGTAGTGTAATTAAAACGAATTGAAAGGAGAATTCATGCATGCATTGCAATTTGCATGGTTGTTTTTGAACTGTCATACAAGTGGCCGAGCCTATCAAGGTACACTGCAACAATAGCAGATTGGAATATTTATTTATTTAAATAATTTACCAAATAAAAAAAAATTCATAAATTAATATTTAAAGGGTCTAAGGAACAATGGACCTACCAAGTCAAACATTTTATTAAGCCACATACATAGGTTCGTTCTTATACAAGAGTGTGCTAAATGTAGTTTATTTGATTAAAATAATAACGGCCGCCGACAAATCGGAAATGGCAGATTATTTAGCGATTAATTAACCGACTTTTTCCATCAGACAGTCTTAAACACAAGCAAGAGGGTGATATAATAAAAATCAAGTAGCCGTAATTAATTTCTCGCGAGACAGTTGGGAGTAGTATTACAGTCGAGATTCTGGACCGACTTTTATCGGGATCTGAAGAATGACAGCCAACATACAGTCATGTAAATATTTAGTCGGCGCTATCTGATACCAAGAATCTCTCGCGCGAGATTATGGATTTTGTCAAAGAATCATCTCAGTACTTAACTGGTACTAAATATAGCTTCATAAAGTGAATTATTTTCCCTTTTATTTTATTATTTAATTATAAACATATTCTTTTAATGCTCAAAGGAAATTGAAGGAATTACCCTTTTTGGTTTCCACTCAATTACTTATCATAATATTCACTATTGAGGGAGTAACCCTTGATGTTTAATAATTAATAATGTCTTATTCCCACTATTAATTAGAGTATTGCTATATATTTTGTAAAAAATTTCTGTCGAATTATAGATCAGAAAGACATCAAAACATAAAATTTAATAGAATTATAAGAGTGTCCAACATATTAAATACATTATTAAGAGAGTTATCACTCATATTGATTCGCATACTAACAATAAAAAAGTCGATACATAAATTCATAAAATATATAACTTTTTAAATTTTACAAAAAGATTTGCTTGAAAAATCAAAAGTCATAGTTTAAAAAAATTAAGAGCTGAATTAAAAGATTTGAACACTTTAAAAATTTTCTTATATATAATATTCACTACTACAAGAGCAACCACTGATGTTTAATAATAAATATCTTTATTACTCTAACTTTTATTTAATTAAAAAGAAAAAGTTTGTTCAAAACAATAGAAAATTATCAACCGCCATTTAAAAATTAATGAATTTATTTAATTTTTATAAATACATTCATAATTATTATAAACTAGGAGCACTTAAAATTCAAATTCTGTTTGATTTTCTCAAAACTTATAAGAAGTGACATCAATTTGAAATTTTAAACTTTCAAAATTTATGGGAATTAAATGAGATTTTTATTTTTTATTTTTTATTTTTGTAGAATAGAGCTAGCTAGTAATAAAATATTAATATCACTCCGTCCCAAATTAATTGCTCAATTTTGACCATTTTAAGTCAAATTGACTATTTTTAGAATTAATAATTAAGCATATATAAATATATTTCTAAAATTATAAAAATTAGAGTTAGTAATAAACTGTATATACTTTCTTTTGGTTATAATCTCTTCACCTATATTTTAGCAAAAATAGTAAAAAGATTAGTTCTAAAAATAGTCAACTTGACTTAAAATGATCAAAATTGAGCAATTAATTTGGGACAGAAGGAGTATAATTTATAAATATGTTACCTGTTTCAAAAAATTGGAAAGGAACATAAGATCCATTGTAAAACCAACTCAAGATTATGAAATATTGGAATGTAACATATATAACCAAATCATGGGTAGACATAAATCCGCAGCCAATCGAAGGGGTAATAGATAATGTCTCCCATTTGCAAGCAGTATCAAACGCCTTTGCATGTACTTCACGTCAAACTTCTTAAAACTGAATTTTGTTTAACAGGTCTTTCTTGGGCACGTATCATTCACTTTTAACCATCACTAATGTTTTAAAAGTTGGTCCTGGGGCGTGCCAACTACGCTCTTTAAAAGCATGTGAGTGAAGCATTTTCAAGAAATACTCGAGCCGTAATCTTTCCTGAAGACTGGGATTTTTAGAAGAAATATCTGCTGAGATTTTTCTTAATTTCAGCATTACTAATTTAGAGATTTATTTACTATAATTCGCGGCCCTATAATGATTCTATGGAATTTTCAATTCATATATACTCTATTTTTTAACAATTAATTGTCTTCACTTTTTTAATGTCTTGCTAGAATAAACTAAACTTTCCTTTTGTGTGAAATGTGTCTAATTAAAATTTTACAATGAATAAAATATTTGATGGTACGTAGTATAGATCATTTTTTGGGCTTGTATTGTTTATTTTAACGACTGCAATTTTGTTTATAAATCGTAAATTTAGTAATTAAGGTTCTTGAGTCTGAATAACAAATTTTAGAATTTTTATAAACATAATAAATTTTCATTAACTTTTAATATATTTAAATCTGACATGCAACTACAATTATTAGTAAATGAAAATAACAATTATATATTATATATAAAGGCTTCGGAGAATTGTTATTTATACAAGGAAATTTTTTCACACGATCTTACTTTTATGAAAATATGAGTTCTGTTTACTATTCAGTGAAGGATACCTAATTTATTTATTTTTGATAATCAAAACATTTATAATTCAATTTTAGGGATACATTACATCCTAAGTGCCTAAGGGGAGTATGGGAAAGGGGCCGGGAGAGAAATTAAGAAAACTAACATGAAAGATGATATATACTGTGAACGTTTATTTCGATTTTTTGATAATCTCATATATTGATAAGTTTTATAATTGTAATTTGACCTAAATTTAATTATCGCAATACATAGCAGGACTCAACTTACATTAAACATTTACCTTGCAGAGTAAATTAAGGGAGATTGTTTTACCATAAGAGTACTATCACTTTTGGTATCTTAAAAAACAACTTTGTAAAAACTATTATATTTACTTGTGAAAAATATAATTCTCAATTTGTGTAATTGTTAGTTTTAATAAATGTAAATTGCAATTTATATTTATATTTATAACCATATAATACTTGCATAAGTTTTTAAGCCTGGTTACATGTTGTGGTATTTTTCTGTCAAATTATAATTGTAAACAGATCGACATTAAGTAATATAAGTAATATATAGGATTTAATAGTAGTATAAACGTAGCCTGTTGTATTACATAGGAGTATTTTATTTTATTTTTTAAAAGTATTACTCATATTTATTTACGTAATAATTAATAAACAAATTATATATAAAGAAAATATATAATTTTTCAAAAAAACGTTTTTACCTCTATCCTAATTATACTTTTACCAATGTGGACGGTGTGTGCTGGCCACTGAGCCCCAGCAGCTAAATCACCCTAGCTACACGTGCCAGCCAGTGGTACCATTTTTTTTGTGCAATAAACTTGAGATAGTCAACCCAATATCATCCCCATTCCAAAATTAATCGAAAGAGAGAGAATTAGGATATTTCAACAGCAACAGCAACGGCAAGTGCATGAACCCAGCACCCCAAAACCTTCCTAATCCCATCCCATCCCCTATATAAACCCCCAAACTCCCCTCACTCCTCAATCAACCCTTCTTCTCAAGTCTCAACACAAAACAACCCCATAAAGAGGAGAGAGAGAGTAGAGGGAGAAAACGCGAATATATATAATTATGCCTTGCCCAATGTCTAATTCTACACAATCTCTCGTTCTCCTCTCCAAATCCACAGTTTTCCCGGACCAAAAATCAACCCTCCCAAATCTCAAACTCTCCGCCTCTGATCTCCCCATGCTTTCCTGTCACTACATTCAAAAGGGTTGCCTCTTCACCCGCCCCCATATCCACTTTTCCGACCTCATTTCTCTTCTCAAACGTGCCCTTTCCAAAACCCTCACCCATTTCCCCGCCCTTGCCGGCCGTCTCACCACTGACGTGGATGGCTACGTTTACATCGCCTGCAACGACGCCGGCGCCGATTTCGTCCACGCCAGTGCAACCCACATTTCCCTCCGGGACATTCTCTCTCCTCTTCACGTTCCGGATGCCGTCAAGGAATTCTTCGGTTTTGATGGAATTGTTAGCTACGAGGGCCATTTTAAGCCCATTTTGGCCGTTCAGGTAACGGAGCTCGCTGACGGCGTTTTCATTGGCTGTGCTGTTAATCACGCTGTTGTTGACGGAACCTCGCTGTGGAACTTCTTCAATACGTTTGCTGAGGTCTGCAGCAAAGGTGCTACGAGGATAACTCGGGTGCCGGACTTCAACCGTGACTCTGTGCTTATTTCTCCGGCTGTTCTTAAAATTCCCCACGGCGGGCTTAAGGTGACGTTTGACGTTGACGCGCCGCTCAAGGAGAGAATATTTAGTTTCAGCAGAGAATCGATTCTGAGGCTGAAAGCAAAAACAAACAATAAAAAATGGAATAGTTATAGTAACGGAGGAATTGACGCCGTTGAATTAATGGGGAAACAACGTAACGATCCTATCAAGGGAAAAATAACGTCGATTATTGAGAATTGGCTAGGAAAAAAGACTGAAACGGAAACCGAGTCGCCTAATTCAACGGTTGAGATTTCATCGTTCCAATCACTCTGTGCTCTGCTCTGGCGAGCTGTGACACGTGCTCGAAAATTTCCTTCCACTAAAACGACGACGTTCAGGATGGCAGTAAATTGCCGGCACCGGCTGGAGCCAAAGCTCAATCCATACTATTTCGGCAATGCGATTCAGAGCATTCCGACGTACGCTCCGGCCGGTGAAGTTTTGTCTCGGGATCTGCGCTGGTGCGCGGAGCAGCTTAACAAGAACGTGCAAGCGCACGATAACGATATGGTGCGCAGCTTCGTAGAGAATTGGGAGCGGGACCCACGGTGTTTCCCGTTGGGGAACTTCGACGGCGCGATGATTACGATGGGAAGCTCGCCGAGATTTCCAATGTACGACAATGATTTCGGGTGGGGCAAACCGATTGCGATTCGGAGCGGGCGGGCTAATAAGTTTGACGGTAAGATCTCGGCGTTTCCCGGGCGGCAAGGTGGCGGAAGTGTGGACTTGGAGGTGTTGTTGGCGCCCGAAACGATGGCGGGTCTGGAGTCGGATTCGGAGTTTATGCAATTTGTTTCGGGTAATTGATGGGTGGGGTTTCTCTATTCATGTTTTGAAATGTAATTGGGGTTTGTATTAGTTAATGATGGTATTAAAATGTAATTTGAAATTTAAAAGTGAGTAAATAAGTTTTCGTGTCAGCAATATGATGAATTAAAACTATTTTAACTTAAAACTTGGCTGAGATTTGGGACCGGGAAGCAGAAACATGTAATAATCCTAAAGTCGTAGGGTCGATTAATAGCACAAGAGTTCATAATTAAAAAAAAATATATTGTAGGAATATAGTTTGATGAGTCCGGGAGATTCGGTGGGACTCATGTCACGTGACGGAATATTATAGTGAGAGATGTGATATTTTAAATGGTCTATAGTCAAAATTGACGTATGACTTCTATATCCTATTTGACTTCTTATTGAGGGAGTCAAATTCTATGCATTCAAAAAATTGATACTTGTCTTTACACAGGACTCCCAGTCAAATTGGGAGATGAGCATATATAGAAGAGGTGTGGTCAAGCTATAAATACACAGTCACAATTCAGGTTTCAGGTATCTTACATATTATTCACTTTTACGCACTAAAGCAATTACATATCTCTCTTGTTGACGTTTCTGACCTGTACTTATTCTCACATCGGAGCTATCTTCCGGTGACTCCTGCCGTCAAACTTTTTGGTGTGATTGTTTGTTTATTGTACATGTTTAAGTTCGTTATTTAGTGATTTGACGAGCGGACAAATTTTGACGTTAACATATATAATTGTCCAAATACAGGCCAAATAAGATCGTGATGAATCCCAATCCAATCATCCTAGCTTGATTAGTCAGCAAATGAGTCTGGTGATCTAGTAATCTTAATTTCAAAAACAACCAAACAAATATGATATAATTAATATTAGAATGAGTTTGAGGAAGGAGAAGGAGAGAAATCAGAAAGAAATAATTTATAGAAGCAAACAACTTTTCTACATCCATTAGAAAATAATCAAATCGGAGCCATTAATAAACTTAATGCTTCTGCATGAAGAGGAGAAGAATCCTTCCATTTTGTTAGTCTTTGTATATTTGTGCACTTAATTTTAAACGATACTTGTAAAATAATTGAATTGCTTATGAATAATGCTCGATTGAATTCAAATTCATTTAATGAGTCAAACACTAATAAGTTTATTGTATGTTTACTTTGACTTGAGTTATACTTAGTTCGACTTTCACAAAATTCATTTAATGTTGACATTACTCAATAAATTTATGAACAACGAGTTAAAATTTGAAAATGAAATTTAACCTTATTTAAAAATTTAAACTCGATTTGTTTTCCTTTATTTAAAATTCGTGTAAATCCGAGCTCAACTCATTTACATATTAAAATTATTTAAAAATTTATCCATTTTCGGCAAGGGAAACTGCCGACAAATACTCGATCCTCCATTGACAGGCGCAGCCTTATGACAAAGTAAAGTCCTGCTTTTAAACCGCAAATAGAGATGCAAAACTCAGGGTTTAAAATGTAATTTCAAATGAATATGATAGTCAACTTGATTTCTTCTTCTATATTAGTTTGGGCAAGTTCGCGCAGAACAAAACGACTGCCGCGACGGAGATTCTATTGAAATTGTGAGTAAAATCTCTTTTATATCTTCGTATTTCATCGTTTACTCTTCCTCTCCTTTTTTAACAATTCTTTCCACCAATGTAACAGTGCTTCCTTTTGGATTCCGAGCAGATTTTAGGGCTTTTGATCACACAAATTCATCCAAATCTCCATCTGAGATTACCTTGAACTCGCGAATCCCAAATCTGAGTTTTGGAATTACGAATTCCAAGCTCGCGTATTGGACACGAATTCCAAGCTCCAGGTACATGACGGGCTCGACTTGGCTACTAACTAATCTAAAAAATTATGAGGAGAAGTTCCTTTTCTAGAAATTCAATAGTATTTGTTTGTGTACTTGTTACTGTTTCTTGCCTTTCTGTTATAATTGTTTCGATACTTAGGCTTCCAGATATATCATTGACTCCAATTCGACCTAGAAAATTTAATGTTGTTTCCAAAAATTATAGGATAGGGAAATTTGGGGAAATGATGGTTGAAATGTTGCCTGAAGATCTAGCTTTTACAATTTTTATGCCATCAGAAAAGGCTTTCGAGCGAGATTTGAGGTTAAATTTGAATGAGAGTTTGGTGGTGGGGGGGAAATTGAATGATACATTTGCATTACTTAGTCGAATTTTGGGGTTTTCAGTTGTGCCTAGGATGATTGTTTCGGATTCAGTACCTTATGGAAAGGAGGTTAGTTATGATTCGTTATCGGGATTTGGTTTGTTTGTTTCTAAGGATTTGGATGGAATGCTGGTAGTTAATAGAGTTCGATCTGAACGAGTGGATGTGAAGAAGGGGAAGATTGTGTTGCATATAATGGATGGGGTGATCATGGAGGCTGATTTTGAGCAATCGGTTCGGCTGGATTATGGCGAAGAAGTTTGATTTTATACTGAATTTTTTTTCTTTTTTCCATTGATATGTTCAACATGTAAAGGTACGGTAGTTTGTTCGTCTTGCAAAGAATGTTACAATTGTGTTTTGTTTATGTGATGAAATTGACAGGCAAAATTAACTCAAAATGATTATATTGTGCAACATCATTAGCTTTACGCCAAGGTGAGAAGAATTTGGAAGAGATTTTAGTAGAATTGTATATTAGCCTATGCTAAGTCTATGATAGGCTATATATATAATCTGTTGCAATTTAGCTGTAATGTATCATCCATCTTTAATCCTGGATGTAATGTATTTTGTACCAACAACACTTTGGTTTTCAATCGAGGAATATTTTACATGGCTAGATTTTAGCTTGACGGGAGGAGGATGAGTGAGATATAATGATAATAGTTTGTTTTAAATTCTTATCCATCAGGATAGAGGAAATATTGGTTTGAAGAAATTAAGGAACTACTTGTGCTTTTTTACTCCTGTTTGATTGTCTAAACCAGGCTAGAAGAAGCTCAACTGCTTAGTCTCTATTCCGATTTCTGAATCAATTTTCAAATGATTCTCTCTGGGGAGGAATTTGGCCAAAGAGTAGCAGATTAGCTGGTTTTTAGCTAATTGGATTTTGGCAGGGCTACTGTAAACACTCCCCATTCCCTGGAGGAGTGGGCTACACTGAATGGGAAGAAGTTTTCCACCCCCATAATAGATACTCCCTCAAGTCTCAAAATGAAAGTTTCACTTAAATTTTTTTTGCATCCCAATAGACAAATAATTGACATGATGTTAGAAATTTCTCATTAATGAGAAGTAATTATATTCTTTCATTTCATCAATATACTTGTTTCTAACAAATTTAAAGGTTAAATGAGAAATTGACAACTTTTCTTAAAGGTAGTCCCTCCATTTGGAAATGAAGAATTACTTTTTTATTGAATTTTTCCCTCAGTTATTAAGGTTTGATTTTTTGTTTCTTCGAAATGATTACTTTTTAAAGTTTCAAAGAGCTTTAAGCTTTATTGTTTTAACAAAATTTGAGGGAAAAAAAATTGAGGAAAAAGTTTGACTAATGTAGTATAATGTTTATTAGGAATTGATATTTTTTCATAAGAAAATTTTGATATTTTTACAAGATTCTTTTCACGATATGGATCCATTTACTATTTATCAGAGAAATATATTGTGGAATTATCATTTTTACTTATAAAAGTATCGATTTCAATTACCTCATCTTATTTCTTTTTATATGGTTAAACTCTGTGAATGACTGGAATATAAAAACTTGTGGCTGTTTAGGCTTTGGTTCTCAAAAATGAAGAACAATAGTATAATTTATTAATGTTGTAGCAATAGATTATTGTTAGAAAAATTGTTTCATTTGTAGAGTGGACTAAACACAAGTAAAAACAATTTTAAAGGTGGGTGGAAAGGCTTTGTATGTACCAAAAAACGAAAGAAAGGCCCAGACTCAGGAGTTTAGTTCTGTCAATTCAGTGGCGCTTAACCGATTGTTAGCAAACTGGGTCAGTTTTACGGACGATTACCATATTAACCACTTGGAAAATTCATACCAGGTTTTCAAAAACAACTGGGCCTGGATTCGGGGCTTATTTTGAAGCTTGGGTCTGGAATAAACCTTAGTGCGGAATATTACAGCTACTCATCCTATCTTACGTTTGGATTGCAGGAATAAAGGTAGGAATGTAATGATTCATGTATATGGAATGAAAAAAATTGTGTTTAGTTGTTCTATTCGAATGAAATGAATCATTTTCAGTCCTGTTAAATTTGTGAATTTTATTTCTAGAGGGAATGTATGAAATGACTCATTCCAGCTGGATTAAAATGAATCATTTCACACTTCATTCAATTCTCTTCTCTATTTTATTCTTTCACCAATTTCATTCTTTCAATCCAAATGTAGCATAAATAGTGTTCGGATATAAATCCTAGCAGGCTGGGTTGGGCTCCTTTTGTTGGGCTCGGCCCAAAGGCCAATCACGCCTAGCGAATGGTATGAGGACTCTCTAGTCCGAAAAGGCTTGGGCCAGTATTTTAAGCCCTTGGGGTTTCTTACTGGACAGTACTCCTATCGGATCAAGGTAGTTGCATCCGGGTCTGATAAGGATTCTGGGCAGTACACTCCTAATAGGAGTAGAAAGTAGCCAAGTGAATCCTTATAAATACCCAAGTAACAATGAAGGCCAGGTACAACACTTTTACCCTACTAAATATTTGACCTCCATTGTTAGCGTACCTTGAGCTTGTTACTTACTCTTACACCCGAGGAGTCTCCACACGGCCCAAGCCGTTGGGACTTTTGTGCAGGTACACGCGCGGAGAGTGGATTGAACGCGCGGACAAAATCAAGCGTTAACATTGGCGCTAGAAGGAGGGCCTTTTAGTAGTAAGTTGCTTTCGTGATCAAAACAAATCCACATGGAAAATTCACAGCAAAGCAACCATGGTTCACACGGACCGGTGCAATCTCGGCCACACCGGGAGACATCAGCCGAACGGGGACAACGCCTTCAGCAGATCCTTGATCGAAAGAAAGCTCTAGACATCCAGCAAGAAGAGCTTGACAGGCAGTACATAGAACTGAACGAAGCTGGGCAACAGTTGCTGAGCGAGAGAGGCTCGGCCTCCCGCTCTGCTCCCCACCGACGAAGAGATGACCGACCCCAAAGACGGCATCGAGATAATAACCAGGCCCAGTCTGAATCCATCTTCACAAGGGACTTGAGAAAAAGAGTCCGGTCACCATCCAGGCGAGATCGTCGCGAGGGTTCCCGACGAAGCCTTGATAGAAGTCATACTGGGGAATCATCACCCCGAAGGGCCGAACCGTCAGGAACCAAAAAGCCTCGGGCCACTCCTTTCACCCGAGACTTGGCTAATGCGAAGATCGATAGGAAGAACAAGGTTCCCTCGAACCTGGAGATGTATGATGGAACAGGAGATCCCCATGATCATACCTTCACTTTCGAGCAGGCCATGCTCTTTCATGGTCATGATGAAGCGGCCATGTGCCATCTATTCTTATCCACCCTGAAAAAGACTGCTCGGGAGTGGGTTGTCTCCCTCCCATCTGCATCAGTACGCTCATGGGATGATCTGAAAGAACAATTTCACACCCGCTTCGGCAGCAATAAGAGGCGAGCTAAAATGATCACATCCCTTATGCAGGTCAAACAGAGACCGAATGAAACGCTTCGGCAGTACATAAAGAGATTTCGGGAGGCTGTATCTGAGGTCAACGATATAGATCCGAAGCAGGTGATCCACTTCTTAACCATGGGATTGAATGTGGATAAGTCCAGCAGGCTGATCGAGGAGATTATCTCAAAGGCGCCCGAATCTTTGCCCGAGGCGTATGATAAAGTCGATAAGTTCGTCGAGTTGGAAGAGGCGCTCGCTAATCTTCGGGGCACCTCGAAAAATACAGGTGACTTTCACCAGAGAGGACCCCCGAGGAGAGGACGCCGATAAGAAGTACAACAATGACAAAGGGAACGGCAAGAAAGATTCCCACGATAATCGGCAAAAGAAGAATAACGGTTCGAGAGACCGAGGTAATAGGGATAATGACAAGGACTACACTCCCTTAACCTTGAGTAGAGCTGTTATCATCAAGGAAATCAAAGACCAGCCTTTCTATGAAAAGCCCCCGAGGATCAGAGTCTTCGCCAGACAAAAGAATGGGGATAGATATTGTGATTACCATGAAGCCAAGGGGCATGATACTGAGGAGTGTTATCAGTTGAAGGATTTTCTCGAAAGGCAAGTTCGGAGGGGTAACCTGGATTGCTACGTGGCCGATCGATACAAACCAAGTCCTTTTGATCGGATAGCACCACCACCACCATCTTCAGGAGCGGTAAAGGGAGTCGTGGATTGCATATCTGGTGGACCGATATCAACACTATCCAATAGAAAAAGAAAAGCTTTCGGCAGGGAGGTCCATCAGTTGTCTGGACAATCTAAAACTACCCCAACGGAACCTATAACCTTCTCCGATGAGGATTATCCCCCGGGAATAGTTACACCGCATCAGGACGCCCTGGTCATTACAGCTCAAGTCGGAACCATGGATTTGAAACGGATGCTGGTGGATAATGGGAGTTCGGTGGATGTACTCTACAGCCATGCCTACAATCGGCTGGATCTGGGAGGAAGGAAGCTGGAGATCTGCAATGAGTCCCCGTTATATGGCTTCGGGAACAATCCAGTCCGAATAGCAGGGACGATAGAATTACCAGCGATCTTCGGCACGGCTCCCAAACAAGCCTCCATCATGATAAGGTTTTATGTGGTCCAGGTGGAGAGCAACTACAACGCCATCCTAGGGAGGACAACTCTGGCAGCTTTGAAGGCAGTCACCTCCATTCCACATCTGAAGATGAAATTCCCTACCGAGAATGGGATTGGGGAAGTGGCCGGCGATCAGGATTTATCCAGAAGGTGTTATCTCCAAACTATCCAGGCGACTTCTGTGGGGGTCAGTAAGCAAAAAACCACGATGAAGATCGAGCTAGAACCCTTTACAGAAGGAGGCTCCGAGCCGATAGCTACGCCTGCTGAAGAAACTGAAGAGATCCCATTGTTTCAGGAAGATAGCACCAAGACAATTCAGATTGGTACGGCCCTTCAGGCGAATATCAGATCCAAACTCATCGATCTAATCAAGGAATATTCAGACATCTTCGCATGGACACCGTCCGATATGCCAGGGATTGACAGAAGTATAGCAGAGCATAAACTGAGTGTTGACCCCAGTCACAAACCCGTCAAGCAGAAAAGACGGAACATAGCACCCGAACGACAAAAGGAAATCGATGAAGAGATTGAAAAACTATTGGCTGCTAACTTTATTTATGAAATAACTTACCCAGAGTGGCTAGCTAATGTGGTACTGGCAAGGAAGCACAACGGGAAGTGGAGGATGTGTGTGGACTATACAGATTTGAACAAGGCATGTCCGAAAGATTATTATCCTCTCCCGAACATCGATCAGCTAATCGATTCTACTTCGGGACACAATTTAATGAGCTTCCTGGATGCTTTCTCCGGGTATAATCAGATTGCCATGCACAAACCAGACATACCGAAGACATCCTTCATCACTCACCGAGCAATTTACGCCTATAAAGTCATGTCGTTCGGCCTAATCAATGCCGGAGCAACCTATCAGCGGATGATGAATAGGGTGTTCAGAGATCAAATTGGCAGGAATATGGAAGTCTATGTGGATGATATGATCGTCCGAAGTATGGGAGATGAAGACCATTTGTCAGATCTAGAAGAATGCTTTCGGAATGTTAGGATCCACAGCATGAGACTTAATCCCACCAAATGCACTTTTGGCCTCGGGTCGGGCAAATTCTTGGGGTACATGGTAAGCCGAAGAGGGATAGAAGCTAACCCCGAAAAGATATCGGCTATCCTCGAGATGCAGTCCCCGAGGAATTTTAAAGAAGTTCAAAGATTAACAGGAAGACTCGCCGCCCTTCGGAGTTTTGTGGCCCGATCAGCAGAGAAGTGTCTTCCATTCTTCAATACTCTGAAAGGGGCTCAGAACCAGAAGACGTTCGTTTGGATGGAAGAATGCCAGCTTGCCTTTGAACAGATCAAACATTATATTTCTTCTCCTCCGATCCTCAGTAAAGCTCTTCCCGACGAAGATCTACAACTATATTTATCTGCAACACAGTGTGCGGTCGGGTCGGCTTTAATAAGGGAGGATACACAGGGTCAGAAGCCAGTCTACTACGTAAGCCATGCTCTTCGAGATGCCGAAACTAGGTATCCAAATTTAGAGAAGTTGACTTACGCGTTGATTATTTCTAGTCGAAAGCTACGGCACTACTTTCAAGGGAGGACCATCACAGTGTTTACCGATCAACCCCTTCGGAAAGTTTTGTACCGACCCGAATCCTCAGGGAGACTAGCAGCATGGGCCGTAGAGCTCAGTCAATTCAATATTGAATTTCGCCCTCGGACAGCAATTAAGGCGCAGGCCCTGGCCGATTTTATTGTCGAATGTTCCTTCCCTGAAGAAAAGGAAGAAGACCCAGCTGAACTACCCGATCCAGCGACAGACTCGGCATGGACATTATTTGTGGATGGATCTAGCGTTGGGACTCGCAGCGGAGCAGGGGTGATTCTTACCTCTCCCGAGGGGTTCAGGGTCCAGCAATCTATTCGGTTCGGGTTCACGGCCACCAACAATATTGCTGAGTATGAAGCACTTATAGCAGGTCTAAGGTTGGCCCGAAGCCTGGAGGTGAAAAACCTGATAATACATAGTGACTCCCAACTCGTGGTAAAACAGGTCTTGGGGGAGTACGAAGCTAGGGAACCACATCTTCAAGCCTACTTACAGCTCGTGCAGACGCTCCTCGGACACTTCCCCAGGTATCAAATTATTGGGGTGGTTAGAGCGGATAACGCAATGGCTGACGCTCTCTCGAAGCTTGCTACAACTGACCAGGGGGAATGAGAAGGATCTGTCTACCTTGAAACTCTCCAGGAACCGAGCACAATGATTCAGAAAATAATGGATATCGAATTTGAGGACTCCTGGATGACCCCTATAGTCAAATTTTTGAAAACAGATGAGCTGCCCGATGACCGAACACAGGCCCGACGGATTAAATTCAAAGCCACAAAGTACTGTCTTATTGAAGATACACTGTACAGGAAATCCTATTTGTCGCCCTTACTTCGGTGTCTGGGTCCCAGAGAATCTGATTATGCGGTTCGGGAAGTTCATGAAGGGATATGCGGAGATCATGTGGGAGCGAAGACATTGGCACATAAGATTTTGCGACAAGAATATTTTTGGCCGACCATGCTTCAGGACGCCAAAGACTTCGTCAAAAAATGCCATAAGTGCCAACTGTTCGCCTCGGTACCACACCAACCTCCCGAAGATCTTACACCTATATTATCTCCCATCCCTTTCGCAGTTTGGGGAATAGATCTTCTCGGGCCGCTCCCTCAGGGTAAGGGTCAGGTAAAATTTGTTATTGTGGCAATAGATTACTTCACCAAATGGGTCGAAGCCAAACCACTAGCAAAGATCACGGAAAAGACATGTCTTCAATTCTTTAAAGAACAGGTGGTTTATCGGTTCGGAATCCCTAAAGTCCTAGTCTCTGATAATGGTCTTCAGTTCGTGGGGAAAGAATTCGAAGGTTTTCTGACAGAGCTGAATATTCAACACCGACGAACTTCTGTGGCCCATCCTCAAGCAAATGGACAGGTTGAGGTGACAAACAGGCTCCTGTTGAACGGTATTAAACGAAGACTCGAAGAGGCTAAAGGAGCCTGGCCCGAAGAGCTTCTGCATGTCCTATGGGCCTATCGAACAACTCCTCGAACCACAACCGGAGAAACACCCTTCAAACTTTCTTATGGGACCGAAGCCTTGATACCTATTGAGATTGGGATACCTTCCTCCCGAGTCCAAAACTTCGACGAAATTCTCAATAGCGAGGGGCTTCGGGAAAACCTAGACCTATTGGAGGAGGAACGCGACACCGTGGTTCTCAGATTAGCTACTTATCAGCAACGAACAGCTCGGCATTTCAACAAAAATGTTAAGGTAAGGATGTTCAAGGCAGGTGACTTGGTTCTTCGGCAGGCCGAGGCGTCTACACCTCGGGAAACGGGAAAGTTAATGCCTACATGGGAAGGACCTTATAAAATCGTTGAAGTATTGGGTTCAGGGACCTATAAATTGCAACATTTGGATGGCACGGACGTCCCGAACACTTGGCATGCGGCTCGCCTCCGAAGATATTATCAGTGACTTTATGTTCAATGTACTTAGTTTATTTTTTAGGTCAATTTATGGATCGGTAATACTTATCTTTTGCGAAATTAAATGAGCATCCTTTCATTTTATCTTTGTTTGCTGTTTTTACATACACTTTAATAACGTTACCGTGGAGAAGGGGTATTGAACAGATGTAAACATTGATAATAAGAAGTACTCAGGAGGAAAGATAAGATACAACATTCACACATCTCATCAAGAACGAAGATAATTCTCATTGAACATTAAAGAGCTTTTACATAAAAAAAAAAATTTACAAAGTTAATCCTCAGGGAAGATGATTCCAAGGGCATCGGGATCTTGGCCTTTCTCCCGCACGAGTTCTCGTGCATATTCAAAGCCGTCATTAAACTCATTCACCACGGCATCTTGAACGTCTTCTTGAAACTGATCTGAGGCCTTGTAGTTCTCGATCACCTTCTGCCGAAGACTGGGTGCCAGAACACTGGGCAACGCGGGGGCAATGGGACCCCTCAGCCAGTCCTCTTCCTTCGAGGCCCAACCTTCTACGATCATCTGGACATTGTCCTTCAGATTGCGCATCTGGTCGGTTTGTAAGCGGATCGCCTCGTCCGACTGGCTGAGTTGTTCCGTTTGCTTCTGGAGAAGAGCTTCGAGCTCCCTGATCTTCCCCTCGGCAGCATCGGCTCGCTTCATAGCAGCCTCAGCTTGTTTAGAAGACCTCTCGGCCCGGGTCTCGGCATATTCTGCCTGATTCCTTAGATCGGCGAGCCCCTGATCAATCTTTACTTTCTCCGACCGCATAACTTCATAATCAGCTTTCATGGCATGAAAGCTAGCATGTTGATGGTGGAGTTGGTCTCGGACCTTCTGGTATTTATCCTTCACCGCATCACACTCCTCGGTGGACTTCTTCAGTTCATGCTCCAAGCTCTTAACTTGGCCAGAAACTTCAAGCAGAAGATCGTTCCCCTGTATAGTAAACGATTCGGGAGTTAGGATATGGCAGATAACGCAATTGGGGGTAATACTTAAGGACACTCATGTACCTTGGTATGATGAGCGAACAGCCTTTCCATCAAGGCCTTCAGACCCCCCTGACTAGCCTCTGCTGCGTCAAGCGTGATCGGGGCAGAATCCAAGGCCCCGACAGAAGTTCCCACTCCTTCCAACCCTAGTTGTTCAGCGGCAGGAGGGGGAGGAGTGGATTCTATCTGCTTCTTCTTCTTCCTCACCAGAACCCCTTCTTCGGGGGGAGGAGACCCGGCGTCGAAAGAAGCCGTGGCAACCAGCTCATTCGGGGCACCACTGGCTGATCCCCCGGTAGTGGAAGAGGGCTCGATCGGAATCACTCGAGCGGGTTCCTCTCTCACCTCAACTACGGAGCGGCGCACCAATCTCCTTTTCTTAGGTTTGGGTTCGGCGGCTCCCACCTGCTCCCAGGTCAGGTTCGGTTTCGAGGCTCCTTCGGCAGCCCCCTCGGGAAGAGTAGAAATCTTGCTCCCTGAAGTTTTCTTTTGTCTGGCTAACTTCAGTTTCTCCGCTCCTGAAAGCTTGGCCCTTGGCACTCCAGCCGCTTCGAGAATGGCCTCGTTATCTGCGGTCCTTCCAGAGTCAGCCACTGTACAAAAGACAAGAGAAGATCAGTATATCATCAAATTCAATAACAATGTGCATTCGGGAAATTTAAATGGACTTACAGCCGTGATCATGTAACCAGTCTTGATCATTCAAAAGGAGCCGGTTCCACTTCACCGATGGTCGCTTGGAATACAAAACCTCGAACTCCTCCAACCGTCTTCGGGTAATCCGATTCGGGTTTAATTGGTCTTTGTTCGGGTTAGACCAAGGTCCTACCAACTCAGTGTCCGGCCCCTTGATAAGAAACCAGTCCCCATGCCATCCTTTATTACTAGACGGGGTATCCATAAGGGTATCTCTCCCCGGATTCTTAATTATTTGATAAAAACCCTTCTCCTTACAAGCGGATAGGGAAAAGAATTGGAAGAAGAAATCGATGCTCGGGGCTACTCCCTCGGATGAGCAGAAAGCTATAAAGCTATTTAAATGAATGAAAGAATTTGGGGATAATTGATTTAAACTAAGCCCTACTGTATGAAGGACCTCTACAATGAAAGGACGGAGTGGAAAGCGCACCCCGAAGAGAAACAACTGGCGATGGATCGGGATCCACCCCCCTTCGGGCTGCCAGTATACTCTTTCCTCGCCCTCGGGTCTCCTAATCTCATATGACTCAGGAATATAGAATTCCGTCGTCAGCAGATCGAAAAAAGGATTTTTGATAGAGGAGGGGATGTTGGCTACTCTATACTCTAAAGAGAAATACTTAGTCCTATTGTACTCTTCTACGTCTCTCATGCGCTCTATGATTACCGGTTTCCATGGCTGACCTTCAGGAACTCCGGCTTGAGCGATTGTAACCGCATCTTCAACATGGGAAGATGAGGCTTGACCCCCAGCCATCAAGAACAGTAAGAACGATGAATAACTTACTTGGGATATTCGGGGACGAGGATGAACGATCGTTCCTAAAGCAGAATATCAAGAAGATGAAATCTCTCGGAGGAAATTTCTCTCTCTGTGTAGACGGATGAACTGGTGAGAAATGACGGCGAGGTTAAACTCTCTCCATAAAAGTAAATATCCGACGGTTGAAATTGATCCAATCTAACGGACGAGGCCAGAGGCGGGAGAATTCCTACTAATAAGGCTATAATGGCTTACAGCTGTATCCGACTGTAGCATTTTGAAGTTCGAGAAACAACCGTTGGGCTACCTGTGCTGGGATATTACTATTGGGCTTCGAAACGAAAAGATTGGGCCCAAACACATACTTAGGAGCAGGGTCAACCCATCGGAGAAGCCCAATGATATGACCAAGTTGTTTATTCTCGAGATAATATTTCTAGGGATCCCAAGTGGCACCTTCCCTCGGTTCTTGTGCCTTCGAGCACCCGAGGAGCACCACCCTCGGTCTGACGCCCCCGAAAATCCCTGTCTTCGGAGTAATACTTGAAGACGCTTGGAGGTGAGGTATCCTCGGTCTGACGCCATCGGGTTCCCGAGGGCATCTATCCTCTCTCCCTATTATAAGTTTCCGACTGATTAAAACCTCTAACTCACTCCCCCAGTACATATCATATACTAAGGGAGTAGGGGGCAATGTTCGGATATAAATCCTAGCAGGCTGGGTTGGGCTCCTTTTGTTGGGCTCGGCCCAAAGGCCAATCACGCCTAGCGAATGGTATGAGGACTCTCTAGTCCGAAAAGGCTTGGGCCAGTATTTTAAGCCCTTGGGGTTTCTTACTGGACAGTACTCCTATCGGATCAAGGTAGTTGCATCCGGGTCTGATAAGGATTCTGGGCAGTACACTCCTAATAGGAGTAGAAAGTAGTCAAGTGAATCCTTATAAATACTCAAGTAACAATGAAGGCCAGGTACAACACTTTTACCCTACTAAATATTTGACCTCCATTGTTAGCGTACCTTGAGCTTGTTACTTACTCTTACACCCGAGGAGTCTCCACACGGCCCAAGCCGTTGGGACTTTTGTGCAGGTACACGCGCGGAGAGTGGATTGAACGCGCGGACAAAATCAAGCGTTAACAAATAGAAAGAAGTAACGATTTATTTTTTCGGTTAATAAGATAAAAGAACCACAAAAATCTCAAAAAACAGATGGGGAATATAAAATAACTAAAGCTTGCCCATGCCATTTCTGAAAATAGATAATTCAGAATGGCGGTGACCCTCAACCCTTTGCCATCGTAATTGCTTGACACATATGGGATGGTGAACAATGTTATGAATTTAACATTGGTGTTGTCATATGGAGGCATTTCATATCGATAGTATGAGATAATATGCATGAGATAGTATGGGATATATAACAGTGTGATTTTTTAATTTTTTTTTTATATTTGGACATGAGAGAAAAAAATACTAGTGTGAGGTTGGGTTCTTTCTTTTAGACGGCTAACTTTTGACGATGGATTCTACCATAGCTGTATTAGTTACGTTGGTTTCTTTTCTAGAAAATAAAAGGTCGGTAATGAACAAACTAATATAGAAAGTAACACTATAATTTTTTATTTTTTTAAAAATATATAAGTTTTACTACAATTAAGTTCACCGTTTAGAAATTTTGAACTCTCCCTATATATATATATATATATATATATAAGGGAGATAAGACACATTGTTATTGAAATACTTGTTTTATATACACATGGATGGTGTATATTAGTACTCACCCCGTTTCAAAAGTCTGATCTAAAATAAAGATATATTAATATTTTAAGATTATAAAATAACATAATATTTTTTAAATTTGTCATTAACTTTATATTATCATTTTTTACATGACCTCTATTACATAATTAATATTTGGAAAAATAAACTTTTTATAAAAAATTATTTTAAGAATATATCTCTAACTTTGAAATGTAGAATAATGCAGAAGTATTGTTAAGATTTCAAGCCCAGTGCTGATCATTCAATTTCTAGAGCATGCATTTTACAACGCTATCAACCTAATCTAAATTACTTAACTTTCTGCTACAATATTTGAAATTTATAGGTCACTTTTTTCTAACTCCCATTATCTCATGCTAAACCTAAATTAATTAGCTCTTCGAATCACAAATTAAAGCTCTTCAAATTCCAAGATATCTTTAAGATTCGAAGAAATTAAGTCTACAGGAAGCTTAAACGCAGATCCAATGGTGGATGATCATCCATTTCTGTCCCAAAAGCATAAACAAACGACGCGTTCTCCTTATATTCACTTGCAAATAATCTCAGCTTCTCCGATTCAGATTCAGTCCATGAATTTAATGGAAACAGCTGCAATGTCTCCATCACTCTTTCAGGCTCGGAACCCTGATTTATCTCTGCAAAATCTGTCCAAATGAAATCGAAAAATAAACTTAAGATACATACTCGAAGGAAAATTTAGGGTTCTTTCCTGATAACTACTCATATATCCATATATTATGTTGTAACTCGTTTCATAGGTTGATGTAGAACAACAATATTATCGTCTGAATCGAATGGTTGACCACTCTTTCCTTAAAACTATATTCGTTACTTTTGCTACATAAGGTTATTGCTAATTAGTCTCTCAAAATAAACAGACCCAAATTTTACTCTATACTAGAATTTGTTGTGTAGAAACAAATTTAATGCAAAACTATAGATGAGAGAAGAAAATTATAGGCAGAAAAAAAAATATTAGAATGATATTTTTTTTCTAAAAACTTAAAAAGGATTTAGAATGATTTTTTAAATACTAAACTGGAGTGAATTTACAATCTATTTATAGGTTTCGAGGTACCCTTTTGAAAAGATACATATCCTTTTGAGAGGATATGTTGAACCATTATAACGATTCATCCAATGATTTTATCAATTTGAACCATTGCATCATTTTAATTGTTTCATCTTGAACCATTATATTGGTTCAATTGCTTCTTAACTCGAATCAATGCATCCCTCGTCTAAATAGATCCTTTTTGTTCAAAGAGTTATAATCTTTTAAACCAAACCAATCAACATATCTATTAATTTTAATTACAACATCTAATATATTTATTATATACTTTTCAGAGATTTAAAAGTATCTAACACATTATTCAAAGGTGTAGCTCGTGATGAGACAGACAAATACACCATTACATTATAAATAACAAATGTGTAAAACGTACATATATACTTGCTCCAAATGTGTAAAACGTACATATATACTTGCTCCAGAAAATTACGAGAGCTAACTCAAGTAGTATCAGACTATTTTATGTATATTAGTATTAGTAGAGGAATTATAGAAAATATATATAGTTAACAAAGAGGAGAGAAGTTGACTTACGTTTCGTTGAAGAAATCTTGTCTTTGTGTTGGATTTCATTTGTTTCACCAACAAAAACCCTACGGCGCTTCTGTCTTTCCCTAGCTTTATGATTCTGAAACCAGTAAAAAACATTCTTGCTCTCGATCTTACCATAAAAGCTCAACTGTGAAGATATCTTTTGAATCTGATCAGTACTAGGAGTACGGAGTCCGGACCTGAACAGCTCAGTCAAAACTTTAACCTGTTCAGTTGTCGGATTCCACCGCCCGCACTTATTTCCACCACCAGCACCGCCACTGCCGCTGCGTGGGTGTTTGATGGAAAAGCCTGACATTCCTTCATCCATATGTATCTAAAATCTGATGATTACTAGTAGGTTCTGAACTCTGATGATCCCTCTTCTTCTTTTTTGTTCTGAACTTCTGAACTCAGAAGATAATAGTAGTGTAGTACGTGTGTGTATATATAATAGAATATGGGGATTTAATTTATTTTATTTTTATCTTTTTGTAGTATTATTGAGATCTAATATATATAAGTGCAGTAGTAGAATAATTAAGGCTTTTGTTTATTTATGTAATGAGAAGATGCTTTGATTTTGGAGAAATAGGAGGACTTTGAGGAATTGATCACATTGTTTTTTCTTGTTTTCTGTGCAAGGGAGAGACATGCTCAAAAGCTGCCACTATTCAAAGTTTTGGTCCGCGAGCAGACAAAGAGGTAACTTCTCAAATTTTCCAATACAATAAAAGTTTAGGCATCTAGTTAATTGTGTTAATTATTCAACTAGATCATACTACATATAGCTAGAAGCTAAGTTTTACCAATCTCTTCTTTGTGCTAGTGCTAATTTTGTCGATTTCCTTCGGTACTCCTTAATTATTGTTTCCTCAGATTTTTTTTATATGTAATTTTGGCCCAACTATAAGGGATAAGAGATTTGGTCTTCACTTCTGTCAAGCAACTTGTAATGGATTATCTAAATTATCACTCTTATGTTGCATTTAAATTAAAAAAATGGAACGAATAAAAAAATTGAATAATTATTTAACATCTCAAATATATGTATGTTTGATCGATTGGTTTTTGGTAGTGGTGTGTTGTGAATTGTTATAAGATGATACAATTGTCACATTCATCTATTCGGTTAGAATGAATCTCATTCCACTACCTCCCCTAAAAAATAAAAATTAAAGGAATGTAATCGTTGGATTTAAGATCTAATATTGAACATAATCACACGAAAAATTATATGAAAAACAAAAAGTAAAGAACATACGATATACTCATGTTCATCAAATTGTGGCTAGGTTTACATGTTTGATGTATTTATTAATATATCTCGCACACTCTACAATAATCTACATATCAAATATCAGTTATATAGCAACTAAAAAATCCAAACACGTGAAACCTAAAATATTAGACAAACTCAAGACCGAGTTATTAATAAACCACAAAGTCCAAATACACATGATATTTGCCTTCCAAAGGACGCCCACCTACCCTATCGTTATCGTTCGGACTCGCTAAAATATGAATCAATTTCAATAGTATTATGTTTTTATTCTATCGAAATAATTTATCCGCCGAAAATGAGTAGTCAAATACACTTGTTTTCATTTTATTCCATTCTAACTTTAATTCTTAATTTCAATCCAAACACATCATTACTTAGCGGGATTGAACGTCTATGGAGAGTTTAGATCTATTATTAATTTTGTATATATATTATTATTACAAAGGCGCACAAAAATTAAGTCGTCTAGCATCTAATTCTATTCGGGTTATATCTATATTATTACAAAAAAGCAGAGAAAGTTATAATTTTTTTTTAAAGCTGTGTAACATCTATTTCACACTCTTTATTCTTAATTAAATATTTAAAAAAATTCTTATACAAAGACTAGTTAATTATTACTGAGGTTCAAAACCCTCACCAAGCGCGTACAAAGAAGAAATTGATACCACTCCAAGATTCGTTCCTTTCTTTTTGATAGAGGTACAAAATTTCTCTAAAACAATTAAGCTTATAATTAAAAGTGCACTTATTAATCTATGCTAATGATATTTGAACTTGTGAGGAGTTTTGTTATATTGCAGATATTTTATAGGCAAGACTACTGAGTGAATCTAAACCAACAAGACGTATGTGAAAGCAAAGCCTTGTGAATAACCTATTAATTATTAAATGTCTATTTAAATTTCAAAGTACATGTGAATGGTAAACCGGTAAAGAGAAGTAATGGGACTGAAAGTCAAAGTTCAGATTGTGTGATCTAGCTAAGTTGGATAATTATGATCACATGCAAGTGAAGTGACTGATCAACATATACATATACATATATCTATATATATAGAGAGAGAGATACTGACTAATTAGTTGACCATAAGTGCCCTTCAGTCAAAATAAAAATAAAAATGTTTAAGCTTAATTAAATCTTCTTTTAATGTTGTGGGGACAAAAACTAAAATACACCAAAGCCACAAAGTAGAGATAAGAGAGAGACAAGTCATGCATGAGAAACTAGAAGGAGACCAACTTTGGCTTTTAACATGTCCTGGGGCTCCTGTCCTACCTAGCCCCAACTCCTATACTACTTTAGTGTAGGCTGGTAGCTTGATTGATTCAAATCTTTTGCTTAAAATGTTTAGGGAACTTCAAAGAAAACACATGTTATTAAATTTTGGTTGTAAAGTTGTGCATGCCATATAACTGAAAATTAAACAATCAAGTTTGTAATTTAGGGCTTGTCTTTTTGCATTAGAAGGAGTTTAATAATGAACTCTTTAACATTCGAGGAGTGTAATAATGGAAAATATTGTCATTACATGTTAAGTTTTACATGTCTATATAGATCCCTAAACTGTTTTACATCTCATTCTACAAAAAGAAATTGTTTCACAAAAAAAAATAGAGTTCTTTTTTATTAATAAATAATATAAAATTACACGATATTCTTAAATTTGGTATCATCAATTTAGAATTAAAATATATTCTTAATATTTATAGATTTTACATATATAATAGTAGGAAGAATTGTTATTTGAATTGGGTAAGTGGGTTAAATAAAAAAAATGGCCATTGTTTTTCAAAAAGTTTAAGAAGGGTGTTTAATTTTTGGATAGGTAGAGAAGTTAAGGTGATTGGTGGTGGTAAAGGTGTAAGAAGCCAAGAGGGAGGCCATGTTTGTCCTCCTTTGCATGTTTAATGACTCGAGAAAGTGAAGGGTCAATTAATTTGTTGTGCGTGAAGTGAAGTCTTTCCTTATACAATTCCCAAGAATTTTTGATTTGTTCTCTTCTTCAAAACATACATTTTGTAGTTTGTCTGTAGCAATTGGCATTACATTTTGCTGCGTTCTAACTCCTAGGAATATTCTAATTAAATACCAGCTTATCAATATTCATACGCTGCTCTTATTATACTCCTTTCATTCTAAATTATCTCTCCTTTCATTTTAAATTATCTATATTTCTGACCATTTACATACTAATTAAATATCAAATTTATTATTAAAAATATAATTATATTTATAATTATATAATTTGAGAATTATACATTTATGAGGAGAAAAAAAATAAATGAATAAAATAAAATTGTAATATAATCACTTTAATTATCTAAAAAATAACAAAATATAATTATTTTAGTATAACAAAATTTTTCTAAAACATCGCATAATTCGAGACGGAGGGAATAGTAGTATTGTTTAGTAATTGCCTCCAATACGCTTGTGTGCTAGTATTAAAGATTAGGATTAGAATTAGAAAGCAGGGACGGATTCAACCAACAACAAAAGACGAGCTGAAAATTGGGTTGCTCAAGAATTAATAGTATACTACTTGCAACAAAAATAGATACAAGATTCAGCTTGGTTTTAATTTTAAATATATTTATGTGCACATTTATTGTTATATTTGAAGATACGTACAAAGATAAAATAATATTAAAAATATTTTTTTCTTTTTTATTATTTCTTTCATTCTTTTATACTTGTCGTTTAAGGAAAAACACAAAGATTAAAAAATATAATTAATGTTTTATCTGAGTGACCAAAATAGTTATAAATTATCAATATTACGCTTCTAAAATTTATTAGAAAAGATAAAAAAGAAACAAAATGATATTTAATATAGGGATAATATGAAAAATTAAGTCATTAATATTTTCTTAAAATCTACAAACGAAAGTAAAAAAGAACAAATTTCAGTCTCTAAAACGACAAGTAAAAAAGAATAGAGAAATTATTATTTTACCTATGTGTCTTTGAATGTATCACTAAATGTGCACGTAAATATATTCTTTTACTTTTAACTTAACTCTAAGCTCTTCAAACTTTAATTAGCTACTAATATTTTTCCCTTTTTCTATTTTATTAGAGAAAAAAGGTGGTGGAGGCAAGGAAGAGACGCTTCATTAGACCCTCACTTATAGGTTATCCAATCGCTGACATATATAGGAGTATCTTCGTCTCGATTAAAATTTCATCTCTCGCTCGATAGCAACAACCAAACTCTTATTTTTGTCAGCTCTATCTGTTCTTTTTCTTGTAAAGAAATGTGAAGCAATAACTCTTACAAAGATAGAACAGAATACCTATTACTTGATCTCTTCCTTGTCACTCTTATTTCAATTCACCAAAAACATTCATATTAATCTAGTGTTTAGGTTGTATACAAAATACGAAATCTGTTTGAAGTATCTAATTCTAAGAAGTATTTAATTGAAACATATAATATTTATATTCGTATCCGTAGAAAATAAAATTTTATACTTGTATTAGCGTTCGTTTATATGTACTAGTACCTGCCTACCTTGTGGCATATGCATTGCGTATGTAAATTATGTAAGATGAAATATGAATTTTATAAAATTTAAAAAACTAAATAGAAAGATAAAAAAATTAAAATAGAAAGAACAAAATAAGAATTATCATAAAAGTTGAAGGGCATTTTCAAAAGTTAAAAAAAAATCAAAATTTTATTTATACCAAAATCATTCTCCGGCTTTATAAATTAGATATATTTTGACGGTGCATTTGTAAATTTTATTTTGAGATAAAATGAAAGGAAGTAAAAAGTGAAAGTGTTTTAACTTTATTTTCTTTTTCTTTTTTCTCGAAATAAAATTCATAAATACATCATTGATGATTTATTAATCATGAGTAAAATGTGACTTGTTTGATACTCTTTCTCTATTTTAAAATTTTTAAGAGATAATTGATGTTTTGATTACTGTATTAGGGGTCAATTTTTATTTTAATTACTGAATCTTTTATTATTACAAAGACATTATTATATTTTAAAAAAATATTACAAACTAGTCATTACTCAACATTCCGTCCAAAAAATTGACGAAAATACTAAATAGACTAACGTTTAACAAATGTCATGTGGGATATTAATTTGAATATGTGGTAAGTGAGACCCTATTATGTGGATGGTTAATTGATATTTTGGTTACTATACTAAGGGTCAATTTTTCATTTTGGTTACTAAATCTTTTTTGTTACAAAGATATTACTATACTCCAAAAAATGTTACAAAATAGTCATTAATTAACATTTCGTCCAAGATAAAAGTGCTAAACCGTGCATATCAAGTAAGTGAAAAAAGTTGATGTGTGAGTTAGTTATTGGTAATGTAACATATTTTGCCATGTGTAATATTATGTGTCTTATCGACGGCGAAAAAAAAAGGAACCAGATATTCGTAGCCAAGATGAATCGCATTAAAATCGTGCCCGATTATTTTCACTGTTTTAATTTTTTTTTCCTTTTTTATTTCTACAGAATATCATATGTCACATCACTAATAATTAACTCACACGTTAGTTAAGTAATGTTAAGTAATAATTAATTTGTAATATTATAAAAAAATTCTATAAACAAAACATCAGTTAACCATTCACATAACAACGACTCACCTGACACATATTTAAGTACTCTACATGATAGCTATTAAACATTAGTTTATTTAGTACTTCCGTCAATTTTTTGGACGGAATGTTAAATAATTATTAATTTTTAATTTTTATTTGAATATAACAATATTTTTATAATAAAAAAATTCAGTAACTAAAATAAAAATCGGCTCCTAATATAATAATTAAAATATTAACTAACCCAAAATTTTAATTTGTGTCGAGAGAATAGTAAAATCACTTTTATTTTATTTTTTGGCACGAAAAGAGTAATATGCATGGTGAAATTGTAGTAACACGAGAAGCGGGTATAGGAGAAGAAAGAAAAGGTAAGATCGGTGAAAGTGCCATTTGTCCAATTTCACCTGTCCTTTCCAGTTGTCCACTTCCCACCCGCAATACCCAAACAAGGGAAATGGTTTTCAGTGAGATTCCACAAGTCTAACTCCAACGTCATAAATGAATATACAAATTATATATAGAGAGAGAGCACGCGTGGAATTTTGGCCGCCCTGATCTCTGTCATTTTTCTTGGTTTGTCCACCAGGTGTGAAGGGACAGAGGTTCTGAAAGTTTTACTACGCCCACAATGGCGACACCACTAGTCCCATTCGGATTTAGGGGGGAGGGGTGGGGGGGGGCGCGGGGGAGAAACACTAGTCTGTCCAATCACACCGCCAATCAGGGGGCGGGGGAAAGAAACACTAGTCTGTCCAATCACACCCCCAATCAGTGGAAAATATCTTAATGGGTAGAGACTTGGGTTGGTACTTCTTTTTCCATAGTCTCACATGCATACCAGCAGTAGCGTTCATTACTATTTTCTTATTATTTATATAGAAAAAATATTTGCTCTTTAAATTTTGTCACTGGAGAAAAAAATAATAATTCAGTTCTAGGTTTACATTAAAGCACAAATGATTTTTTTTTTGGAAGTGCATCTATTACACACAGATCAAGTATCCTTAGATTTACTATATTGTAATAGTACAGGATCTAAAAAATAAATACAAAAATAACTTTTTATTTTTTTAATAAATAATGACAACCCGTGCCCTCAAAAACCATTATGTTTCTTCTTCACGCCATTATGTTGCTTTTGGGTGTTTATAAGCTCCAAACTCAGTATAGCATTTGATGTGTCAAAAAATTAGTATATTTTAACCTGTTAATTTATACTTTAGAGAACGCATATTATTATAATTATTGTGTTTAGTGTTTCTCAGTGGTGTGGAATTTATTGAAGAAATTTGGCTTTTGAATAGAGTAATTTAGAATTTAGAAGTCAACTATTTCAAGCTGTGGGCTAAGCTCATTAACTTAATTGAAGAAAGATCAGTAACCTTAGCTTTAAAGAGGCGGTCTAATAGTCATCAAATATAACTCAATTAAGTCCTCACAACTTTCTAATTAGAAAGTCCAAAAAAGGAAAAGAAGAAAAAAAGGCCGGAGGGTTTGAAAGGGAGAGGACATCATCGGTAAGAGGAGAGAGCAGCGTCTTTTGAATTTTTTTTTCCTTTTAATGGTACAAAGTAGTTTATTGTTATTTTCTCCTTTTCTAACAATTCATGAGCACAATTCCTTTACTCAGTTTACTCTTTGATTTCGAATAGTAAGAAGAGTATTGTTTTTGATTTTGATCTGTTTGGATATTGCAATTCAATTTTTCTTCTTCTTCTTCTTCAATTAATTGGTACATTGAAATAAGTTTTCTGCTTATTTAAGTATGCATTGTTTAATTATGTATTGTATTCTAACTTCAAGCATGCGAGACTAAATTATTTTTTAGGGTTGAGGATGAGTATAATTGATTGATTCCATTGCACATATTTATGTTAATTGACTCTACCAATTTAGTGTTTGCACGTAAAAAATATATATATATATATATATATATATATATATATATAATTCTTTCTAATGGATGCCTATTTTTAGTAATAAAAATAAGGTTGAATTCTTATTATTACTTGTTGGATTCAGTTTATGATTTGTTACAAGTGGATATAAACTGTGTTTTGATGGTAATAGTGAGTGTTTTGACCTTGTACATACGTTTGGCTATGGAAGAATTAACAAGTGAATTTTAAAGATTAATTGGACTTAATTGATTTTATTTTTCGCATTCAATAGAGTCGAGAGACCAAACTAGTGCGTGATAAATGGTAGAGTTTATTGGGCATGAATGTTAGGAAGATGATATCAAATATATGACTCTGCCACCCTAGTATTTTATTATTGATTATTTTATTCACTTATTTTTAGTTGATAAATTTTACCTCGAAATTTCTAAGCTAGATTAGGAATTAATTAGAATTAGTGAGTGAGTTACGTACGTTCCATCCGTCAAGTCCTTAGTGTTTGGCCTCACACTTGACTAAGCTATATTAGGTAATCGATTCGTGCACTTGCGAGTATATAAACATTGATAACAAGTTTTTGACGTCGTTGCCAGGGACTTGAGAATTTTTTCCACCAGCTCACTAATTTAGATTATTTTCTTCTACTAGTTTCTTTTAAAAGAAAAAAAATAAAAAAAAATAGGAGTAGAGTAGTGCATGAGTATTGTTTGGAAGTGTGGTGTTAAGAGATTGACTAAGATAAAAAACTTAGAACTCAATCCTTTATTTGTGGAAGAAACAATGGCTGAAGAACAAGAAGAAGGGAAAACTTTAAAATAGCTTTTCTCTCCTATCACTACCAACCCGCTGTCATGCATCGTGTTGCCTCCCACAACCGCAAACCATTTCGAGCTAAAATCGTAAGTGATGCAACTTCTTCCTACTTTTCATGGAATCGATCAAGAAGATCCTTACCTCCATATTAAGGATTTTCTAAAAATTTGTACCACTTTCAAAATTCAAAATTTTTTTGATGAGTCGATTCGCCTGTGTTTATTTCCTTTTTCCTTGAAAGAGAAAACAAAACATAGCTTAACTCACTACCTTCTAGGTCCATCTTTTGTTGGGAGACTTTGGTTTCCAAATTTCTAACTAAATTTTGCCCATGTCAAAGACTAATGAACTTCGAAGGCAAATATCCGATTTTTATCAGGAGGATCATGAAAAATTCTATGAATCATGGGAAAGATTTAAGGACCTACTTTTGAGATGTCCCCGCCATGGTTTTGAGACATAGAGACTAGTTCAATATTTTTACAATGGGTTAACTCAAACCAACCAAAACATGATTGAATCCATGAACATTGGCATTTTCCTTAGTCTCACAAAAGAAGAAGCTTACAATTTCCTTGAGAATATGTCTGATAGCTCTCAGCAATGGGATTTCTCTTCTCATAGGAAATCATCATCCCAAGTCAAGAAGGAAGGCAAGAAAGAAGGCATATATGAGCTAACTGAAGACGTAGAGACTAGAAGGCAGTTAGATAGTCTCTCAAAGAGACTTGAAGCGTTAGCTTTACGGTTGGATAATAATTCAGTCAATCAAGTTCAAGCTGAAGGGTGTTGTGTGTGTGCTAACCCTATGCATACATCGTAAACTTGTCCCTCTATGGTAGGATTCTCTGAATTCATGCCACAACAAGTAAATGCGATGAATAATTATAAAAAGCAATTCAATAGTCCATTCACAGAGACTTACAATCCAGGTTGGAGAAACCACCCAAATTTTTTATGGACACAAGCTCAACCCATGTCCAATATGATTGCCCCATCAGCTAATGTTCCACGACAGCAGCATCTCCTGGTTTTCGTCCACCAATTAATTATTATCCACCATTTCAATCTGTTCCACCCCTCAATCATCCCATGTCACTCCACAACAATTCTCATCTTTGGAGGACACTCTAAAATAATTCATTCAAGTGACTACCCAAAATAATCAGACCTCAAGTCAAATTTTGCAAGAAGTCAGGAATAATGGCCTCATGAACACTCAAGCCATCATCAAGTTAGAGAGTCGAATGGGTCAATTGGCTAGTCAATTGGGTGACCGAGAGAAAGGTAAATTTCTGAGTCAGTCGATTCCGAATCCTAAATGTGTTTTCTCAGGTGGGTCATCTCCTAACCCACCAAATGCACCAACACATGGGCAAGTCCAAGCCATCATCACACTTAGGTCGGGAAAGGCAATTGATAGCGAGGAGGAAGAGAAAGAAGAAGAGCAATATTTAGCTGAGATTGAGCCTACACCTCAAGTTGTGAACCAAGCTCCTCTTACTAAGCAAGCAAGTGAAGATCTCTCGAGTAGGAACTTTGTTCCTAAAGCCCCATTTCCTCATAGGCTAAAAGACAATAATAAGGCTACTCAATTTGAAGAAATTTTGGAGGTGTTTAAGCAAGTTCAGATAAATATCCCATTACTTGATGCCATCAAGCAAGTACCTTCTTATGCCAAGTTTCTCAAAGACTTGGTCACTCAAAAGAGGACAAATGTTCTGAAAAAAGCATTCTTAGCTGAGCAAGCAAGCTTCATTATTCAATGTAAGATCCCTGTCAAGTATAAGGACCCTGGATGTCCAACAATCTCATGCAAGATAGGAGATCATTATATTGAGCGAGCTTTGGTAGATCTGAGGGCTAATGTGAACTTATTGCCATATTCTATGTATGTGCATTTGCATTTAGGAGAGTTGAAGCCCCACCAATGACGATCTAACTTGCTGATGGGTCAGTGAAAATTCTTAGGGGTGTTATTGAAGATGTTCTCATCAAGGTAGATACTTTTTACTTTCCAATGGACTTTGTTGTCCTTGATATTGAACCTGTTCAGAACCCAAGAGGCCAAATTCCTGTGATTTTAAGGCGACCATTCCTTGCGACATCCAATACCCTCATCAATTGCAAAAATGGAGTGATGAAATTTTTTTTTTGGGAATATCACAACTGAATTGAATGTTTTTGACATCAATAAGACCTCAATAGACACTGATGATGA
This sequence comes from Aralia elata, assembly GCA_034770075.1. Classification (NCBI taxonomy): domain Eukaryota; kingdom Viridiplantae; phylum Streptophyta; class Magnoliopsida; order Apiales; family Araliaceae; genus Aralia; species Aralia elata. The sequence continues at coordinate 16,655,103 of CM068382.1, read as the reverse complement.
TGATTTTGGACAAGTCCATTTAATTAATAATCTAATAGAGGAATCTTTATTCAAACTTGTAAAGAAGACCCATTAGAAGCTTGTCTATCCCATTTTGGTTATGATTTTGATATTGATGAATCTATAGTGCAAGTCAATGCACTTTTTGATTCAGTGCTTGTCATGGGTACACATTTTTTCCAACCAAAACCAGTGCCTCTCAATCTCTCATCAACTTCTCGACTTCCTTCCATTGAAGAACCACCGAAGTTGGACCTGAAACCCTTGCTTGATAATCTGAAGCATGCATTTCTAGGTCCAATAGAGTCGTTGTCTGTCATCATAGCTTCTAACCTTGATAATATTCAAGAGAAAAAATTACTTGAAGTCCTTCACGAGCATACAGAAACTATTAGGTGGTCTATCGTAGATTTGAAAGGAATCAGGCCGTCAGTTGTCATGCATAAGATTCATTTAAAAGAGAATGCAAAACCCTCTCGTGAATCGCAAAGAAGGCTGAATCAAGTGATGCAAGCAGTAGTCAGGGTTGAGGTACTCAAACTTTTTGATGCAGATATTATCTACTAGATATTTGATAGTGAGTGGGTGAGCCATGTGCAATTAGTTCCTAAGAAGTCAGGAATTACAGTGGTAGTCAATGAGCATAATGAGTTAGTTCCATCTCGTGTTCAAACGGGATGGCGAGTTTGTATTGACTATTGGAAGTTAAATTCAATGACAATGAAGGATCATTTTCCCCTTCCTTACATTGACCAAATGCTGGAAAGGTTAGCCGGTCATACTTACTACTATTTTTTGGATGGTTATTCCAGCTATAACCAAATTCCAGTTGATCCATCTGATCAAGAGAAGACAACATTCATGTGCCCTTTTAGTACATTCGCCTACCGACGCATGTCTTTTCGGGCTATGCAATGCACCTATCACTTTTCAGCGGTGTATGATTTCTATATTCTCGGACATAGTAGAGCAATACTTAGAGGTTTTCTTGGATGATTTTTCTATGTTTGGGTCTTCTTTTGAGGAATGTTTAAAACACCTAGCTCTAGTCTTAGAGAGGTTTAGAGAGAAAAATCTATTACTTAATTGGGAGAAGTGTTATTTTATGGTACAAAGGGGAATTGTTCTTGGGCATATCATCTCTAAAGAAGGAATTGAAGTAAACAAGGCTAAAGTAGAGTTAATCTCTAACATGTCGCCTCCGCGAACGGTTAAGGAGATTCGCTCATTCTTAGGCCATACTGGTTTTTATAGGCGTTTTATTAAGGATTTTAGCAAGATTGCTAGACCTCTGTGTAATCTCCTCACTAAAGACGCCCCGTTTGTCTTTGGTGAAGCATGTCTAAAAGCCTTCGGGACATTGAAATATGCTTTGACCTCTGAACCTATCATCCGGTCCCCTGACTGGAGCCTTCCATTTGAGATCATGTGTGATGCATCTGATTATATAGTTGGAGCATTTTTAGGTCAGAATTTTTATGCAGTTGTGATGCCTCATGTGATTTATTATGCAATTAGGACTTTGAACGATGCTCAACTCTATTACTCTACCACAGAGAAAGAATTGCTAGCAGTAGTATTTGCTTTAGACAAGTTTAGGTCATATCTTTTAGGATCTAGAGTCTTTGTCTATTCAGATCACGCCGCTTTGAAATACTTACTTTCCAAGAATGATGCAAAGTCGTGGCTGATCCGGTGGGTCTTATTGCTACAAGAGTTTGATTTGGAGATTAAAGATAAGAAGGGAGCTGAGAATGTTGTAGCAGACTATCTATCTAGGCTTATAGTTGAATTCTCGAGTGATCCTTTGCCTATAGCTGAGACATTCCCTAATGAGCAGCTTATGCATGTTTCCTAGTCACCTTAGTATGCGGACATTGTTAACTATCTTGTCACATATGAAATGTCAAATCATTAGTCTAAGCAAGATAAATGCAAGTTCTTGTCCAAGGTGAAGCACTTTTATTGGGATGATCCCTATCTCTTCAAGTATTGTCCTGATCGGGTAATTAAGAGATGTGTCCCTGAGGAAGATCAAATGCAAATTCTCTCCTTTTGTCATGATCAGTCATGTGGAGGCCATTTTAGTGGAAAGAAGACAGCTGCTAAAGTCTTGCAGTGTGGATTTTATTGGTCTTCCTTATTTTGTGATGTGCATGCCTATTGTATTGCTTGTGAGAGATGTCAAAAGTTAGGTAGTCTCACGTGACGAAATATGATGCTCCTTAATCCCATTTTGATAGTGGAGATCTTTGATGTATGGGGGATAGATTTTATGGGACCCTTTCCTAACTCGTTTGGCAATCTCTATATTTTGGTAGTTGTTGACTATGTGTCAAAGTGGGTAGAGGCTATTGCGTGCAGAACAAATGACCACAAAGTGGTGGTTTGGTTTCTAAAAGAGAATATTCTTGCACGATTCGGTACACCACGCGCAATCATTACTGATGGGGGGTTGCACTTTTACAATAGACCATTTAAAGATCTGATGAAGAAGCGCATAGTGATTCATAAAGTGTCAACTGTATACCATCCAGAAACTAGTGGACAAGCTGAAATTTCAAATAGGGAGATTAAGTACATCTTAAAGAAGATAGTAAATCCCAACACGAAGGATTGGTCAATCCGACTGACAGATGCTTTGTGGGTATACCATACTACATATAAGACTCCCATTGGAATGTCCCCTTACCGCTTAGTGTATGGCAATGCATGTCATCTACTTGTTGAGTTGGAACATAGGGCTTTTTGGGCTGTTAGACAGCTGAATTTTGATGTCGACTAGGCAGCAAATCATAGGAAGCTTCAAATTACTGAGCTGGAAGAGATAAAGAATGATGCTTATGATTGTGCAAAATCGTACAAGGAGAGGATGAAAAGGGTACATGATCAAAAGGTTCTTAGGAAATCCTTTCACCTTAGCCAGAAAGTCCTTCTATATAATACTCGTCTACATCTATTCCCAGGTAAATTGAAGTCTAAATGGTACGGTCCTTTCATAGTCCAACAGTTGTATCCTCATGGGGCCATTGAGATTCAGAATCCCAAAGATGGTATTGTGTTTATAGTGAATGGCCATCGTTTAAAACCATTTTTAGAGTTGAAAAATCCAGAAGTTGAAGTTATGCTTTTGAAGGATCTCGTTTATCGGGATTGATTTTTTTATTTTTTTGCGGTCATGATTCATGTATATTATTGTATATTTGGATTTACTATTTTGTTTTTCTATTTTTGCTTTTCTCTATTCTATTTCTAACAAAAGTGCATGATTATCTCTTTGATTTGAGCTTTAAATTCGGAATTCATTAAGCTGTCCATGCGAGGCATACAACTTGAAGTTTGTTCAATTTCGGGTTAGTGTGTTGTTGTCCAAAGTTTCTAATCTACAACTTGCTTTCAAGGCCACAATCGAAGTCAGAATCTATCCAAAAACTATGTGGTAGTTCATATTCAGGTGATATCCTTCCTTTTTCTATTTACTTGTCTTTTTACATTGCAAACAATGTAAGATTTAAGTTGGAGGGTGGGATTTATTTGCCTTATTATTTTATGCACTTCACAGATGCCACTTTGTTAGGATATGAGCAAATTATTTTATTTTCTTAAAAAAACAAACAAATAAATAAATAAAATATAATAAATTTATGCAATGGTTCTTGAGCTGATATTAAGTTTCCCTTTGTCTAGCCGATGCATGAACGATGACGCATTCATCTTAATGCTTTACATATGCATACTTAGTTCTCATACTATCATTATTAAGAGAGATTTTATTATCTCTAATCCTCATTTTATTTGAGCACATAAGACAACTAATGCATGACTAGATGGATGGGTGAGTATAACTTAAATTTCCTGAAAAACATAAATGCGGAGACTAAGTAACCTGTGAGTATTTGAGCCAATCTTCTGATTTGAGGGTTTTTACATCAACTCTAAATTATTATTTTTTTTTGAAAAACGTATTTTGTTGAATAGTCTCATTATTCGTTGCTTTGATTGAACACCAGAAAGGTACGTCCATGAAATATAATTTCTTTTGAAAGATTCCTAATATTGCTTGAACTGAAGAACTCTAGATCTTAGGAAGTGACTTAGGCCATCTTTAGTAGCTGATATATGAGCTTAATCCCACCTTTACATATGTACCGCTAGTCAACCTTCGAGCTTTTTATATAGTCTTTCTTTGGTTCCTTACCCTACTCCAATTTGGAGTTTAAACCATATTTATGGCCTACCCTTTATCTAAGGACGTGTTAAGATTATTTTTATGTATGAGCAATAGTGAAAAGCGAGCTTGAATTGAAAAAAAAAAGGTGATGAAATCTCCTTTAAAGATCAGAAGAAAAAAAATAAAAATGCATAAAAAAGGAGATGTGAAAAATATTCAAAAAAAATAAAAAAAAATGGAAAAAAGAAAAGCTCAAATGAAGTCAAATTAAGCTCAAGCATTAATGTCATATCTCAACGTGTTTCTTAGATCTTTGAATCCCTTATATATTCCTTTGTTTCATAACCTTTGCCCTAGGCCTTGCGTTACAACCCTAAAAAGTCCTAATTATCATTTGAAATATGATTTAGAGGTGAGAGTAGTGGAGGGGATCCATTTATGCATTTCGCTTTTCTAGTGGGATTTATCCGTTCATAAGACTTTTGTTCTTTCATTTATAGCGTTTTTCATATATACATGTGAGATGCATTTGAATTTGAATACATTTACTATTTATAGCCCGTATGTAATGAGAGTAATTACACCATATTCTTGAATTTTTCATTTGTTAAGTGTATGCCATGTGAGGAGTTGAGTTAAAGCATAGTTTGGATGGAGTTTGAAAGTTTTGCTTACTTTGATATCGATGTTATGTTGTTTTCAATTTACACACTCACAATGAGATTGGCGAGAATGAAATATTCTTATTGATTTTGCTAGTTTGAGAACTTTGATGTTGCATGTGTGTCATATTGCTTGAGCATGTGGGTATTTTGATGTCTTTGTTGAGTTGTTCACATTGGTGAAGAAAGGGGAATCATATTTTAGAAAAGAATCATTGCATTCGATTTTGTTGGTATATTCACTATAAACCATCAGGAGGTAAAACTCCTCCTACTAGGGACACCAAGAGGTTTAAAGGCTTGTAGTATACGCTAAATACTATCGTGTTCCCTATGAAAGTGACTTAGAAATTTAATTTATTTATTTGCTGCATTTTCTTAGTTTCTACTTTGCTCGAGGACTAGCAAAGTATAAGTTGTAGGGAATTTGATGTGTCAAAAAATTGGTATATCTTAACTTGCTAATTTAAATTTTGGAGAGCGCATATTATTGCAATTGTTGTGTTTTGTGTTTCTCAGGTGTGTAAAGTTTAATGGAGAAATTTGGCTTTTGAATGGAGTAATTTAGAGCTTAGAAGCGAACTATTTCAAGTTGTAGGTCAAGCCCATTAACTTAATTGAAGAAAGATCAATAGCCTTGGTTTTAAAGAGGCGGTCCAATAGTCATCAAATAGAACCCAATTGAGTCCTCACAGTTTCTAATTAGAAAGCCCAAAAAAAAAAAAAAAGGCTGAAAAGTTTGAAAGGGAGAGGACATCATCAGTAAGAGGAGAGAGCAGCGGCGACTTGGGAGAGCAGTGTTTTCTGATTTTTTTTTTCTTTTAATGGTACAAAGTAGTTTATTGTTATTTTCTCTTCTTCTAGCAATTCATGAGCACAATTCCTTTATTCAGTTTACTCTTTGATTTTGAATAGTAAAGAGAGTATTGTTTCTAATTTTGAGTTGTTTGGATATTGCAATTCAAAATTTTATTTTTTATTTTAATTTTCTCTTCTTCTTCAATTAATTGGTACATTAAAATAACTATTCTGCTTATTTAAGTATACATTATTTAATTATGTCTTGTGTTCTAACTTCAAGCATGTGAGGCTAAATTATTTTTTAGCGTTGAGGATGAATATAATTGATTAATTCCATTGCACATATTCATGTTAATTAACTCTACAAATTTAGTGTTGCACATAAAAAAAATATAATTCTTTCTAATGGATACTTATTTTTAGTAATAAAAATAAGGTTGAATTCTTATTATTACTTGTTGGATTCAGTTTATGATTTGTTGAAAGCGGATATAAACTGTGTTTTGATGGTAGTAATGAGTGTTTTGACCTTGTACATACGTTTGACTATGGAAGAATTAACAAGTGAATTTTAAAGATTAATTGGATTTAATTAATTTTATTTTTTGCATTCAGTAAAGTCGAGAGACCAAACTAGTGCGTGATAAATGGTAGACTTATTGGGCATGAATGTTAGGAAGATGATATCAAATATATGATTATGTCACCCTAGTATTTTATTATTGATTATTTTATTCGTGTTTTTTTAGTTGATAAATTTTACCTCGAAATTTCTAAGCTAGATTAGGAATTAATTAGAATTAGTGAGTGAGTTACGTACGTTCCATCCGTCAAGTCTTTAGGGTTCAACCTTCCACTTGCCTAAACTATACTAGGTAATCGATTTGTGCACTTGCGAGTATATAAAACATTGACAACAACATTTTTAGTGCAGTGCATTTGGAGCTTATTCTAGCCTTTGTGAGTTTGTGCCTGTTCGTCTAACTGCGTTTGGCACACTGAATTTTGCACTTGGAATAACTTATAAGCTCTAAACTCACCTTATTATTTTTAGTAGCAGCTTCGGAAAGAACAAGATCTTCTAGCTACTTTTAGAAAGAAGGCCTCGACGATTGTCTTTCTGACAATCTCACAACACTTCTATTTCTTATAATTAGACTGACCACCTTTTGTCGGTCAATCAATGAATTCCTGACTTATGTTGATCAATCATTAATTTTCGAACTAGTATACAATTGCATTCTAAAGTATTAGCTCACTCTTTCTGTTCGTTAGTCCCTACCCTAGAGTTCTTATTTAAATAAGAGAATAACACTTTCATGGGTATGATAAAGGGACAGAGAAGCATTGGGATTGCGGTGAATACTAGCTATTCCTTTGCTTGTGCTCATTCTACCCCGGTGACAAGATCAGAAAATAGGAAAAACTGGTTTGTTTGCAATAAAGTGGTTTAGATCTATTAGGCCCAACTCCTCCCTACTAACCTTTCCTTGTTGGTTAGTTGGAAGAAGTTGTTCACTCGTGCTTCTTTCGAGTGAGATGTCCATACCAAGCCATCATCTTTTTTTTGATATTCCCGTATCTGTCCAACCTTGATTAGCTACCTCTCCACTTTCAATCTCATTTGGAAACGGTCCTTCGTTTGGCAGGTGGGGACGCACTACAGCTCCCTTTTTCGGGCCTCTGCTTGCTCCTTCGAAACTATACTGGCCGTCAACCAACGGGGAGGCTAGCTACCTAGCCTACCACCAAGCCTGGCATACCTATTTCCCTGTCAAAAAAACTACTTACTACTTACACCGACCTTATCCTACTTCATACCCCGGTCAGCTATGCTCTCTCGCAGCTATGGCAAGAGATTTAGTGGGAAAGCCCCCAATTCTTCAACTTGAAAGTTTGAAAAGGAAAAAAGAAAACAATTTTCAAACTTTGTCAGTGTTCTGATTGTAGAAAAAAATGGTTGACTTCACACACTTACAATGAAATGATACAAGACTAGAACTATGGCCTACATAAAAGTTTAGTTGAAACAGATTAGACTTTACACTCGAAACTTCCCAAGTTTCTAAACTACGAAATTGTAGTTCCTGATCCGTCAGAACAAATGGGACACCAAGAAGTTCTTTAAACCTGATTCAAAAAGCCGCACGGATACATTCGACTCCAAAAGCAGGCAAAGAATGCACTACTGGGCACGGTATCGTCTGAATTTGAAGATTAGCAAGTATTAATTAACCTACTGGGTAGACATCTGGACATTCCAAGGGTTTTAATCTCAACCACAAAATTTACATCTATAGGGTATATATATATATGAAGAGTACATGTCTAGATAGAAATTTTAGTTTAGCTACAACAAAACAATTTCAACAAATAGCCACATGGCTCCAAACAGTAAAGAAAACATTACAATCATTTCTAAATAATAATAAAAAAGAACAATCATGCTCAACGTATCCATCCTTAACTAACATTTGCTGAAACTTATATGGAAATTTTGGCAGATAATTTTCGGGAAGGTACAGCTACATCAGTTACAGAATCTGAGCGGCAGTGTTCAACTTTTCTGCTAGGCTGAGTTGTGTTCTTGTGATGCTTGACAAATACAGCAACAGCAATTGATCCTACAACGGGAAAAAACACAAATGATAATACATGGTCAGAAAAAGGCTCTCTACAATAAATCCAGAACATATCATAAAAATTCTTTGGCTGCAATCCTTAACTGATTAAATACATTAAAAGGTTGTACGAGAAGATACACCCGAGTTGGAAAAGCATCTCATTCGCATTCGAAAGATTTGTTTTATATAAAAAAACTAATTAGCTTCTAAACTAACATTCAATAGGTTTTTTTTTAAGAGAAAACATTCAACAGTTTGAGTTTAATAAAACCCTATATTACATGTTATGTAATAATGTATAGATGACAACAAAGTGTCATTCAACAAACTTATTTAAGTATGGATAACATTTGTGGAACCTAAAATAAAATAAGAAGTTAAATATCACCAGAGGAAAGAAGAGGACAGTAGACACATTTTCAGAAAAGAAAAGAAAACTAAGTTTTCTGCATACAAACAAAATAAAAATAATCTTTACCTGAATACTATCATTCACAAGCTCATCAAAAGCTGGGGGAGACAGTTTGGGAATAGCAGCAACGGTATCTGATATAAATCTTCCAATGTTATTGTCTGGTGCAACACGCCCTTCCTGAAATTAAAATTGGACATAGAATCAGTTAAGAAACAAAACAAAAAAAAAGGAACAAGAACATCGAATAGTTAGACTAGAACCAGTTTCTCACCACAACATCATCAACATATTTGGAAACATCATCAATCAGAGCTAGTAACTTCTCCATTGAAGCTTCCATTCCTTCCAAATCATTTGGGAGTTTGTCCACTGCCGTTTTCTTAAGGATGTCAACTACAGCCAAAAAAAATAATCTGATTAACCACAAATCCACTCATCCAGCATGACTACTTGACTACTAACAAATATATAAGGAAATTTTTTTAAGGACTCCATCTTTCCCAATCCCCAGTTCATTTTTGGCTATCCCAAAATTCTTGTCACCTCACCACCGAGGCATAGCCTGGATGGTATCGTCACCCCTCTGCATAGCAAAGGCCGTAGGTTCAAATCCCCCCTCCCCCAGTTGTGAAATGTAATCTTAATGGTATTAAAAAAAAATTCTTGTCACCTCAATGATTGAATTCTACTATCATTACAGTTTCATCCTTTTAGAAATATAAATTTGGCATGTGGTCTTAACTCCATTTCATCCTTTTCAAATATAAAATCGACATGGTAGTTTTAGGGATTATACCCAACTTCTGCAGAATTCTCAGTATTTTCTTAAAGTGCATGATATCGCAATGGCACATTTGCATTTTGATGGAGGGAGGAGAATAAAAATGATATTCGCAAAACCTTATAGTCATGTGTAAAAAATCAACATGTGATTACTAAAGACAAGTACTACTAAGAGATTGAAACGTTGTGCTGTTGAAGTTTACACAATCTTCATATACACTAAATTATAACTTCAACATCAACATGGTTGACGGTTGAGACAGTAGCTGAATGACCCTAAGGGCTAAAAACGGTTGATTGTCTTTAGAGTTTAGACTATTGCTGAATAACCAATCAAATTAATATCAATTAATATGCTCCTTCCAACTATTCTAATAAATTAGTACTCCCTCCATCCTAAATTATAATATCGTTATTGTCTTTTGGAAGTCACTTTGAAACATTTTCAAACTTAAAAATAAATGGATTCATTAAGAATTACAAAATAACAAATCTTATAATCCCTCCGTCCCATTATAAATGTCTTAGTTTGACTTTCATGGTCAAATTGTCCGTTTTAAAATTAATAAATTTTTAAAAAAAAATCAATACGCCGAGAGACTATGATCATAATAAACTACAAAGAATGTTCTACTAACGTCAAGTTTCGTTATTTGAAATTTTTTTATAATATTTATAATTATTTATTTTAAAAATAGACAATTTGACCATAAAAGTCAAACTTGGACATTTATTATGGTACAAAGAGAGTAATTAGTAATACCTTTAGGTAGCCTGCAATATCCATCATTGTATTGAATAAAACTAAATGAATCTATGTAAGTTATGAGCCTTAAAATATGTCATATTGACTTCGAAAAGTCAATAATAAATCTTATATTTTGGAAGGAAGAAAGTACTTATCAAAGAAATATATATTAAATAAAACCTTTTCTCTTTTGGGAAAAGAGTAATTTGAGAAGACAAGCAAAAAATTCAAATCTTGGCAAACAACTATATCGATATATAACTTGTGTTTTAACATAATATAACCTAAGTATATGCAAACTAAAACAAGTGTACTGTGCTGCATGCCGCATTCATCAATGTGCATACAGAAATTTATCCATCAGTAAAATTGGTACGAAACCTACCCACAGATAGAGAAATTACTTTATATACGGCCATGCTAGCCAAAACCTAAGCATCAATTAGAAATTCCCAATTACATCCATACATTTGAGATAATATATTGCGATCTCTGAAATTACCTAATCGTAAATGCCATTTTCTAGTGCTTTAAGATTACTGACAATCATAGTAAACCAAAACACCACTTGATTCAAAGTGAATGTATTGCACAAGTTGGGAGCAGAATGTCCAAGAAAACAATATTAGCCAACGAACTATATAGGACCAATTGTCGTGAAGCTATTATTAGTCTCGAGATATTACAAGAGCTAAAACTAGGGTTGACAGATGGGGACAAGAAGTTGAGAGCCAAAAAGAAATTTCTATTTATTTTATGAAAGTTTTGTTTTGTTTAATTTGGGAAAAACTAATGTAATTATACATATATATATATATATATGTATATATTTGTGGGGATTTAGGACATTAATTAGTGATTAGAATTTTAATATTCAACAAGGATATTTTGCCGTTTAGTTTTTTTATTATTCCCCAAGTAATATAAGGGTTTTGAGTCGATAAATATTGATGTAATCCCCACAAATTAATAACATAATATATTATTAGTTATTAAATCAAACTTATTTTCCTCAACCGCAGGTTAAAAACCTTTGGGATAATGGTTTGCGGAGCATCACCCAAGTCAAATATTCTTCGGGTCAGAGCCTCACCCTACTTAATTTTCCGTTGTGTTATCAATTTTTTTCAACAATTGTTCTTCTAAAGTTGACCTACATCACTGACCAAATTCAACAATTGCTTTCTCATTTGGGTGTGTTTGTGAGGGAATGTGTGTTGTGTATTTGATTTTTTTTTTGTGTGCATGTGAGAGAGTGGGAGAGTGGGAGAGTGGGAGAGTGAGAGAGTGAGAGAGTGAGAGAGAGAGAGAGGTTTCCAAGAAAAGGAAGTTTAAGTAGGAACATACATCCAATGCGCTCAGCTTCAACCATCCTTAGATCTAATGGAATCTCTTGAAACTGTGCCGCAAGCTGTTGTTCACCAAGAGATAAGTTAACAGAGACGAACCCTTTAATTGTAGCATCCCCATTTGTGAATCCGGTGTCAACTGTCAGATGGATAGGATTCGCAGTTTCTCTCGAAAAGAACTCATGAATTAGAGCACTCCCGCCAGTAACTCCAAATCCAGTTGAAAACCTACACAGTTTCAAAACTCAGGCTGTAAATTTGGCGGAGCTTCATTGATACCAGACGGTGATATATGAGTTTGCTTTTCCAATCTAATAACTTACAAATTCTTATCCAAGCTACGTAACTAAAAAAACAAGCAAGAAAATAACCACAAGCAAGAAAAGTAATCATAATATATATCGCCTCTTGTATTAATGACACGTTTACTTGCATATGTTATGCAGTTCAACTCTATATGCAGAACTGTAATACTTAGCGATTAAGAACTAGATCACATATCCATATAGGAAACCAGTAATAACTAGGGAAGAGGATCCCAATAGAATCTAATATTACAGAGATAACTAGGGCAAAGAGGATTTAAAAAGCATCTGGTATTACATAGATAACAGTTAGGGAAAGGAAGATTTAAATAATCTAAGTATTACAGAGATAACAGCTATGGAAAAGAGTATTCTAACAGCATCTGAAATTACAGAGATAAGAAATTACCATCCAACCATGACTTCCTTTGGATTCACTTTTAGGTGTGATGCTAACATATTGTGGTGGTAATCAATATCCAGCGCAACCTAAAATCATTAAAATAGAGAAAATTAGAGAAGAAAGTTGAACATCACAACAAACTATCTCAATGAGCTATGTTGACAGACATGCATAAACACAGACACTCACAGCAATCTAGTTACCTCAACTAACAACAATTTTCTAAATGAAACACAGTACAAAATAACTGAAAAAAATAATGAAATGCACTTTTTGGTGAATGAATAGCCTCATTGATGTTACTCAGTCAGATAAGGCCAACAATACCACACTGCCACCCCAAACACTCACCCAAAGACCTACCTCGCCGTACCCCCACCCCCAAAGAAAAAGAAAAAAGTAATTAATTAATCAAAAAAAACTGTCTTTATAACTTGAGTCGAAGTCACACTGGGTAAAATACATACATCATTGAGAATCATACAGCTTTACATAGAGAGAAAAAAAACTACAGCAAGACCCTGAAATATAACTCTACAGCAACAATATTGATGGTAAAACTAATGTGATTTCGTTGACTATACTATCTGAGCTCGACTGAGGCATAATAGTTTACTTTGAAAAATGAAGTAAAATAAATAAATACGTGCATGCCCCCTAATCATTATGATTGTACATTTCTTAACTTGATACAAACTTATATTATATTTGAATTTCTGGCTACAAACTAAAATAACAGACAACAGAAGCTAATAGATTTGTAAATTCTGCTTATTATTTTCATTGGAAACAAACTGAATTAATTAAACAAAAAGAGTAAAAAGAAAGGCAACCTGATCTGATGATTCGTTGTGAGGAACGGCATAGGAGTTGCGAATATCAACAGTGCCATCGGGCAATACAGAGCCCAGAAGAGTACCAATGACTCGCTCGGCTTGGTCTGGTCTTCTCACAAAGCAGTCGCATATGTTGAATATCACCAGCGGGTGAACCTTCGCCGACAAACTCGTCGGCGACGGCACGAACTGCAGAATCGTTTGCTCGCTCGACGCCATCTCCTGATCTCTCCAAATTTCTCGATACGACTGTGAGAGAGACTCGGAACGAAAGAAACGAAAATATTCTAGGGTTTAGAGTGATCCATCCTCCATCTGAACTCGAGTAGAGGGAGGCCCGGTTACATTGGGCCTTTCCATAAAAAGCCCGAGGTTCAAACTATCATAAAAAGGGCCTAATCCTTTTAGACAAGGGAAGGGATAACATCTACCGATACTTTTATAATTTTTTTTAACTATACTTAAAATTTTAAATAATATTTATTACCTTGATAATATAATTTTTAATCTCACAATATTAAAAATATTTTTTATTTCATAATTACTTATTTAATTTCATAAACTTTTGTCATTTTTAATGTCATTAAATTATGAATTATAATCTTAAGTGAAAAGTGAATATTATATAATAATCTCCTTTTAAAATATCAAATAACCTTAAAAATAATAAATAGTTCACTAGATTACATAAAATACTAATCATATAATAAAATAATCTGTAATAATAAATTAGTATAAATAGTTCTATTACATTTATCATTTTTTAAAATAAATATAACCCTTAAAGTTAATGTTTCTCTTGAATTAATATATAAAATTAAAGGGAAGAGGGGAACTACATTACCTCTTTACCTCACAAAAATATATTTTTAAGTAGTCTTTTAAATTATATTTATTCATATTAAACTTATGTTACTTTTATTGAAATATTTTACTATAATTGTTGAATATACACTGTAATTCAATACTGTACTATAATTTATTTACTGAAATTAAACATCATAGTAGATAAATTTCTCACTGTATTAAACGCAAACTAATTTATATGAATATATAAAACTTGAAATGGAAAAACTACCTACATTAACTCTCAAAAGAATAATATTATGTATACAAATAAAAAGTCGGTGTAATAGTAGGATACATGCATTGCATACTAATAAAAATATGTAAAATATTTAACAATAAGTCTTATTTTTTATATTCTCTTTTTTTCTATACCGTTTGTACATAATTTTTTTTTATAAATTTGTGTCCGTATATTACTCCAAAAAAAGAAATATGTATATGTAACTCTCACAAAATGATTCAAAAAGTTATCATTTTTAGCAAAAATACAATCATTACTTGGATCAAACTTTTGTACAAATATTACTCGTTTGATTTTGCAGAAAAAAAGTCTCATTTTAACACTTTGAAGTTAATTCTCAAAATTATAAAATTCTTAATTGATGTGATACATGTAAATTTTATAATTAAAATTAAATAACTATAATTATTTACATTATGATTGTTATTTATAAACTTAGTGAATTTATATTATTTTTATTTAAAATTCTGCAAATATATTTTGAAAAGTCAAATTAAAATTCCTTTTGATTAACATGTATGTCAAGTGCTCTACTAAACTTCTGTCAAAAGAAATATGACAAAAATAATGATTTTTTCACTGTAGTTGGCACGTTTTACTTAATATACCATTGAACTTTTAATTTTTCAAATTACACCATTAAACTAATTAATATTTTAAAATTGGGTTATTCTGTTATCTCAGGTTGACGGCTGTTAAATCCTTTCAGCTTTTATCCGACGTGGACGTGAACAAAAAAAAAAACAAAAACAAAAATGACATGGCCTTATGAGACGTGGATTAGGCGACAATATACAACTGCTTACATGGAAAATAAAAAGAGACAAGTATGTCATTTAAGAAGAAGAAGAAAAAAAGTCCCAAAAAGATTGTCATCTTCAACCTCTAAAAGTCCCAAAAAGTATGTCTCCGACTGCCATCATCATCAACGGCTGAGTTTCGGCTACCATCACCAGCAACGACCATCACAAAAAATTTCATATAACTTTACTTTTCTGACCAAATCCATAGTCGGATTTTGTGATTTTAAAGGAAATCAAGCTTTGGATTCATAGTGAGATTTTGAGGAAATATTACAAATTCAGAGTGAATAACACTTTAGCATCAAAGGGTTTTATAAACACACATCTACAAACACAAATACCAATAAACCCTAATTCTGAATTTGCAAAATTCAAAAATTAGCAGTAAGAGAGGAGATACACCCAATTCGATCAAAGCCTCAACAGTAAACACCAAAACAATCCATCGCCACTAACAATTAGAAGATTAAAAAAATCTAGAATCCCAGATGAAAGCTAACCCTAAAACCCCAAAAGCCAAATCGGGAACCTGAAGCAAATACAGAGCTTCGTCAACGGCGGATGATAGGAGAGCCATAACTCTCTTATCTTTACTCCAAATCGTGCAAATAAGATGTCAAAATCTTTCAATCAACGAGACTTATCATAAGATGTAATCTATTTCGCAAAAGAATGCCAAAGATGGAGCAGATCTGGACTAAACAGAGATGCTTCCATGAGTTGTAATATAAAAAAAATAATAGTTTGGGTATAAAGATTTCAAATTTAAACTCCATTGATAGAGCTTCGAAAGATGAAAAGGGAGAATTGTGATTATATAATGATGCACTGCACTTGTAATTTTCTGTGAATCCATCCATTTTTGTCCGCTTGTTCATGTGTTCAGAAAGGAGAGAAGGGGCTAAGTTTTATTATTTTGTTTTAATTATATTTTAATTATTTTTTGCCACATAATTAATGATTTTATTTCCTTATTTTTTTTTGTGTTGCCACCTAGGAAAAAATTGAAGCAATTTAACGTCCATCCAATGTTTGTAACGGAATGACCCAATTTCAAAATATTAATTAGTTTAATGATGTAATTTGAAAAATTAAAAATTCAGTAGTGTATTAAGTAAAACGTGTCAACTACAGTGGAAAAATCATTAGTTTTGCCACTATATATTTTGAAAAGTCAAATTAAAATTCCTTTTGATTAACATGTATGTCAAGTGCTCTACTAAACTTCTGTCAAAAGAAATATATATATATTACTACAAGTATTATTATTCTTGTTTTTTTCTTGAACGCCTTCATTTGAAAGTATATTAAAATAAATAATTTATATAATCAATATTAACGATCTTTGAATCAAGTATAACGTCTTTTTTTTGTGAAACAGTTAAAGTACTAAGAGAATGTATTCATTTAAATTGTCTAATACAATCAATATTATTTGTGATTTGCAATATTATTTTGAGTTTCAACAATTAGAACACAATTATTGGATTAGAAATATAAAAACTTTCTTTTAACTGCCCCTAAATATAAATGCAATACCCAAAAAAAAATTAGAGAAATG
The DNA here is from genome assembly GCA_034770075.1 of Aralia elata. Lineage (NCBI taxonomy): Eukaryota > Viridiplantae > Streptophyta > Magnoliopsida > Apiales > Araliaceae > Aralia > Aralia elata. Next base: position 16,638,552 of record CM068382.1, on the reverse strand, counting down.
TATGTTGGAGCAGCTTGTTGTAAAAAAGATAAGAAGCTTGGATAAGAAAAGATAATGTGAGATGTGTCTAGAGACATCTACGGTTCTACCAAAAGAGACCACAGAGGTTAAGTTCCTGCCTCCCACTTCATAATATACTCAATAGATACATCCCCTTCATCGAAATTAAGTGTTACATTCCAAAAGAGACCAGAGGTTAAATTCCTTGCCTCTCACTTCATAATATATTCAATAGATACATTCCCTTCGTCAAAAATAAAAGAGTTACATTTGATTTTTAATTTTTTTTTTTAGAATCATCTTGTTTAAGACACTTATACTCTATTATTAAATTTTAAAATGAATAAAAAAGAAAAGACAAGAATTGAAAATTTAAATTTTCTGTTTAATTCTTTTGTTGCTGAATTTTTTAGCGGATAGAGAAATAATGAAATAGACAAAAAAATAAGTTTTTTTTTTTTGCCAAACTTTTCCATCCAAAAATAGACGAAAAACTAAATAATATTACACCTTCTGTTATATTCCCTAATAATAAAACTAATATAAACGTAATTTAGTAACTTAAATATAAATTTTTTTTTAAAAAAATCGTTTCCTTTATGTCAATAACAATATGAAATATACAAATTTTTTATTTTTTTTCTTTTTCATTATAAATGAAGTTTTTATTCTTTTCTTTTTCACCCCAAACTTGAGTGTTACAAGTATATTTTGCTCAAGACATGCTCATCAAATTGTGATCTTTAAAATTAATACTAAAAACCATTATAAAAGATTATGTCCAATAAATCTTTAACAAACTTATCTGTAGTCTTATATTATCAAGAGAAAATCAAATTTTAGTCTTTATGGTAAGATGTGAATAAAATACAAAGATGTAGGGACCATTCCATTGGTGAGGGACACAATTCAAGATAAGATAGGAGGAGGATAGAGCAGGTTTGGTAGAGAGTATTATTGTGATAAATTGTCATTGCATAACCACCACACAAACACTAGTCATACAAACAAGCAACCTACTTTAGTGGGTCCAAAGACACATCATGATCTCTTGGCCTTAAATGAAAAGCAAAACAAAAGCCACTCCATGAGAACATGCCACTGTCACACACATTCCCTGTAGCCCCTATTACTAATGAACTTCCAAATAGATACATCCACAGAAAACAAACAAACAAAGAAGAAGTTTGAATTGAAACATCAAGGGCTAGAGAAATTAAATAAAAATCTATCAGTGGATTCACTTGGATTTGAATGGAATTGCTCTTATCACGACCTGGTGGTACAATGCTGCAAGTGCTGCTCCAATGAATGGTCCTACCCAGAAGATCCACTGTAAAAATAACAACATATATTCCATCAAATTAGTGGCATGAGATGAAACAATAATGTTAAATTAATTAAACACTTGCAAAGTTTGTAACTTAATATTTTGTTACAAGTGGGACTAGCTAGCAAGTAATGGAGTAGTGTTCGCTTACATGGTCATCCCAGGCATGGTCTTTGTTGAAGATGATGGCGGCACCAAGACTCCTAGCTGGGTTGATACCGGTGCCGGTAATGGGAATAGTCGCCAAGTGCACCAAGAAAACAGCAAACCCAATAGGCAGCGGTGCCAAAATCTGATCACAAAATTATATAAAAGTCAATATTTAATTACAAAGTTCATCCAAACTATCATAATCCCCTTCCTTATACAAGTGGGTCTCTAAATTTGGGACACAGTGACAAACTTGGTATATTACTGGTGCTGGTGCTGGTGCTGGTGCTGGTGCTGGTGCTGGTGCTGGTGCTGGTGCTGGTGCTAGTAAAATAGATTCAGAATCTATCCATCCCAATATCAGAGTCCCATCTCAAAACTCAGAAGATCCATCTCAAAACTCACAATATTTTAGTTTAATTTTAAGATTTTCATCTTCATTTTTACTCTATTCCCACGAATGGGACTTTAAATTTGGGGCATAAAACTAACAGACAAGGAGCTATTAGAGATTGTGGTAGCTTACAGGGACGTGAGAATCTCTGGCGCTGCGCTTGGCATCAGTGGCAGAGAAGACGGTGTAAACAAGCACAAAGGTACCAACGATCTCTGCACCGAGACCGTCGCCCTTGGTGTAACCATGGGCTACAACGTTGGCACCACCACCTCGAAGACTGTACTCCCTCTTTCCCTCGAACCCCTTTACTACCCCAGCACCACAGATGGCACCCAAACACTGCATCACCATGTAGAACACCGCCCTTGTCAAAGTCAACTTCCTTGCCAAAAATAGCCCAAATGTCACCGCCGGATTTATATGCCCTCCTGCACGCCAATCCCACCAAAAATATTTAACAAATATGCACAGTGAGACCGAAACCATAATGTTTTTGAAAATAGTTGGAAGAAACCATTAAAATCCGCCAGTTTGACAAAATAGAGTCTCATTTGCCAACAAAAAAAATCTTTCAAAAACATAGTCTAATTTTATTTTTATTTTACAGTAGGATCAAGCGACACAATATGCTCGAGTTATCATCATGTTATCACTAAGGCTCAATAAATTTACGACAAAACTACTAGCATAAGAAAAAAAATGGGGGAAAAAGCATATACAATTTTTTCTAAATTAACAAATATAACTCTGTTTCACATATTGACCAAAAAGGCAAAAACAATGCAACTCTTTCTTATGCTAATTGTATAGGAGAGTTGATCTACGGTTCTTTCCATGAACTTTTCAGTGTGATTGTCTTTATAAATAAATTTAAGCATAAGTATAGGCTTTTGATACTGTTCTTTAGCTACACTCAGACACTTAACACCATAAGCAAAACTAATTGCTGCGACAAAATATTTTTCTGCAGTATAAACTGCCTAGACACAGAACAAAAAATATGACCTTAAAATTAATAAATTTTGCAAATAAGATTATTTTTGTGAAACAAACCTGAGATTCCAGCTGTGCAGTAAACGAGGGCGAAGATCATTCCACCAAAAGCCCAAGCTATGCCCTGAATTCCGACCGAAGCGCACTTAGACGGCGACTTCGAGACTCCCATCACCGTCAAAACGGTGATGTAGAGGAAAAGGAAAGTGGCGATGAACTCGGCGATTCCAGCTCGGTAAAACGACCAGGAGCTCAGCTCAGCTGACTCAAACAGCGGTGTCGGTGGTGGCTCCTTGTAGTCCTTGTCCTGGGTCTGTGCCGCCGTGCCGATCGGCTGCCTCTCGTTGAACTTGTTGGCTCCGAGTCTCACATCCTCTTCTTTCCCCTCCATTTCTCAACTTTCTCTCTCACACACTAAAACACACACAAAATGTTTTTTTTTCTCTCTCTAGATAGGTGACCGTTTTGAGTGATGGAAGAGAGTAGAAGAGGAGGAGTGATTATATATAGGTATAAAGAAATTGAGTGGGACCCGCTGACGTGTTTTTTCTCATGTTTTTTATTTGTCCGTTATCCAGCGGGGTGTTACCGACCCATTAATAAATAATAATTCATGTGTTTTGGTTGGTGCGAATGGACGGAAATGCCCTTGCGGTAACCACTGAAAACGACGTGACTTTGGTCGGTTTATTTTCGGATTAGGTGGCAAAACGAGGCCCTTTCGTTTGTTGCTGATGGTGTGATAGGGTGGTGGGTCCACCGCCCACTCACAAAATATAATAGTGTGGGGTTAGGGTCGGGTACGAACCAGCGAGTCGGATTGGACTGGATTTTGAAAGGATCCGGCACGTGCTCATTGGCAGGGACACGTGGCCAACGAGGCTTGGATAGTTACAAGTTTGTGAGGGAACTAGACACTACAGGCTGCAGCTTTTGCTGAACATACAGTTTGGTCAACAATTTGGTGTAAAAATTTCTCCAAAGACAAAAAAGAGAAAAGGTGCAAGTCTAAAACTGTATATACATACAGTAGGTAGCTGAATATCCAACCTGTATGTATCATTGTATCTATATGTACGCGTGTGTGTGTGTGTGTGTGTATATATACTTATTTTATCTGAACCAAGGTAAAACTAGCTATTGCATAGTAACAAGGACATTGTAAGAGTCCTTGATTCCCAATTCTATATCAAACAACTATAAAATAGTACTTGCAAAGTTTCTTTGGAGCTTTGATCAATGTAATCTTTAAGTTGTGAAACTAAGGGGGAAAAAAGTGGATCAATATAGGTTTTGTTTCAATATGAGTTATTTTTTGAAAATTGAAAAGTTTTCGATAACTTTCAACTCTTTAGATCATTTATGTTAGACTAAGTTGAGTTAATAATTAATGAATTTTTCTCAAGTTATTAAAAATAATGTTAAAATTATTCCCTTTTTTTTTTATCAAACCCATGTATTGAATTATCAAAAAATTGACAAAAAATTTATCATATGACTTGATGTATACGTGTGAGCTAGTGCAATTTTAGACATTTTGATAATTGTTTGAAGTTCAATAATTTAGAGTAAATAATAATTTGTACATATTTTTTGATAACTTGACAATAATTATATATATATATATATATATATATTGGGGGAAGGGGGAGAGTCTACATGATTATTTTCAATTTTACAGAAATACTAAAATAACTCAAATTTATATGACTTTAAGTAATGCTAAAGACACTAAATTGTGCAATAAAATGCTCTGCATCACTAAATAATTCTCAGATAGGGTAGGATCTTCCACCCACTTAAATTGATTGAATTTTTGCTATAAAAATTCTATCTATCTATTTATTTATTTATGTTGGATATTTATTGATTAATAAAAGTACATCATTCATCATTCATTAAATGGTCAATTAGTTTGTTTATATAGATCTCCATATTATATATATTATGGTCATGTGTATAAATAAATGTTATACAGAAGATATAAATCATATGTAATATATAAATAAAAAAATAATGGTTTATAACTTAAGATGATTTGGAGATATTATCATGTAGGTTATAATACTTTAAAAGAAATGATTTATCTTGATCATGAAAGTTGAACTTCTTATTAAAGTATTAGTGCATTAACGGTGTGCATTAAACGGATCATGTGATATCACATAAATACTAGTTTGTGAAATATCTTAATTTTGAAATAATACTAGACTTAATATTGTTCTATATATTAATTTGAAATCGATTAATATATTTAATTAATATGAGAAACATTATTATTGTCAAAACATCTATAAGATTTTTTATAAGATAATTTATCATTGATCATATAATCTTAAACGAGTCTTTTAATATTTATTATTAAAAAGATTAATTTAAATATTTGCTATTAAAATGACTGATTTAATTGTGAAATCAATTTATGATCAAATAAAGATAAATTATGAACTTATGAAATTAGTTTAAATGTATCAGAAGTATATCAATTAATTCTGAAATATTTATGTACATCTATAGAGGAAATATTTATAGCTTATTAATAAAGGGTTTATTTAATTAATTCCTGCACTGAAGTGCAATCGCAATTATTTAGTAGAATTAATTGTAATTAATATTTATTTAGAATATTATTATTAGATAATAATATTTAGATAAGTATTGAGTCAGAATAAAAATCCCTTAAGATCTCCTTCCTAACCTAATATTATATATATCATTAATCAGAAACGTATTTGATTTTTTTTCTATCAGGAGAATACCAAATTTTGAATTCTCTTTCTGAGCCTAAGAAAAACACAACTAAGATTTTTTTTCAAAAGAGTACTTTGAAAGCCACACTCCAAGTTCAGTCGCACGAATTTTAAAAACGTGTTAATCCAACCAAATACTAGGTAACAAATTAGTACTCTAGATACACACACACACACATATATATATATATATATATGTATGTATATATTATTCGCATAAAATTATAAAAATGATCTTGGTTTTATTTTATTTTTTAAAAAAATAATCTATTTTTCGATTATTTTTCCAACAATCAGATGGTTATTTAGCACCACGTATCGTTTTCTAGTGGGCATTTAGTGATTCAAGTATCCTTGTATGAATTTTTTGCTGGAAATTTCCTAAGATGCCTGGTGATATCAATTTTCTAGTATAAACAAAGATGTATCGCATAGCAATCTTTGTTACCCCTTTTGTTTAAGGCTTTAAACAATTTCTAGCCAATAGCCATATCTAATTTCGCACACCTCAACGTATTTTTATTTTTGGAAACTATTAGTCCAATCTTGAAACTTCTTTAGTTCGGAAGTTTTGCTAATACGTTATAATAAAATTTTATAACTTTTGTTACAATCAAATACAATCATACATTACCTAAAATATTATAAATACATAAATAATTTGCGACTGTGCCCCCTCACGGTAAAAATTACTCCTTCCGTCCCAAATTAATTGCTCAATTTTGACTTTTTTAAGTCAAATTGACTATTTTTAGAATTAATAATTAAGCATATATAAATATATTTTTAAAATTATAAAAATTGGGGTTAGTAATAAATTGTATATACTTTCTTTTGATTATAATCTTTTCATCTATACTTTAGCAAAAATAGTAAAAAAAAATTAGTTTTAAAAATGGTCAATTTGACTTTAAAAGGTTAAAACTGAACAATTAATTTGGGACGGAGGAAGTACAATTTTTTTATTTTTTATATAAAATTAGACCAGCCAAATTATAAAAAAAAAATAAATAAATAATTGGCCGGTGAATGCAGCCTAGTGCAGACAAATTAGCAGCTTATCTCCCTGTCATCAATTTTTTAATATTTTAAATTTTTTTAATCTCTCATTCTGATCAATGATATAAATTAAATCATTTTATTTGATCTAATAGTTGTCTTTCCAAGAATAATTGGAATTTTCCATTCTGGAACTCTTTGTTTAAATGATAAGCCCCAGACATGGGATTAGTTACAATTATCAGCTCCATTAATTAATTTTAATATTTAAATATTTGAGATATATGCTTTTACAATTATAACCTAAAATAAAACCGTCCTTCACCTCCTAACAAACTCTAATATATAAGGCCCGGGGGATTTAGTGTTAACAAAATTTTGAAAGCTTTTTTTACTTTCTAAAATGCCCTTCAATTTTTATGATAATTTCTATTTTACCTTAACAAAAATTTCGAAGCTTTTTTAGCTTTCTAAAATGTCTTTCAACTTTTATGATAATTCGTAATTTATCCTTAGAACTTTAATTTTATTTTTTTTATTTAACTTTCAAGTTTAAATAATCTAATAATTTGATTCTCAAAATTTTACATAGGTAAACGTGTGCCTCGTAGTACTAGTACAAATAAAAAAGTCTCTCCAAACCTCTCTTTTCATTTTTTGAATAATAATAATCTTTGAACATCACATATTTAGAGGTTTTTGGACTCAATCATGCAAACCAAACCTGGGGCTATTGCAGTGGCCCCACCATGGACATATTGACAATCTATTTAATGCTTTTTCATCTATTAATTTATAGAGTATTGAGGTATTTGAAAGTCCAAAATATAATTAAGATTCATATTCATAAAAAAAAACGTAATTTATTTAACTTATAAACAAAATATTTGTATTCTAAAAATACCAAACTTTATCACTACTATTGTTGTGAAAGCTAATTACTGAAAAATACCCTGAATATGTCAATTAATTTGGTCTAGTCTAAATGTGGATATTAATTCTTGAGGACTCATTTTAAATAATTAGTATACAGAAAAAAGATTCAAATTTAACATTTATCACATTTTTTGAATTTATCATTCGATCATAGGTTTGAATCTGTCTTTTAGTAAAGTAAGAATTAGCATGCAGAGGCACTACATAATGAAATTAAAAAAATTTCAGATTTTTTTTCTAATTTCCGTCCTAACTCTTTTTTTAAGTTTCTGATGCAAACTCTACATTAAACCGTAAGGAATAGTATCATATCAATTACAAATGTAACTTGATATAGGTTGATATAGGTCTTAGTCTATTTCTTTGGACGACTAGCTTTTCAAGGTGGATAAAAAAAAATTCTATTAATTAATTTTCTTAAGGATAGAAATGTGTGGTTTTTATAACAGAAAAAACCTTAATCCAAAAGACATAATTAAAAGCTATTATGTACAATCATAAGTTATTCCAAAAGACATAATTAAAAGCTATTCTGTACAATCATAAGTTAATTCAAAAGACATAATTAAAGGTTTGAAGGTCTTATTAACAGAGTTCCATATTAAGAGTCTAGTTACAAAAATATACCAAATATTGTTGCTATGTTGTGATCGAGACACATGATATATTTATTTTTCTTAAATATTTTAATTTTATGTGAGCTCTCATTTTTGGACCATGATTAGGAACTAGTATATGATAAGAGGCCAATAATTTTGTATTAGATATTGTAATAATTAAATATTCCAGATTCTTCTTACTCTTTTCATGCAGGACAAAAAAAAAGAGTAAAATGTTTATATATATGGTATTAAGTTGACTGATTAACATGCATGTGACAGGTTTTGTCCAACAAAGAAATATTTAAATTTATATTAAGTGGGGGCTCAAGCTAAAGTTGAAGTTACATCTCGTATATTCTACAATTGATGAGCAACCGCCACTTTACTTCAGGCCACTCCTTTTCCACAATACAAAATTCCAGTCTGATCCAGACTTTCAAGAGATATTTAATGCAGATATATTTTCAGCCATAAAACAACTCTCCTATGTTTCAAGAGAATATTTTTTTTTATCATTTTTTTTATAAAAAAATGAAAAAATATTAGAGAGAAAATAAAAATTAATAAAGGAGTGAGATGAGAGAAAATGAAAGTTTTGAATTTAAGAAATTACTGTTGCGATCTTTTAAAGGATAAAATGGAAAAGTAAAATGTTTTACTATTTTGTTTGCTTATCAGAAATTTTTTAAAAATGTCATGACGTTGATATTTTTGATAATAATCTTAAGTTTTATAAATAAATTAATATTTCATATGTTTCGATGTGGAACTTGAGAATGACAAAATAAATAGTTAATAAATTTAGAAAAAAATATAGAGTAAAATATATCCTTAGGATTTGTAAAAATTTCAAGTGAGACTTTTCTTCTTCTTTTTCCCCCCTTGTAAAGGAGGGAGTAGTGTTGGACTTGGTATATTCTAGGCTATCTAGCGATAGATTGTAACTTTTCACATTTGTTTGTTTCTTTATTTCTTTATTTCTTTATTTCTTATGCATTTCATGTCGTGTTAATTTATTTATTATTATTATTAGTAGTAGTAGTAGTTTTTACGGTGCAAAAGAGGGCAAAGATCAGATTCCTTGGTTAATTTTATTTTAGAGAGCTCAAGCATGTGTACTGCGTATTAGGATCCTTACATTACTCTTCTTATCTAATTTTTTTATAATACACATTTAGCGACACAAATATTACATATAGTGATACTTTCAGCAACTCAAATATTTATAATGAATTTTATTACTCCCTCGATCCATTTCTTTATATTAGACGTGCCGCCTCAATGCACAGTAATTAAGAAATTGCCTGATTTTTTTGTAATTTTACAATTAATGACATAATGAAAGTACAAATATATCCCTATTATGTATCAACTGCACTTCTTTGTTTTCAAATATTCTTACTTCTCTTCTACAACTGACGGTTTGTATTCTCCCTAAAACTTTCATATCTTCCTTCCTTTTTGTTCACTTTATATTTTTTTCTTCTCCTCTTCACTATATACTGTAAATCCCTCCATAATTTTTCATTCAAAGTTTAAAATTTTCATTCACGTTCAAATTAATTCAAACGTTTCTCAACGGCAGGTTTTGCATTCAAATCGATTCTAGTGTTTGGTGGCAAATTCAAGTCTATGTCAAAAACTGAATTTATTTTCTCACTAATTTGAGTTTGTTCTTTGTTATCCATGGTGATTTTGTAAAAAATAAGCTCATGGAGATTATATAGAAACCATAAAAAAATGATAGGCTTTTCATATTCTGAAAGAGAGAGGTGAGTGGTGCATGAATGAGTAAAAGAGCCGTGAGTTTGAATAAGAGAGGAATTATTTCCGACATTGAGAATGAGAGAGAAGTTGATTTATTAAGGGTAATTTAGGGATTGAGGTATCATATGTTAATGTATCAAACCCCAACGATCAATATTATGAAACTGTAAAAAAAATCTTAAAACGTCTAATATAACGGAATGGAGGGATTATGTCGCTAATTGTTTTTAACGAATTTTATTGTTATTGTTAAATGTAATATTTGTTTCGTTGAATATGTATGAAAAGAAATTGAAGTATAAGTGTAATGAATGAGATGTTAATACACTAAGATATCATAACTCTAAGCAGAGGTGGGCTCATTAATACATGGAGCTTGAGCCCAATACTGATGATGGCTTAACGGAGCTTGTATTCCAAGTGTTAGAATAATAAACTTACAAAAGGAAGATGATGAAAAGGAAAATAAGCTACTCTTTTTTTGAATGTCAAACTACTCTAGAAGACTAAAATGCTTAATAATTCAAGCACATAGATTCAAATTTCTCTGTATTTCATTTGTTCAAAATTGTCTCATCAACATGGAAATCATAATTCTATTCACTATTTAAACCCTAAGAGTCACTTAGAAATATTTCGTTTGCACAACATTACTTGTTAGAATTTAAAAAAGAATAATAGCACAATCACACAAAAATTATATGAAGAATAAATAAAATAAGAACACACGATATACTCAGGTTCATCAATTTGGCTAGTCTTACTTGTCTGATATATTCATTAGATGTTTCACACGCTCTACAATGATCCACACACCAAATCATGTTTTATAGTAATTAGAAACTCTAACTGCTATAACATAGGTTTAAGCTCAATACATTAATAAAATTCAAAAATTGGGCTACTAATAAATTCCTAAGCCCAATTATACCTTGCACTTGGCTTCCAGGAGCGATGCCCCCTCGCAACCCCACCAGCTCACTGACGACTACCCTGTTGTAGTGCCTATTAGTCGGACTTGTAAAAGTATGAGTCAATCCCAACATCACTTTATTTAGAGTAAAGCTATATATTTCAAATGAGATTTTAATAATAGTATTATTATTATATTGATAATTGATAATACTCCCTCCGTTCCTAAATATGTGACGTTTAAGGTTTTTGCATAGTGATTAAGGAAGCTATTAAATAGCTCTAATATGAGTTAAAAAATAATTGCACAAGACTAAAATACCTTTATTCAATAAATATTCTTTCTCTCCCAGCTCTCACACTCTTCCTTATATTTCTTTTATGTTTACGTTGAAAATTTTCTTTTGCCAAAAATTGAATCCTAAATTTATGCATATTGTGATTTCCCACCAAAATCAATTTTCAATCTAAAATATGAATATTTTGATTTCCCACCAAAAATTGATTTATAAAATGAGTATTGATCTTTGAAGGTTAAAATATGGTTACAAGGCAAAAAAATTAAATGTCTTTAACTGAAATAGATCTAAATGTGGATGTAGCAGATCAAGAGGAAGACCAAAAAACTTTTTTGCCAGATCTTAATGAGCCATGCCTAGAAGATGATATACAAGTGGAAGTGGGAATACATATCTCACAAGGTTCAAACTTGAATACTGGTATCAAAATTTTATTTTATTCCGATCAAATCTTATTTTGTCTTTTTATTTGACTTTCTTTGAGTACCTTTTTTCTTCTTTTTTATTTGTTTATTATGCTCTGGCTGCACTACTATGACGTGCATATATGTTTCATTGTGAATTGTTTTCACTTTTCATTGACTTTTTTGTCTCTTTTTTTATCCTGTCTATTTGATTTGACTTCCATCATGTGTAATTTATGTATTGTTCCGGTTACTAATGTTTAACTGTGTACCGGAGGATTAAAAAAAAGGTTCTAACGCCACTTCAACTGGCGTTCAAAAGTCTTTGACATCTTTCACTTAAGTACTTTTTTTCCAAATTTGCTTTATAAAAACAAAATTAAAAAAGAAATTAACATATAGTCAATGCCGGTTCGTTTGGCATTAGATTAAATTTCTTTCTTTTTTAAAAAAAATTTCTTTAAAAAAATAAATTTTTTAAAATTTTTATGTTGCTATAATATCTTTATTTGATCTCTTGAACTTTTTTACAGACATCAATATTTTTTTATGTCCATTCTCTGTCATTGACATTAGTTCACTATAATAATTTTCACTCAACAAATAAGACAAAACATTATTAATAATAATACTCCAATCACTTCAAACCTCAAAGAGTGTAATGTTAAAATGTTTACTTTAATTTTTATTTTATTTTATAGTAATAATTAATAATATTAGACTAAACATTAAACTATTCATTTTACTCGACTAAATCTTTATACTCTTACAAAAAAGCTACTGACACATAAACATACTTTGACCTTTATGGACATAAAAAAAAGGTTGAATGACACATATGACCCTCCAAGTTGTCACCCCCTTTCAATGTTGTCCCTAAATTATATTTTTCGTCAATTGGGTCCTTAAAGTGGCCTTTTTTTGCGTTTCCGTTCCTTTTACTCGATTTGACCCAAACCCGACCCATTTTTACCAAATTTTGACCCAATCCGACCAGATCCCAATTTCACTAATTATTTTTAAAAAAAAAAAACTAAAATAATATTTATTTTAAAATATTAAAAATAATTATAAAACTAATATTTTATTTTAAAATCTTAAAAATTATTATTATTTTAAATATTTTTAAAAATAATTCTTATTTTTAGGAAAAAATATAAATTCATAAAATATAGATTCAAAAAAAGTAAATAAAACTTTATTTCAAAAAAAAGTAGATTTTTTTTTTATTTTATATGTAAAATACAAAAAACAGTAAAAGATAAATAAAAAAATTGATTCAATTTTTTTTTAAAAAAAAAGTTTTAAAAATTATTATTTTTTTGAGGAAAAAAATTAGAAAATTTATCATTTTTAAAAAAAATGAGTAAAGTTTTATAAAATATAGATTCAAAAAAATTAAACAAAAAAATTAAACTTTATTTTCAAAAAAAATAGAAATTTTTAATTTTTTTTACAAATGAGTAAAGTTTCATAAAATATAGATTCAAAAAAAGTAAATAAATTTTTTTTTATTTTCATAAAACAAAACTAGAAATATTTATTTTTTAAAAGATGAGTAAATTTTCATAAATAATTAAGGATTAAAAAAAATTAAACTTTAATTTTTTTTGAATCTATATTTTATGAAATTTTACTCATTTTTGAAAAAAATAAAAGTTTTTAATTTTTTTTCTTCTGAAAATAATTATTATTTTTAAAACTTTTTAAAAATAATATCTTATTTTTAAATATAAAAATAATAATTATTTTAAAATTATTCTAAAAATAATATTTTATTTTAAAATATTAAAAATAATTATTTTTAAATAAATATTTTGAATCTATATTTTATGAAAGTTTACTCATTTTATGAAAAAATAAAAGTTTTTAATATTTTTTTTTGAAAATAATAATTATTTTTAAAAATATTTAAAATAATAAGTATTTTTAATATTTTAGAATAAAATATTATTTTTAAAATAATAATAATTTTTAAAAATATTAAAAATAATAATTTTTAATATTTTAAAATAAAATATTATTTTTAAAAGAATTTTTATCTAATAATTATTTTTTAAATAATTTTAAAACTTTTGAGTTTTTAAAAAAAAAAATTAATTGATGAAATTGGGTCGGGTCAAACTGGGTCAGTTTCGGTCAAAATGGGTCGAGTGGGGTAAAAGGAACGAAAACGCCAAAAAATGCCACTTTAAGCACCCAATTGATGAAAAATGTACTTTAAGGACGACATTGAAAGTAGGTGGTAACTTGGAGGGTGATAAGTGTCATTCAACCTAAAAAAAAGTTCCATAAGCAAATAAAGATATTAGGAAAGCGGTGTTTCCAAGAACAAGTATATATTAGGAAAGTTTCATTAATTATGAATAACAAAAAAATAAAAAAAAATTCCAACGCCAATCAGATTGATATTAAATGACTTTAGTATTTTTTTCAAATTTAATTTATAAAAAAAATTACAACACCACCTAGATTGGCGTTGAAGGACTGACGGTTTAAAAAAAAAAAGATTCCAACACCACTTCACCTGCCGTTCAAGGCGATATATATATAAAAGTTAAATTCTAACACCACTTCAAGTGGTTTTTGCGTTTTGCATTATTGATTAAAAAAAATAATAATAATTCGAACGCCATTCAAGTCTGACACCTTACTCTCTTTTTTTTCAAATTTGATTTATAAAAAAAAATTAAAAAAAAAAAAAAATTACAACACCAGTTAGTTTGGCGTTGGATCAATTTTTTTAAAAAAAATAAATTTCTTTAAAAAATAAATTTGTTTTTTTTTAAAAAGAATTCGGATAAGTTTTTTTTGTTTTTTTTTATTTAAAAAAATTGACTAAGACAATCAAAAAAATAATTTGGTTAAGATACTGACCCCATTGAATTTCAAATCCTCGTCTCAACGTCAATTGGATTTGCTTTTAGCCTATTTTCAGGAAAACCCAATGGATGTAATTGAGAAAGTTGAGGCCATTTTTAGAGAATTCTCGTTACAATATCCTTCTCACCCACCATCTCTCTATCTGAGGTTCTAACAGAATAAATATACTGCGGTTCCTTCGACGGCATCGAAACTTACCAATAACATCAAAGCCATTTATCGCAGTTTGTCGTACGCCGGCGCTGTACCATATTATTCCCAAATCAACTGCCGGCCGCCGGAAAGTGATAACAACGGTGATTGAGTCGACTTGTCACTGAATCACGTCTCACCTGGAATCGGATCGGCGGTCGAGTCCATTACTGATGGTGATGAGGACGAGTATGCTGAACCGTCGGACGGCTCAGAGGTTCCGGCAGGTGGCGATGTCGGCCGTTGGATCGGTCAAGATCAGGCTTTTAATCTGTTGCTTAACGATCTTTACACTTTTCGTGCTCGCAAGCCGAACGCCGTCGTATTTAGGATGGGAGCGTAACACTTCTTCTCTTGATTTGTACTCTGTTCATAGGTAATTTACCTTTTTTCAGTGTATAGTACTCGAGTAAATAGTTAATCTTTATTACAGGATTAATATAAGTTAGTTAGTTAGTTAGTTAGTTAACTAGCTAATGATCTACTTTTGTTTGTATAATTGTATTAATTGCTATATCTTTGCTTCTTAAATGCTCTTATTTTGTTAAGCAAAAAGAAGGAGGAGCTCAATTTAGCATTTAAAACTTTTATTCAGTATGTTTACTTTATTTTAATTTCACAATATTGATTTATACTTCTTTTTTTTGGGTCTTTCTATCTTGCATATTTAGATAGATACATAAATTTTTACTCTGTATCATTTAAAGATGTCTGCTTTTGGCTGTAGTGAGTTTGGTTTCCAATATTTTCCCCAAAAATTTGTCTGGCTAAGTAAACTTGGAATCTTTTACTTTACTAATGTTTCCAAATTGAGAAGTTGAAGCTTTTCCTTGCTGTATCTGTAGACTATCTTTGTTTGCAAGGACTATTCTTGAGGGATTATAATCCGATGGAAGTCCTTGGATTAATAACCCTATCACCATTTTATCCTTCAAAAAAAGGTACTCATGTGTTTCAGTGTTTGTTTAGGGGGATTATAGGTGGGATAGGTAAAATAAGGGTATTGTTGAGGGACTATTTAATACCTAGGGGAGGGGGGATTATATTATGTAGAACTAATAGTCGATAGTACAAATTGTACAAATTTAGAAACAAATATGGGATTAAAACTTTAAAGGACTAAATAGTCCTATCCCCTCATTAGGCCCATTGTTTTGCAATAACTAGAAATTTTCATATGATCTGAAAGTGGTGTGACATGTTCAATAAGTTAGAATGCTGTGGGCTATGATTGTTTCCACGTCTGCTATAGATGTATAATAGTCGAATTTAGCAATATTCCAGTTAATCAGTTTAAGGGATTTCTGCACAAAAATTGAGTGAATCTGCATATTGTTTCCTCTATAGAGATGCAGAGGCTTTAGTGAAATGTTTCTCTTGGGTGATTTGAACTTTGCTGCATTTGTCTTCTTTAGTGAAAATATAAATCTTAGAAATATGTTTTGAAACCAGTCACCTCTAAATATAAACGTGATTTGCTAATTATAGATCCACAACCTTTTCCATTGGTATTTTTCTTTTATCTTTTCTCCTTTGAGGAAAATGCCAGCTCCTCTAATTGTCCCCTTCTAAATTTTTGTCTTGTACAGGAAAGGATATGCTCTATTGATTAACACCTGGAAAAGAAATGATCTTTTGAAGCAGTCCATTTCTCATTATTCATCGTGCCCGGGGCTTGATTCAATACATATTGTCTGGAGTGAACCTAATGCTCCTTCAGATTCTCTTATAGAATTTCTAAACCGAGTTGTACAGTCAAAAGCTGATAATGGTCGACAAATTGAATTGAAATTCGATATAAACAAGGAAGACAGTTTGAACAATAGATTTAAAGAAATTAAGGATTTGAAGGTGGATGCCGTCTTCTCTATTGATGATGATATTATTTTTCCATGCTCCTCAGTAGAACTTTCTTTCAGTACTTGGCGAAGTGCACCAGATGCAATGGTGGGATTTGTTCCACGCATTCATTGGGTTGATCAATCGGTACGTCATTGATATGCTGCTCTGCATTCTTTTTTGTATCCATTTTCCTGATTAAGTGCTACCACATAGTATTGCTTCAGATGCTACAGGAGTTCTATACTATTCACTCTTAATTCCGCATTGTTACAAATGCTTTGTGCTGTCAATAGGAGATAGAGCAAATCAGTAGTAATATGCTTTAGCTGAGTAAATATTGTACTCCATTACGCTTTAGATGTGCATAATGTTTGAGCATTCTCTGGTTCGAGCGTTTCCTTGCATGTTCATAAAGATAATTGTATTAGAAGTTTACTTCTTTTTTTTAACCTTTACTATTATCTTGCACTAATTTGTTTATGTTTGTTTCTTAGGAGGAGTATAATATTGTTTTTAAAAAGTGGCTTTAACCTATGTAGATAGTCTGGATTGGCTTTCCTATCTGCCCTTTGTCTTGTTTCTCTCTCCAACTATTGTACTCGTAATGTATCTGTGAGGATCTTCAATTATCTCTTGTTATTACAATTATTCTATTAGTAGATAAACAGATTTTGGGTAGCCAGAGAGGTAAATGGATTGATGAGAGGGAGATGGTTTTTGTGCTAGTGCAACTGGGATTGGTCAGAGATGGGTGAAAGAATCAGGAAAACAAGCTACTTTTGATCTTCTAGACATAAGATGCCCACTTTTCAAGCATTGTGCACCAGTATTATAAATGTTTTCTCAAAGTGGATAAGTTGAATCTTGCAATTTATAATACTAAATTAGTGGGTAATGATTTTTCATATTTTATGCTGACGGGGAACTCTCTGTTTTGGGGACATACCACACCCGGGTGAAGTTTAATTAACACTTTATAAAACATATCACCCTTGATAGATGTTCGTTCATAAATGAATTCAAGTGCTAATATGTGTCCTTGAGAGAGAGTGTGTGGCATATTTTGCATTGGACTTTCCTATGTTACATATACCTGGTTTTGCGTTTATGTGTATCTCATTTCCAATCAATAGTTTATGAAATTCAATTTATTTTATTATTATGTCTCAAGCCACAGTTTCTTGTGATATATCCTGATCCTTCTCAATGTTTTTCGCATTTTTTTTTCTTGTGGAAGTAACACCTTAGGTGCTATCAAATCTCCCTAGTGATATATTAATGCACCTGAAGCATTAACTTTTAGAGTTCTGATTTCATTCTCCTAGTTCAGCTCATTTACATCAAACTACAGTCATACTTGGAGCCCTTGAAAGGCTGATCCTATCTTGTTAGGTCATTCCATTTTATTTATGTTTAATTTTTTTCTGCTGATTGGCTTGGACTTCTTTGGGATGTGCTCCGTTTTAAGTCACCATGTATTTATTTTATTTTATTTTTTAGAAAAGTTAAGTCAACATGTAGTATTCCAGTAGTTTTGCTTCAAGTCTTCAATTAATGTTTTCTTTCCTTTAATTGTCCTTTTTGACGTAAAAACTTTCTTCAAAATTATTAGGGGGGTATAAACTTACTTTGAGATTATACATTTCGAATACTGTTGGTTCTTGGTTGTCTTAGTTCTTAAGAAAAAATGTAGGCAACTTGGCATGTCTAGATTTTGTACTGTTAGCTTTTGGATCTTCAGTAAACTTTCTTTCTTGGCATTTTTGAAGCCTCGCATTAGACCTGGCAATTTGGTTAATAACCTATTGGGTCAACCCACTTTTAACTAGAACTTATGGGTTGGTTAACTACTTAAAATCATATAGGTTGGATAAAGTTTGGACCTATATTTTCAAAAAGAAAAATTGGTCCAAACCAGTTAACTATTTTGGCCCAGTTTTTATTCCTTCCAAGTTCCAAATATGACTACTAATTAAGTTAAAACGGGAACAAGACTTGAGGCAGAACATGAAAGCCTAGAATTGGGGATTTGGGGTGCATGTGTTCTGTACTGTAACTATGTCAAGTTAAAGCACCAAGCCACCAAACTATACATTTCGTAAAATAAATCAGTCTTATTTTTTGTATTGCATATAATAATAACTAATGAATAATAGTACTATTTTTAACAGTTACACTTTATTATTATTATTTCTATATTTTTTTCATCCAACATTTAGCAACAATAAATACTGAATTAGAGAGAAAGAGACTTTTATGTGTTGAGCTGTTTCAATTTATTTATTCATATACATAGGTTTTAAATATTTATACATTTATTCAATTTATTTATTCATATACATAGGTTTTAAATATTTATATGAGTGAAACCATAGTATTTATTTTGTCTTATTACTATTAATATTGAACCATACCGATAAAGTACAATGAGAGAAAGTGAATAAAGAATTAAGAGAGAGAAAATGTATAAAAGAATTTAGAGAGAGAGAGTGTACAAAATTTCTAGAGAGAGAAACACAAAATTTTAGAGAGAAAATATATTAATCTATTTTAAAAAGATAATGTATGAGAAAAATTAGAGAGAGATAATTAATTAAAGGAAGATGGAAAGAGAGAATGTACATAAATCTCAAAAAGTAAAATATGGGTCGACCTATATTAAAACTATAGCCATTTGGTTCAAACCATACAAACCATATTAAAAATGGATAATGTAGTTTTAGTTATGAGAGTAATTTGCCTAACCTCCATTTTCTACAGAAAGGCAATATGAATTACTACATTTATGGAGGCTGGTGGTCTGTCTGGTGGATGGGTAGATACAGTATGGTACTCTCCAAGGCAGCCTTTTTCCACAAAAAGTATCTGAGTTTGTATACGAATGAGATGCCAGCGTCAATAAGAGAATACACAACCAAGAGCAGGTTTTTCTTCTGCTTGATTAATCTTGTTCCATCACTTATAACCCAACTATTTTGTTTTTCTCTCTCTCTCCCAAATCTCAACAAAGCCTTAATTTGTTTCATAATTTCTGGATGGATGCACCAGGAACTGTGAAGATATTGCAATGTCATTTCTCGTTGCAAATGCAACTGGCGCTCCCCCCATATGGGTGAAAGGTAAATGAATATTCAAGCCAGCCCTTTCAAATTTCTCTTTTTCTGAACTACTAGTTTTCTTTATATAGTTTCTTGTGCAGCAGTAAATTCTCTATTCTCCTCGTTTATATTTTGTATTTTCATATGCCCTTGAAAATGAATGTGTTCACAAGTTCATTTCTACCCCAATTCTTAGGTTAAAACAGCATATGATTACCTACATGTATGCTTATCTCAATCATATCATCATATATGATTATCTGCATGTATGCTTATCTCAATTGTATCATCATGTTTATTGTAGGTAAAATATATGAAATTGGATCAACTGGTATTAGTAGCTTAGGTGGTCACACTGAAAAGAGGACGGAATGCATTAATAGGTTTGTTGCTGAATATGGACAAATGCCTTTGGTATCAACATCCGTGAAAGTTATTGATAGCAGTGATACCTGGTTTTGGTGATGCTCGAGCTTCTAACTCATTTAACTGCTGAATTTTCCACTCTTTTTGTAGCATTAGCGAACTCTAGTTTTTAGTATTCCCCAACTATTTATTAATATATAGTTCCCATATATTCAACACTATTTGTACGACGAGTTGGAAAATCCTCATCCATTGTATATTGTATTTGTAACATGTAATTTGAACAAAATCTAAATTAAATTGGAGTGTAGAATTTTCTTATTTCCTTGTAAAATGCAATGCAGCTTCCATGCCTGATTGTAGTTTGATTGCTGCAAAATTCTTCAACTGTTTTTTTCGAAAAATAACATACAGTGTTCCGATGCTCACATATTTTCACAGATTGAGATGTCAATTTATTGCATTACAGCGAACATGATGAAACCTTGAGAATTTGATCTCAGCATAGAGAAATCCTAAAATTCTTAGGTTATGTTTGTTTGCAAGGATTATATTTGGGATAGGATTATTAATTCCACTTGTTACTTGAGACTATCAGTCCAAGGATTATAAAATGACTTAATATAAAAAATTATTTAATATCACGTTCAACCAGGTATTATAATTCTAGAATTAATAGTCGGATTATAATCCCGGCAAACATGGCGTTAATGCAAAAACATGACAATCTAAAATCAATGAACTGTCAAGTCTAGCTAGGGTTTTCGTTCAAGATGGCTTCATGGAGCAGGAGCAGCAGCAGCAGCAAACTCGAGTGTACTCTGTACTTCAACAAAGATGAGAGCATTATCGAAGTATATTATATTTCTACTAAAATTCTATATAGCAAGACAATATTTTGACTGTTACATGCAGCAACTTCAACTGAGGGACACTTCCAAGCTAGAAATATACATAAATCTCTTATAGCATCAGTATTGCCATTTTACATGTAAATTACTCATTTCTGCTGGACTACCACTCAACCCAAGAGTGTTTTTTTTTAAGGGCAATTTTTTCTTCAATTTTCAATGGAGAGAACATTTTCCGCACCCTCCATCTGATTATTTTCTACCAAAACCTAATAATCTAAATCAGAATTCACAATATCGCACAACATATTTTGCTGTCTTTATAGCGCAAGGATGTAATCCCGACCCTTCCAGTAGTTGGATGGTCTTATGATTATCGGTTATTCTACAAATTTGATGCCTTGCTGTTGTTCTGGGAAGTATCAGGAGGAAAACATGTTTCTTCGCCACCGGTGTTCCATAAGAAGTTGGCATATCTAGATGCATGATAAGGATTGTCTGGCTCAGCTGCCAGGGCTTGTAAGTATCTTTCTTCTGCACCCCACAAGTCCTTTCTCGCCCTCCACAAGAAATTGGCATACTGGATCACGGATTCTGCATCGGGTGGTTCAACTTGTATTGCTCGTCTGAAGCACTCTTCAGCCCTATGGAACTCAAAAGGTTACAAACATGTTACGCAAACGTAAAAACTAAGTATCAACTCGAAAAATGTAAGGAAACATAAAACGCTTATATGTTTAAGTATCAATAACTTTAGAGAAGTTCTAAATCAGATCAAAAGAACTCGTGATTACTGTCAAGAAGTTCCCTTCATAAGGGATGGATTGTACGAGTGGCAGTTGATGCCCAAAGGATTATCAAATGCACCTAATACGTTTACGAGGATGATGAATCAGGCAGGTACTTCGTCAATATCACTCCATCTATTCAAATTATGATAAAATTTTATTTACTTTTGAATTGATTATTTAACTTTAATCATTTTCCATCTAGGAACAAAAATGAGGGTAATGAGATCGAGCTCATGTATCCAGGCATAGAATTTATGCTATGAATGTCTAACAGGATTCATCACGTAACAAGTCTTTTATATTTTGATTTTTGAGTAAAGAGAAAGTGAGCCTCATTTAAACATTTCTCCCAAACCTAGACTTATCCAGAGGCTAAATAGACAAAGAACAATGCAAGACAATTTACACGAAAGTTACTTCTCTTCTAATTCATTATTAAGTGGTAAACAAAAACCGTGATTCTTTTCTCCTCTGAATATTAATCTTTTATTTCCACCAATCACTCATAGATTGGACCATGAGAAATTAGAAACAAGGTAGAGACAAGCACTGGTGACATAAGGATCAAATTGGCTATATCTATGGAATTGGACATTATGCATTACCTAAACTACAATATCACACTGAACGAATTTCCTATATAAAATTGCAATAGACATTGAAGTGAAAAGACTATCTAGATATAAGATTACCTGTCATAGTCGTGTACTACAAGGTAAAGAAACTGTGCGTAATTGCAAAGCAGAAGCGAGTTGTTAGGCTCCTGAGACAACCCCATCTGGTACATAAGATCAGTTCTAAAATAGTCCACGTAATCATCTGGTTCAAGCTCAACTGTCACCGGTGACACAAACCATTGCATCTCCCCATGATCAGGAACAACATCTCCCAAACTGGCTACTTGCATCTTTTTTGCTTCATCCACCATAGAGTTCCACAATTTCATTTCCCCTACACTGCCAAATTCCTGAGAAATTTTATGATCAGGAACGACATTTGGATAGTCCAGTGACAGTGATGATCTGCTCAAGTGCCTGTTCCCATCTTCAAAACTATGGCCTGCAAAAGAAACAAACTCTATCGAAGAACCACTTGATGAATATTGCTGATTCTGTTTATCTGTTGCCACTGCCTCCATTCTAGTCTCGTGTACTGATCCCATGATTGAAGGTTCCAAACTATCAATGTTAAGTGCGGTGGAATATAAACTGAAATTCGATAGAAGGATCATCACATTGATCATTAGAGCCGGTGTTCGCGAAAACACTTGTTGAAACAACCACACAAATGATATATGCATCTCTTGTTGTACTTTAGCTATAATCCCTTCCAAATCTTCATGGCAAAGTACTTCTCTCATTTGTAGCGCATAGCTTTGAAGCTCGATAATAATGAATTCCATTGAAGAGAATGCATTTTTAACTGAACAATTATACGAATCTCCCACATCTCTAAAACCCTCTTGCCTTTGTTGTTTCTTTTTTATCATCCGAAGCGACAAAGGAATTTCAATCCGATTTGCCTTCCTCTCAATGCTGGCACGCAAAATCTCTTCTCTTTCGGGCCAAACTGGTGGCTCAGGCCTTATTCCAAGCATTAGGGGCTCTAAGTAATCAAGTCTGGACATGCTGCTTCTATGTTCACTTGCTGAAAAACTCGGTTCGGATAGTGTACAAATTGAATTAGTCTTGCTATTTTGTTCTCCAATTACTTCATCACCAGATAATTCCAAACTCTGGGCTAATCCTTTGATATATTCTGCTGAGAATTCATCAGAAACTTCATCCAAATTTTCACTACATGCTCGTTTAATGGTATACCCTCTTGAAATAGGTATGTGGAAGGATTGAGACTTTTTCGATATATTAGTACTTGAAAGAAAGATTTGAGGGATTGGGTCCTTTTTTTTGCTACTTTTTGTTGAAGCAATTGAAGAGATGGGTTTTTGAGGAGTAAAAGATTGAGTGATGACATTGTGTGACCATTGAGATGGGACAAGTTTTAGTCCCATATTTGATATATAGGAGAGAGGTCAAGCAAAGAAGAGAAAGAAGTGAAACAGAGAGGTATAAAGAGATTCAGAGGAAAGAGAGAAATGGTGAATATAAAGTGGAAAAGGGGAAGAAGAATTAGTCAAAATACAAGAAACAGAAAACCCGTGTATACAGTTGGGCCTTTTCAGTTTTCCACAAAGAAAAATGAGGCTCCCTTTCAATTAAAATCGGATCTTGGGTTAGATTTAGACTGTAGAACTTGCTTTCGGTTCAAAACTTCAATCAAATCTTGTGAATTTCACTCCCATTTCACAATCATTTAAAAAAAAACAAATTTGTGCAACAAAGATCACAACTTTACCAAAAAAAAGAAGAAAAAAAAGAAGAAGAAGATTAATCATTATGCTAATGGAAAACTATACACCACACCAAGAAAAAGAAAACATAAAAGGGTTGGGGGGTAAACAACCCAAAAACACAAGTTGAAGTTTTGATATGGGAAAATTAAAATCCTACACCCCTCTTGCAGCAAAATTTTCAACTACCCAAAATAAAGAGGTGAAAGAAAATTAAAGACAATGATTGAAAAATTGATACATTATTTAGGCCTTAGTTAGAAATTCAAGCTTACCCCAGCTGAAAATGTGGAGTTGGGAGGATGAATATGATCTCAAATGGCTTCTTTTGGTCTAAAATCTGAAATTTAAGAGAGAGAATTTGGATCAAGAAATTTCAAGAAACTTGGTTTGTCAAAAGGTGTTAGTGCTAGTGGAGACGGTGACCAAATATGTTTGTGTGAATAAGAATAATAGCGGCAATTGCAATTGGGGTATTAAGTTTTTGATTGGACGATAAAGAGTCGTTTAAGGATATGCATGCACCCGGGTCAGTCTTCGTCTTCTGTTACGACTCCTGTGCCTTTGGAGAGGGTCGTACAGGATTCGACACGTGACACACAATTTGTTGGACAATTTAGGACAGCTGGAGATATTTAAAGTATCCGCGTGTGCGTACCTCAATTAGCCATGTGTTAAAATATGACTTTGGGCCACAAGCCCAAATAAATGACCACTAAGATTAAGCTCGTCTTAGTAAGATGTAAGCGTAAATGAATCGAATCGAGTCGAGTTGTTTAAATTTGGATCAAAAAATTTATTGAATATAAAATAAAATTTGATTGAGATTCGTTTAACTATTGAGTCGAACACGATCTTAAATCGAGCCCGAGCAATTTGAATTTTTCGAATGAATATGATCCGAGTATCAATAGAAAATTATAATTTGAGGAGGTTCGAGTAATTTATTAAACTTTAAAATTTGTTTATATTTGAATCATTTATATTTCGATTAGAACTCGAATTAAACTTTTAGTCGAGCGAATACAAATCGAGTTCGAATTGTTTACTCATTTTACAATCTTATCTGGCACACTAGTTTTATAAGCTTAGTGACAGTTTAGGCTAAAAGCTCAACCCAAATTTAAATGAAATTATTTTGGGGTGCCTTTTGCTTGTTTTGGAAACAAGGAGTTTCTCAGAATATAATCTTTAGAAAAGGTCGTAAACAAAGATTCCTACACAGTTTTTTTTGTCCAAAATATAATATTGATATTAATTTTTTAAAAACTAATTATTTTTAATATGTGAAAAACTGTTCAATCATACCTGATAAGGGTTGATAATGTGTTGACATTCCGATGTTTAAGTCAATAATTGAGAGCTTTTTGTACATGAATGAATGAATGAATGATGTGTACTTGTAAATCAAGGGAGGTGTTTGTAAGAGATTTGTCTTTAGTAAAAATCCAAATAAGGAGATAGATTCTTTTGTAAAATTGAATTTGTGCACTTAAAGTTGAGTCAATCTAGAATTATGTTAAATTTAGACTATTCAAGTAAGGAGATAATTATTATTAGCATAATCTACCTAGGATTCGTGATACTTCTTTACAAAGTTAACTTTGTATTAAGGTTTCCATCCCATAATATAATGACCGTGATTATAATTTAAGACGGTAAAGTTAAATTTATTTTATTTAAAATCAACAACACTTGTGTTTTGTGAGTTGTAAATGATGAAACTGCTGAAGAGGTTGTTCAACAAATACTTATAAAACCAATTTATAAGTAATTTTTTATTATTTAGGTGTTCGTGTGTGGCTTATTTTATGACTTATAAGTTTTTTTGAGAAGTAACAATTTCTTGCTTCTCAAAAAATGACTTATATGTCATTTTAAAATAAATAAATTTGACCAAATGTAATGATTCTTTTGCTCTTATTTAAATTATCTTTACAATTTATTTAACTTATAAGTCATTTTAGTCAAACACTTTCACAACTTATTTTAACTTAATTTCTAATTTATAAATAAAAATAATGCTATACACTTTAATTTATAAATCACAACTTAAACTAACTTATAAGTCATTTCAAGCGGACCCGAAGCCCATGCTAATACAATCCAAGGGAAAGAGCTGCAGCGCTTTGTACTTTGAATGCCTTTACTTAACATTGTCCTTGGGCTGACATTTCATTTTGAGTGCCAAGGTGCCGACACTTAGATTATATAAATATCAACTCCTCCATTATCCGCACCAACAAATAAAATGGAAACTTAACCATGATATTTTCAATATTTTATTAGCTCAAATTCATGAAATTAGCTTCATCACGTGTCTAAATTATGTAAAATAAAACAAAATATTTATCAAATTAAAAAGACTAAATAAAAAAAATTAAATAAATTAATATAAAAAAGACAATAAAAGTTAAAAATCATTTTTTGAAGCCAAAAAAATTTCAGAAATTTATTTACAACAAACTAACATCCTCCGACTTTATATATTAAATACAATTCGTTGAATAACGCTCTACATTATCAATACTCAACAAGCTTGATCATCAACTTGCTTTTAAATATTAGGTATCGAGTACCTCTTTTGTCAGTATATTCAAAAATAATAAAAATAAAAATTATATAAAATATTTTGAAATTTAAGCAATAAATATTTTATGAAAATATTACCTTAATTTTGTAGAAATGGTAAAAATTGAAAATGTGAATGAATTATATTTTGTCCTAATACTAAGCCTCGTTGAAAAGAAATAAACACCATGATTAGAAGAGGAATAACAAATAAATTAAAATTGTATACTTACTCGCTAAGAATGAGTGGTAAAATTTTACATGAAGATCAAAAACAAGGATTAAAGTATTAGTACAACCATAACCCAAAAAAGGTAAGGTAATAATATACTATCACTATCGTGAATCTTTGTCAACCCAATTCCGACCCGACCCGACCCGACCATTCTTTCTCCAGTAACCGAGTTGACTCGTTCTCACTTCTTTGTTCGACTTTCATGGCTGAGCCAGTAATCTTCTCCCAAAAACGTCTTAGCGGCATCCAAACTCGGAAAATACGTCGGTTCCAAATATATCTGACCCAACAAATCGCCCGAATCCACATTCAAGAATTTCCCCTTCGCCTCCAAACTCCCCATAACATTCACAATCAATTGTTTATAGGAATAGTAAAACCGTTTCAACGCGGATTCGATCCCTTGCAATGCTTGGAGCAAATGAATCCGCTCGAATCCGCCAGAATCCTTCTTCCGGTAGAGCTTCATCGCCGCTTCCTGAATCCGCGGTCCGCCCGTCGGATCCACCTCCACGCCCAAAATGTACGGCACCTTATGCCTCAGTTCCTTGGAGAGTTTCGTGATCTCGACTAATCCGCGAGATCGGAAGCAAAATGCTTCCGATTCCGATGACGCTTTGATCGCTAGCTGGTTTTTTAGTTTGAGGAAATCGTCCGGATCCAATAAAAGGTGAAGATCTTCGATTTCTGTTAAGAGTTTCCAAGTTTTTTCCAGTATCCAGCAATCGCTCGATGCGGATTCGAATTCTCTGCTTTCAATTCGCGTTCCAATTCGTTTGAGCAGCTCTTGCGATACGTGGATCCACGATTCTAGTATTTGGTGAGTTGTGTAAACCGATTGATTCTCCGAGTTCTCGAAATTCGTGTGGCTTTTCTTAAGGGACCGTAGCTCCCACGGCTTGCAAATCAGATCGTAATCGAGGCTCGGCTTACCGCTTAAATTCGGCTCACCTAACCCTAACGTGTAAGGACAATTCCGCATCTCGCATTCGATGGAGTACTGGATTTTCTGTGCAACGTTCTCCGATTTCTCCCACGTAGCGAGCCGAGGTAACAAGCTCGACTCACTCCCTCGGCTCACCACCGTGGCTTCTCCGTGAAGCTTCCACACCTCCGCCGAGCTGTCTTCTCGAGCCAGCAGGCCTCCCGACGAGCTCAGATCAGTGATCGGTGCGGTTCCTCGCGTCTTATTATTCTCTTCCTCATCCTCGCATAAAAGAGCTATGATTTGGAGCTGACTCGTTGCCAGCGACTCCAGCCGCCGCTTCCATTCCCTCCGGTTCGTGTACGGTCTTGGATCGGACATAACGGTCGAAACAAACCGGAATGTAATCTCCAAAGCTTGTAACGCCGGTTTGAGTACAGATTCGTCTTGCCAATTCTGGAATTCTTTACTGCTCCACAGCTTCTTCAGCTCCGGCAGGCGGAGATAGTGCTCGTATGCCGCACAATCCGAGTCAGCCGCCGGTACTAGATCGGCGACACGAATCGGCGGTGGCGGCACCAAAACTGTAAGCTTATTGGATAATCTAGGCGATTTGTTTGGTGTATTGGAGGTAACCATCTTTGCTTTCCAATCCAAATCGACCATTTTTTCTGGTGAAATTTATGTGTGATGGCAATAGGTATAGAAAGATGTATGTATAATTTAGTTTAAACAACCAGTTTGGTTGTGTTGAAATGGGAGAGACGGATGGCTGAATTTATAGGTGGGTTCGTTTTGAACACGAAGAAAGAGAGAAACGCGTGTGGAAAAATGTAAAACGGAGACCGAAGAAAAGTAGCCATTTTTCAATATTTAAAAATCAATTTTTGAATTTTGAATTTTGAAAAATCAAAAATTAAAATAATACCCAAAGCTTATCCATATACGGATATAGTAGATACCTAACATAGTTGGTCATGTAATTAAGTGGACTGAAATTTATATATACTACAGGAACGTGGATATTGGTCTAAAACTGAGTCTTATGGTGACACGTGTATGGATTAGGCGGAGTTAATTGAAGAAGGATATGTGACCGTTGTTTTGGGACATACTACAATTCTCGTACAGTGTAAGATTATCCTAGGATTTATTCCCACGCTTCGGCTAGATCTTCATAGGGATATCAGCTGGCGGGAGTAGAATATCTGCCCCTGTTTACCAACAGATTTACAAGTTTATACACTTTTGTTGAACTAGAAGGACCAGATATTTCCCCGTGTTTTACGGAGTATAAAGTTGACCCAATAAATCCACCAGAATGATCGATGGAGCTTGGGTGTACTCCCATTCCCGTAATGGATGACCAAAAATTGAATTTTAGTGAAAATTGATTTCATTCTTGTTTTCTAGTCAACTTTTTAAGTACACATGCAAAAAACATGTGATGCAAATTAATTATGGCACATTTTTTGTGAATTTTTGTTTAATGAAGTTTTTTTTAGCATAATGGTATGGTAAATAAAAATAAAGAGTAACGATTATTTATATATTTTTATTAGGAACCTATATTATTACAATTCAAATTTGGAGATATATTTTACTATATGAACTCGTAGAGAATATGAGAAAATATCCTCGAAAAACCTGATGAAGAGGGCAGTAGAAAAATTAAAAGAGTAAAATACAATAACACCCTCTCTATATAACCATAATAACACTCACCTCCACTTTAATTTTTTTAAGTAACAGTTAATATCCCTGCAAGTTTTTAGGATTGATTAAATAGATAAAGTTACATATGTACCATTGTATGTTATTAAATTTTAGTTCATGAATAATATATATATATATATATATATATATTATTCATATTGAGAATTTTAAATTAAATTATTAATTGAGATGTTCTAATTAGAGTGATTGAGTATGTTGATAGTTTAGTTTTTGGTGTTTAATAACAAAAAATATTATTTGAATTTTTAGTTTCATATTATGATTTTTATATGTTAAATTTTCTTGAGTATATGTCAAAATTTGGGATGTTTATGATTTTGATTACATTTTTTAGTATGCAGTTGGTGTTGTTTTTGTGCAATGTTGAATAAAAAAAATATATAATAATATTTATTACTACCTCTATCTTGTAAAAAGATTTTTCTTTTAATATATATATTTGTTTTTGAGTAACAACATTTGTCATTTTTACTTTAAATAATTATGCCTAAGTGTGACTTATGTTTAGTTTAATATTTGAGAAAAAATAATTAATATAATTTTTAATACTTTTTTTGTATGAATGATAAGATTCTTTTTGTAATAATAAGTTCGTTTTACGTAAATTTTAATATTTAGAAAAAATAATTATAATTTTTTTTTGCATTAATTTGTACTTTTTACGGGTATTAAAATTTTACTTTTTAATTACAAAAAATATATATTTGAATGTATATTACGTAAATTTTAATCTTTGAGAAATTTAATTAGCGAAAAGTGTATGACTTTATTTTCCTGATAAAAAGAATATTTATTATTTTTTACATTTATGTTATTTATTGCACAAGTTCATAATTTAATTAATTAGATCAAATTAAATAAAATTTATAATATACAAATTTATATTTAGTGGATATATTAAACATTATAACTTGAAGGGTGTATTAGACATTATATTAAAAATATTTTTGAATATTAGTTGGTCAACCATATTAGGGGTAAAAAATATTACATATTGTAAATTAGAGGGATACTGATTGTTAGTTGAAAAACTAAAAGGATGGTGAGTGTTATTATGATTATTTACAGAGGGTGTCAATGTATTTTACTTAAACTAAAAGAATTAAATATCTGAGAAATTTACCTTAAACCTGTAGTGTCAGATTAAATTTGACTATAAATGATTGTTTCGAACTTTAACAATCAAAAGAAACAAATTATATCAACTAAACATGTTTATTTTGTTTATTTGATGTAACAAAAGTGTTAGCAAACATGTTTTGTTTTTTCATTTCAAAATCAACACATAATAGAAACATGTTAGTGTTTTTCTTTTGAAAATTAAAAATAAAAACAAAATGTTACCAAACGAGTCATAATATAATGGAAGAAGAGTTTATATTTTATTTTTTTACTTTTATGGCAACAAGTAATTAGAATTTGGAGTCATACTACGTATTACGATAAATTTATATCGAATTATAATTGCAAAACTTATCAATTCATGATATTAGTAAAAATTATAGGAGGAACCCATTTATTACACATTTATTCAAAAAAATTATCAATAATACTTATTTACGTAACTGACAATAAAAAAATCAACGTAAACACTCATAATATATATTATTTTCTTTAGAATTTGGTTTCCAAATCGAATTGCTACCCTTTTCTAGTACTTCGTCCTCGGTAAAAAAAATTCAAAATAAGAATTGTAGTTAAACATAATAGTTTATCACTTTATGGAAAGTGTCTAATTTTTAAGTTTTGAATATTGAAGTTTACATAAATAAGTACGGTTCATGGTGGGTCAGTATATCGCGAAATACGTTGAAATATTAAAAAAATAAAAGAAGAAGAAAAAAGTGTCTTGGATTAATTTGATAGATTCGATTTTTGGCTTGCACGTCATGTACATTTTATTATACACCTTCAAATGTCGTCAAACGAGTACAGTAGGCATGTGGGTAGTTTCGTAACTTACAAAATTAAGGAAGAATATGGTTTTAGATAAGTTATTCCCATATTTCCGGCTCTCAAAAGGAAATTGGCATTTGCCAGCTAGACGCTTGTGTTTGACTATCTTTCAAAAGATGGGCGGGCGTAGAAAAACTGAAAACAAACACCGAATTGGACTCAATCTCCGTGCTTACCGCTTCAAATCACGCCTATTTCCCACCGTCCGTCTTAAAATTAAGCATGCGCATTTTAGATCGATAATTATCCACACCATATCATACTGATTATATATTGCGAATTATGTGAAAGGTTATTCAGAATCTCATTTATTAGAATATGAATTTTATTATATATTGCGATAAATTTATATAAAATTATAAATATAAAATATATTAATATAAAAAATGATACTTCCTCCGTCTCAGGATAAAAGTCCTAGTTGATTTTTTGCGCATATTAAGAAAAAGGATAAAATGATAAAATTATCCATATTTAAATTCTCATTTAATTGTATAGTTTTTTGCACATGACTAGTGATGCTCCATAAATATGCATAGGGAATAGAAATATGACAATTAATACTAAAGGTATTATGGGCAAATTATTATAAAAAATAGATTATTTAAGGTAAGTAGACATTTAGCTTGTAGCTATCTAAAATACTTCCTCGGTTCCTAAATAACTGACGTTGTACCTCAATGCACACCAATTAAGAAACTTAATTATTCCAATTCATTTGTCTATTCATCCAATAGGAATGGGAGAGAGGATTGCACAGATATACATAAAAAGATAAAAGAGTCTAATAGAAAGAGGAGAGAGAATTCTTAAGTTTTTAATTTTTCATAGGACTCCAATAAGAAGAAGAGAGAGAATTTTTAAATTTTCAAATTTTTTATTTTCTTTAGAACTTCAATGGGAAGGAGAGAGAGGATTACATGAATATATATAAATTCTACTAAAAATCCTATAACGTCAAATATTTGGGAACAAAAAATTGACATATAACGTCAATTATTTAGAAACCGAGGGAGTAGTAATAAGGACTTTTATCCTGGAACGGAGGGAATATGTTTTAACTGAAAACATAAAACTTTTACGATATATATCAAGATTCTAGTGTTTTTAGATAATTTTTGAAACACAAACTTTATGTGAATATGAAAATTAGAGATGAGTGTATTTGAATTTTACGGACCTTCAATAGGGAATAAAAATATAAATATGTAAAATTTAAATACATTGATGTCTAATTTTTATATCAACATAGAAGAGCTCTTTTTAAAGTCAAAGATAATGTTATTGTAGGGAAATAACCCACAATAAAAAAAAAGAAAGTATAATTATCACTTTAGAGTTTATAAGATATACATAACTCAAATTATGTGCCCTGTTTTTTAAAAAACAGCCGATCCGTACGTGCAACTTGCAATCCAACTAAGCCGCACCACTCTTTTTATTTCCCACCCAGCTAATATACGCGTCTCGACATGTGAGTTGCGCGCTTGAGTTTGAAATTATGAAGACAACTATTATGCCCACACACGTGGCGTGATGATCACGTGTCCCCACCCACCGTTTTTGAGCTACTCCAACCTGTCGGATACTATGTGGATAGTGGATACTTGTGGTTGGTTGGCCGGTGCCAGATAAGCATCTTCCCTACTGCCACGTGGCGTTTACAGTTGGGAACGGTTATTTGGCTTGCACGTCTGTCTAGAGAAGTAGGTAGAAGAAAAACAAGCGGCATGCTTCAGTTTGTTTATCCGGGGAAAGAGGAGGAACAACTTTCATAATTTAATCCATATTTGTTTCTTTAATGGTTACCAATATCATTAGTTTATTGTTAATTAATTTTTAATGAAATTATTAGAGACAAAAAAACTTGTTTTATGTTTTTTCTTTTGACTTTAGGAAATCAAATGGTGTCTAACCGGCTCTAACTTCTAACTAGTTATTTATTTATAGTACAAAAAACTAGCTAGGCAACATATTTCAATGTAATGTACTCCTTCCTTCCATTCTAAAATTAAAGATATATTTATAAAACGACGATTTTTAAGGATAATTTAAAATTATTAAATACTCCTTTTGTCCCAAATTAACTGCTTAGTTTTAATTTTTTTTAGTCAAATTGACTATTTTTAAAATTAATAATTAAGCATATATAAATATATTTTTTAACATTATAAAAATTGGTATTAGTAGTAAATTGTATATACTTTTTTTTTTGTTATAATCTCTTCACCTATATTTTGACAAAAATGGTATAAAAAATAGTTTTAAAAATAGTCAATATGACTTTAAAAAGTCAAAACTAAGCAGTTAATTTGAGACGGAGGGAATATTATAGTTTTAGTATTAGTTAGGAATTTGATTATGGTTATGTTATATTGAAAATGACAGTGAAACAGTAATGATAAATTAAGAACATTATGCCACTTTATAATCTTAAAATAAAATGTATCTTTAATTTTGAAATTGACTAAAACAAAAAATATATTTCTAATTTCGGAATAGAGAAAGTAATATGGTGTACTTACGGTTTGTTTGAGTTTTATTTGGGGTGAATATACGGAAAACTTAGACATAATTATTTACCAAATGGGATTATTATTCTCAATTGTATTTTTGATAGTTTTCATGAAAATTTGACCCTCTCACATGAGAAGAGAATTTGTGGAATTAATGAAAACATGCACCAACACTTTTGAAATTAACAGTATGAAATTAAGCATATGAAAACTTAGATACATAAGATAAGATCTAGAAGGTGTAAATTAGGAACTCATAATATTATTGTTTTATTTTATGCACAGATATATTGGATAGAGCCATAGAGGTGAATGAGTAAGAGAAGAAACTAGAAGAAGGAGAATTGGTAAGCTACTAATTTATTATAATAATAAGGTGGGAATCGACAAAGAAGACCATGCTGCTGTTGATAGTTGGACTTTGATTTGAAGGAATTCAATTGGTGGTGCGCATGGCATTGTCAAGAGGTACCGTCAAACTAATGAGCTGGTGGTTTCCTGGCAAGGAAGCATGTTTTATTCTGACTCACCTGCTTAATTCTTCATGGGATTGGACTACTACAATATTCAATTCATCATTCATCCCCCCGCCCTTTAATTTCTCTTTATACATTTGACTTTTCGTTTTGCTATGCCCAATCCAAAGTTTATCTCATCCACTTTATTATCTCTTCTTTTTCTTTATTATTATTATTATTATTTAATATTATCTCCGTCTGACTTCATTTGTTTTAATTAATTTTTTAAAGTTAAATTGATTAATTTTAAAATTAATAATTAAATAAATATATTAAAAATTTTGAAATCAAATAAATTAACTTTGATAATATACTTTCTTATAATAATAATAATTTTGTGTCTGTAGTTAATAATTTTAAAAATAATTTTTTACTTTTAATATGATCAATTTGACTACAAAAAATTAATTAAGATAAATAAAATTTGATGGAAGAAATAATAACTTAATACAGTAGAAATAGGTATGTGTTTGATTTTTAATTTATCCAATTAAATATTGGTGATAATATATGGGGATAGGAATTGAATTGATAGTGCGCATGATTCATGAAAGTTGCTCCATTAATTGCGCATTATATAATGTCTTTTCGGCTAAATAGGTTAGGCAGCAACCCTCGTGCTATGGATTTGTTCGGAGTAGGGGTTAGTATTCTTCCGTTATAATTGAATATTAAATTTCATATCATTTTATTATTTAAATAAATATTCAAACTATGTACTAATCAAATAATTGAAACTCGAATAATCGAATTAAATTATTCAATTATTGGGTTAATAACCGAAATATGAACTTAATTTTACAAAACAAAAAATTTCACAAATTTCACATTAAAATTTTCAAACAATATTTAACCACAATATGTAATCATAATACTTCATAAACTAGTTTAATAATTTCAAATTAACAATACATAAGTGCATAATCTATATGACGAAGTCTATAACAAATTTTAATTAAAAATAGCATTTTATTTTTTTTAAGTTTCTAATTCGGTTAATCGGTTACCCGAATAGTCTAATTTTCATATCCGAAACTGAAATCGAAAGTCGAAATATAAAACGGTTATAACCAAATATATCCAAATAACCGAATATCCGAAATAATTCAATTAAAAAAATCGATTCGATTAGATTATTCGATTTTATCCGTTTTTTACTCATCTCTAATTCTGAGTTCCGACCCATGCATGCATATTTATGTTTTCGGTCAAGTCTAATATTCTAATCTAATTTAATTTAATTCGAATATGATGGTAAAATTATTTTAAAAAAAATAAGAGATTAATTATTTTGAAGAAACGCTTTCGAATCACAATATATATATATATATATATATATATATATATATATATATATATTTGTGAGATAGAGAGTTAAAAATGCTAGAAATAGATAAAAAAATATATTTAATTTATTTAGACAAAATATTAATGAAATATACTGTACAAATAATCAATATTTTGTGTAAATTAGACAGTTTCTTTTTTCTAATTAACCACATTATTCATATCTAATTTACCGTCGCCTCTAACACAATATTTAGATATATCAAGTAAATTTATGCCTTATATAATTACTTTCTTTCAATAATTTATTTTATTAATTATTTTGTTACTACGTGGTTATTTAGTTAGAATATATGCTGAAATTTATACGATTGATTATGGTACACCACCGATTTAATCAAGTCAATCGACCCAGTGGTTATTTAGTTAGAATATATGCTGAAATTTATACGTGCACGCCTAACAGTAAATGGGTGTCGTGAACGGCAATGTTCAAATATGTACAATGATATTCTACCCAAAATAAAAAAAATAATGGATATCTAACAATAATGAAGATAATGTCTATTTTATTTTATATAAATAGAAAAAAACGAAAAAGAAGGACAAGTTGTAATATTATTTTATCAAAATATAACTTCTTGATCTAACAAAGTGGATCTATATATGTCTGTATTTGGCATGCGATAACAAAACTAGGCGCTAAAACTTGAATTGGAGCTCATAAACAATTTTCAGTTCTAGTTCAAAAACATTACCTCTATGACTCATTAATATTGTTTCATATATGTACGTACTCTTAAAAATAATAAACTTATATTTAGTAAGATAGTATGATTAATAAAATTATGATATTAAATTTAAAGACGTTGTATTATTTTATACTACGTATTGTTACTAAAAGTCATGAGTTTTTTTTGTGAAATAAAAAATTTGCACCGACAAATGCGACTCTTTTATGAAAAAGATGGAGCGTGCGTAAACAAATTATTTTACTTTTGAGGTTATTAATACTAGGTGAATTCCATTTTTGGCCCACTATGTTTGGCAAATTTTATCTTCATGTTACAAATACAAAATTCATGATTAAAATATTTTATTGATTATTATATACTAAAGTTTTTTTTTTTTGGCATTTTTGTAATTGCCGATTGTTTTGTATTCTTTTTCAATTAGTGCACCAGTAAGTACCATCTTAGCTCTTGAAGTTAAATTCATGAGTTATTTTCAACAGTGATGAGCTCATCGGTATCTTTTTCAAGGATCTTTTCTCCATCCGCATGCCTTCGTATGAACTTTGATTACTCTATACAAGATAAGATAAGGTAGTACATCTAATTAACACAATGTTTTCGTCTGTATTTCCATGAGATTATTTTTAGCAACTGAATATTATTGATTTGATAATTCATGAATATGATGAAAACTTAGTTTAATAATCAATAGAATATGTAAAATGGTCAACTTAATTTAGTAGCTAGAACTTTGTAGAAAACTCTTTTTTAGTCAAAATAATGTGTAAATGAGCAATGCAAACTCCAACTTTGGGTTGCTTTAGGTTGTCTTTTTTATAAAAAAAAAATGAGTCCAAATTAAAGCTGAAGACTTATATTTTGTAAACAAATTTTGCTATGTACTAATTATTTTTGATTTTTTTTTCTTAACAAATTGGTCAATAACTAATTTAATGAATGTTGTTGTAGTTTTTTTTGTTATTTTATGTACTATATAATGTTATTAATATTTTTTAGTGTTTTATTCTTAACATTATTTTACTAATAATATATACTTCATCAAAGATTGTTCAAAAATTTATATATATTTTTTTAAATAACATTGTTTATTTATAATTACATAATAAATTTATTCATAACAATTTATAAATTTAAAATAAGATAATACATGTATTCAGATATTTTAAACATATAATTATTAAACATACCATTTCATTCTGTATTATGATCTTCTATTCTATTCAACTAAATCGGATTCTTTTATATATTCAAAACGTTTCATTTAATTTTATTAAACAACTCTTAAGACCGGATTGTCGTAAATATGCCATGTGACAACCTTATAAATGATTTTAGAATCCAGTTTTGTCTCTGATGATACAATATTAATTATTCTCTCTGTCCCAAATTAATTGTATTTCTAGAACTTTTTAAAGTTAAATTGACTATTTTTAAAACTAATCTTTTTACTATTTTTGCTAAGATATAGGTGAAGATATTATAACCAAAAGAAAGTATATACAATTTATTACTAATTTCAATTTTTATAATTTTATAAATATATTTATATATGCTTAATTATTAATTTTAAAAATAGTCAATTTGACTTAAAAAATCCTAGAAAAATAATTAATTTGGAACGGAAGAAGTAATTCATGTAATAAAACCACAAGACGTACAAATCCATGGCCACTACTATTCCTGATAGGGTTTTCTTAACATGTGCCCTTAGGGCACATGTTAAGCGCTAACACCGAGACATTATATTATTTGTTTATGCATTGGTATCAGCAATGCGCAAATACAAATGCATTAAAAATAACATTGTTGATCCCAATACATTTGTATTTGTGCATTGCTGATACCAATGCATAAACAAATAATATAATGTATCGATATTAACGTTTAACATGTGCCCTAAGGGCACATGTTAAGAGGACCCAATATTTTATGGACCGACATGCCTCCTTGATTTAAAGTAAAAATGTCACGATTAATGATTATCTGAATTTGTGTTTGACGTGAACAAGCGACAAAGGCGACCCAATTGCACTTATTTAATGTTAATGTTCTTTAATAAGTTTTTGTTTGTTTTACTTCATTAAAAACTCGAGGTTTAACGCATCGGGAGTATTACCCTACTCTAAATTACGACAGTATTGCACTCCTATGGAAGTTGTGATATACAATAGATCAATTTAAATCAAATTATAATTAAAATGTATTAATATATAAAATTAATAAAAATTATAGGAGAATTTTTCAGTTATTACATATTTCTTCAACAATATTATTACCGTTGTAGGATATATATTACGAATGTTTATGTCGATTTTTTTGATTGTAGCTAGGTGGATAAGTTTTACTTATAATTTTTTTGGAGAGATGTGTAATAAGTGGAGTCTTCCTATAATTCTTGCCAATCTTATGTATTGATAAATTTCGTAATCGTATTTCAACATAAATTAACCGTAATATATAACATGACTCTTATTAATAAATCACATATATACTACAAAATATAATCCTTCAAACATAAAATTTCAATAAAGTTATGTTACATATAGTAAAAATTTATAATTACAAAAAGTGATGTTAGAAGTCTCAAATTTTTGATTTCAAAAAATTTCTCAAATGACGTGTCATCATAACATTAGTTGGATAAATCTCATGTGATTTGTTAGGTCTTAAATTATCATTAAAATATTTAATATCACCTTATTTGAGACTCATTTAAGACTAAAAATTTGAGACCCCTAAAATTATTCTAACAAAATACAATAAAAGATGTAATTATATATAATTATAAAATTGACTCATCATGTCTCAAAAGAATTATCACTACATATTATGCCAACAAAAAAATTAATTACTAAATTCCCAATATTTATTATTTCCCATTTTAATTTGCATAGAAAATTAGAATTAAAAAAAATACAGGAGTCATCAGGCCACTAAATGTTTGTATTTTTTAACAGCCGAGTCGATCGATCCGGTCGTTACTGTAATCTATCCAACCACGATATTGTATATACGTGCACGCCTAACAGAGTTCTAATATAAACACTTGCGATATTCTACCCAAATAAAGAAAACGTTAATGGATATCTAACAACAATGAGTCTATTTTATTTTATATAAATAGAAAAAAACGAAAAAGGACAAATTATAGTAGTTGTCATTTGAAGACCGATATTATAATTCTACTATAATTTTATCAATATATATAGTACTTCCTTCGTTCCATAATAAAAATTCTAGTTGACTTTTTACGCATATTAGGAAGAGAATAAAATAATAAAATTGTCTATATTTAAATTCTCATTTAATTGCATAATTTTTTGAACATGACTAGTGATGTTCCATAAATATGCATAGAGAATAGAAATATAACAAATAATACTAAGGGTATTATAGGTAATTTACTATAAAAAATAAATTATTTAAGATAAATACACAGTTAACTTAAGATTATTTAAAATAATAATAAGAATTTTTATTTTGAGAAGGAAGGAGTTTAACTTATTGATCTATATATGTCATATTGGCATGGGATAACAAAACTAGGCATGAAAACTTAAATTTGAGCTCATAAACAATTTTCAGTTCTAGTTCAAAAACATTATCTCCATGACTCGTTAATATTGTTTCATATATACTCTTAAAAATAATAAATTTTTATATAGTAAGATAGAATGATTAATAAATTATGATATCAAATTTAAGTACGCTATGTTATTTTATAATATTATTATTAAAAATAAATTCTCTTTGTGGAATAAAAGAATTTGATAGGCGATTATTTTGCGAAACGGATGGGAGTGTGAGTAAACAAATAATTTTACTTAGTTTATTAATATTAGGTGAATTCCATTTTTGGCCTGCTTTGTTTGGCAAGTTTTATCTTCATGTTACAAACACAAATGCATGGGCAGTATTCCAGATATGCTTAGAAAAAACACCGCGGAAACAATAGAATTTAGGCAACTTTAGAATAATTTAAGAAAAATGATATACATGTCGATAAATATTTAACGAAATTAAATTATGATCAACACATGTAATAATTATAATTTGGCCGAAAATTTTTACGATGCACAAGCAGAATTCATAAATTAAACAGTCTTGCCGCCTACGCCTTTCCTTTTCATATTTTATAAATATTTCATGGACCGACATGCCTCCGTGATTTAAATAAACACATGTCAA
The DNA here is from genome assembly GCA_034770075.1 of Aralia elata. Lineage (NCBI taxonomy): Eukaryota > Viridiplantae > Streptophyta > Magnoliopsida > Apiales > Araliaceae > Aralia > Aralia elata. Next base: position 16,597,952 of record CM068382.1, on the reverse strand, counting down.
GATTAATAATATCTGAATTTATCTTTGACGTGAGCAAGAGACAAAGGCGACGCAATTGCACTTACTTAATTCCATGTTTTTGTTTTCCCTTTAAACATATTCAATAATGTTATGAAAATTTTATGTCAAATTATAATTATAAAATATATCAATACAAGTAATTTTACAAAATTATAACAGTGGCTCACCATATTGCATATCTCTAAAAATAAAATTACAACTAATGCTTTTACAACAAAGAAATCAGTACATATATTCGCAATATTTATCATTTTCTATTTCAATTTGCATAGAAAATTATAATTAAAAAATGAAATAAAAACAAAGACTTTAACTAGGGTCCGGTGTAGTAAAGGAGTCCCTAGCCCGCCACTAAATGTTATTTTCAACAGCTGAGCCAAGACATCAACACGAGATCTCTGACCGATCATAATACAAAACTTGAACTTTGGGCAGAATAAGCTATAACTTTCTTAACAAACAAATTGCTTCAATTAAAGATCCATTATAATAATAGAAACCCAAACAATTTCAAAACAGAAGTACAGAGAAAACATCATTGAATCTTTCAAGTTCAAACTGAAAGTTGCTCGTAGCAAACAGAGACCTAATCAAACAGGCTGAAACCCAAGTCATCATCAGATTCGTCGGCAGGCTCATCCTTTTTCCCTTCCTCGACGGCAGCAGCTGGAGCAGCACCAGAATCAGCAGCTGCTGTTGGAGCAATGACAGCAGCAAACTTGCTAGGATCCTGCATTATTAAGCCACAAAGAATTAAGTTTTATGGAAAGAAAGAAAAATATAAGGGTGGTTGCTTTCAATAGGAAATATTAACACACACTAATAGTACATACCGCTAGGTACTCTTTAACTTTATCTGCCTGTGGGAAGGAATACTCTGTTTCAAGAGCAATAGACAAAACGTTTTTGTAGGCATTAATGAACATATGGGGTGCAGCTGCCAGGGTTGGGTATGAGAGGGCCAATGATAGGGAAGTGACCATGGAAACCCCCACAGCGAACTTCCCAACCAGATCATCTTCAGTCAGGTCAAGTACCTCTGGGCTGAAAACGGATCCATTGTCATAAACAGACAGGACAATAAGACCATAAGAGAAGGGCCTGATCCCAAGTTTTGCAAGCAGAGCAGCCTCAGAGGAACCGACTTTGTCACCTTTCTTGATAAGCTCAACTGGGGTGATAATTTCCACAGTACCCTTGTTAATCTTAGTCGGAATGTTGAGCACCTGAAGGACAATATTGTAATAGTAAGAAATAAATGTTTGAAAGCACCAGAAAGGTATACCATGATACAGTTGAATGAAGACAAATACCTGGAAGAAGGATGTCTGAGAAGGGTCAAGGCCAGTGTTGCCTGGTGGCACAACAACATCAACTGGAGCTACCAAACCAACACGAGCAGGAGCTCCAACCTGATAACAGCCAGATAATTAGCTCAAAATTAACTTTCGCGCAGTACTCAGCAAAACAGCAGGTTAGAAGACTGAAATGTGGGAAAAGTTTAAATGTCTAGACACCCACAATCCTTCATAACAACTTTCATGTTTATTACAATTTTGAAGTGCCAAATTGTCAGTTAAAATATGAATAGCACATGATTTCAAATCACTTCAAGAAGGTCAAAGTTTGTAACCGTAGTCGCACAGTCTAACTGAAAAATGTCAATATCTTGTAATTTTCCTTAAAGATAACATAGAATTGATCAACAAAATGACACATTAAATTACAAATTTTAGCTTGCAGTTTTCAGGACATAAAAGATGATGAATTGATATTTATTCTACATGTGCTGGAGCATAAACAAAACATAAAAGCTAAGTTATAAATGGTGTTTCCACAACTTTAGAAACACGCCTTCTTTCTTAAAGAACCTTTGTTCGCAAAAATATAATATTTAAACGCTTGCAAAGCCTATGCTCTACCTAATAGACTGCATAATCTCCTGTGGTGGAATTCATCGATTACTTATTGAAAAGTAGAATAAGTGACAGAGGTTCAAAACAGGTATTCTCATTGGAGAATATTTTCACAAAAAAAGAAAAAGAAAAAGCATATACCTTTCTCTAAATCAATGTTTTGTGTACATAGAACAATAATTATTCATAAATCTGAAAAATATAATGAAAAATACTAGCAATTTATATGCAACTCACTTCAGTCTTCCAAATTGAATTAATGGGCCATGACTGTGAGTCTACTACATCTCCCAATCTAATCTCTACAAAAATAACTCCTATAGCATTTACATTGTCACCATTAATTACTAACAAAGATACTATTTTAAAAAAAGCAAAACTGTAATTTTTAACACATCCCCAAACACAGACAAAAAATACAATAGCAAAAGCTTAAAAAAGGTGTCTTTCCAACTTCACCTTGTACTTGGCGACCTCTTCACTCACTTCCTTCAAATCACCCGTGGTAAAGATCAGCCCAACATTTCCCTAAATTCCAAAACAATGACCAAAAATGGGAGCAAAATCAGTCAAATGAACGCTTACAATTACGAATTAATCCCACAAGCAAACATTTCAATCTTACATTTTCCTAAAATAAATACTTACAACAAGTAGAGGAATGATATTGAGGAAAGCCTGGTTACCGGTCTTCTCAGCATGAATCCTAACAGACCTCTTCATCATAGTATTTTTCCCCATCAGAACAACCGAATCGCCCCGAAGACCTTTTCGGATGTTCTGCAACTGATTCGACCCGACATTATCAGCCGCTGCGACGAGGATCTGAGTGTACTCATCCAGGAGCTGGCAGAGCTTCGAATCGTATGCGATCTTCTTGTCAGCCTTTGATGTTTTCGGTGCCATTGATACAACTATGTGAAACTACTATGTATATATAAATGTATAAAAAGAATAAGCCCTAGTAGTGAACGGAAGAGATACAAAAATGAGGGCCAAGACGAAGCTACGGCTTTGCCAAGGCGGACAGCGGCGGCGCCGTCACTTTAACCTCTCCTATTCAGATTTCAGGTTTTTGGTTTTTGCAGGGAAATAAACCCTGACACCTAGTTTGCTGTGAAGAGTGAGAAATGGAGGTTTTGTTGAATTTATACCAAGAGAGTGGACATGGGTCTAAATCGGACCTTTGTAATTTATTCTTCAACAAAGGCTTGGGAATTTGGATTTTGGGCTAATTGTTTTGTCTGGGCTTCTAGTATTACACAAAACCTACCTAAAGGGTTCTTTACACTACTGTACAACATTTAGAAAATAATTACAAGATTAGTGCATCCAAAAAATAATTTCAAAAAGAGTGCAACACAATAAATTTTAAAATTTTATTTTTCTCTTTTCCTTCATCATCTCCCTCTTCCTTTCTCTCTCCTCCCCTTGCCTCTCTAGTATCAGTTTGTTGGAGTGTGAATCCAGGCGTCTCTATTTTAGTTAATCGAGGCGTCTCCATCTTCACCGATCTAGAAAGAAACTCCAGAAATACAAACCAAAATCATCAATAATTAATTGGTTAAAAATCTCAAAATCACACAAAGAACTAATCGGAAGAAAAAAGAAAGAAAGAAATCTTACGTTTTTGTTCTCTTCATTTTGATTCATACAATGAGAAGTTATCCATTTCATTATTTGTTGCTTAAAACTGAATTGGTTACCTTTGTATGAAGGTTTGACTACCAATTGCATCATATTCAAAATAATTTTATTTTTAAAAGGTTATTTATGAGTAACCAGCAGCTACATAAATGAGAACTCTTACATGGCATTTCGAATACCATCTGCACATGTTGAAGAAAACAAATTCATGTTACACTTGGAAACTGTTCTTAAATTTTTTATAATTAATTGATAACCCAATAAAACTGAATTGGTTACATTTGTATGAAGGTTTGGCTACCAACTGCATCATATTCAAAATAATTTTAATTTTAGAAGGTTATTTATGAGTAACCAGCAGCTATATAAATGGTAACTCTTACATGGCATTTCGGATACCATATGCACATGTTGAAGAAAACAAATCCAGGTAACACTTGGAAACTATTCTTAAATTTTTTATAATTAATTAATTGGTAACCTAATAAAACTGAATTGATTATCTTTGTATGAAGGTTTGGCTACCAACTGCATCATATTCAAAATAATTTTATTTTTAAAAGGTTATTTATGAGTAACCAGCAGCTACATAAATGGAAACTCTTACATGACATTTCGAATACCATCTGCACATGTTGAAGAAAACAAATCTAGGTAACACTTGGGAAACTGTTCTTAAATTTTTTATAATTAATTGGTAACTCAATAAAATTGAATTGGTTACCTTTGTATGAATGTTTGACTACCAACTGCATCATATTCAAAATAATTTTATTTTTAAAAGGTTATTTATGAGTAACTAGCAGCTACATAAATGGGAACTCTTACATGACATTTCGGATACCATTTGCACATGTTGAAGAAAACAAATCCACGTAACACTTGGAAACTGTTCTTAAATTTTTGATAATTAATTGGTAACCCAATAAAACTGAATTAGTTACCTTTGTATGAATGTTTGATTACCAACTGCACTATGAAAAAAAATGTACCGACGACAACCATTACAGAATCTAATAAAACTATTCATGGTTGCACATGTTGAAGAAAATAAATTCAGGTAACACTTGGCTACCAACTGCACTATTGTTAATTGTTTATAACATCAAGAATTTAGTTTAGTTACTAAATTAAACAATTTGTTTACAATAATTTACAAACAACCAAAAGACTAAACAATAATCACAGCAATCAAGTATGGAACTTAGCACATCCAGCCCAATGCACTCAACACCCAATCAGGTATGGAACCTACAACACTTGATTGTAGCTCTAACAAAGGACTCGTCCGATCCAATTCAGCGGGACCAAACAAAACCCTAAAATAAAATTCAGCTCACCTTATATCCCCTCTTCTTCATAAACATCCCATATTCGCCGTTTTACGGTTCAATCTGGTAAGAGCTTTTCTCTCTCTATATTCACATACGTATATATATATATATATATATATCTGCATATTATATGAAATATATTATTGTTATGGATCTGAAAATTGCTTATTTAATTTCAGAGAAGAAAAGCGAAGATGAGTAAAGGGACAGGAGGAGTGGTCGGAGCCAAGGGAAAGAAGAAGGGAGCGACCTTCGTGATTGACTGTGAAAAGCCGGTGGATAAAATATACTAATTATGTATGTGAATATACACTAATTAGGGATACCAAACACATTAATTATGTAAATAAAATATAAAAAATGTATTAATTCTGTAAATATTTTCTAGATGTACTTGTGTTGTAATTTTTTTTAAAAATATACTAGGAAGTGTAATTGTTTCAAACCTAAATAGACCTCAATACCAATTTATCCTTGGATAGTTGGACTTGGTAGTTGGGTATAGATAGATATATACGATGCATTATTTTATTTTATTTTTTGGGGGTACAAATTATGTGAGTCATGTAAAGTATATTAAACTCTCGAGTCTTGACACAATATATTTTGTTTACAATAATCATACACATTTAAAGAAACTCCCATCACACATGTCGGGGTAAAATTCATTGATGCTCCACGAATAGCATATAAAATATAAAGTTATCATCAACCATCTGTTATAATATATACATGTTTTGATTGAAATTTTTAGATGAATTTTTGGAGTTTAAATACATGTAAGAATTTTATTAGCCTAATCGAAATTTATTTAATTTATTAACACAATTATAAACCTCAAACTTCCTATATTATAAATTTGAGATTTATTAACCGTTCAAATATAAGAATACAACTTTTACAACAAAACAAAATAAACAAGTCCATGATCACAATATTTTCATACCGTGTTGATGTCATACCAAAAATTATAATAATATTTTGTCACCAGACATAATAATTTTTTTCCCAAATAGCTCAATGAAGTTTGGAATGTCGTAAAAACTCGCGCTAAAAATCTTATTTCTCCCTCCAGTGCTAGACGTTACTGTCAAGCGGGATGAATATATCCATCCTTCACGACTCCATCTCCATCTTACGATTGGTGATATGACCCATTACCCACCAGCCCATATCTCATTTATGTAAACCCAAACCCGACAACAATCACTCCGGTGCCTTCTGCCTTTCATTTCACCAATGGTTTCCGCCGGAGCTTCCAGCTGCCGAGATCGGACCTCAGAATTCCGATCATTGTCAGAAACATTGAAGAAGATCGGAGGAATATCAACTCCGAATGGATCACAGAAACATTCATACACTTCAAATCCTTCTCATTCAACAACTTTAAATCGATCTGAATTCAACAAAAGAGCTTCACGAATCGGATTGGGCATCCATGAAACATCTCTGAAGATCGGAAGACTCGCCAAGCGTATGCCTCTCGGCTCTCTTACTTTCTTAGTCTGTTGATTCCTATTCACTTTATTGATGGTTGCCTGACAAAGCTTATTCAATTTCAAATTTCGGTTTGTATATAACTTCTTTATGCCTATATATTTGATGGATGATCATTAAATTCGAGCTGAAAATTTGACGCAAAATGGGACAACCCTTGCATTCCTTCGGAGGACTCTTGTCCTCCCTATTCTTATTTGTACAGATTTGTTACTATAAAATAATAAATTTATTTGCTTGGATAGATTACAATTGAAATTTCACACCTTCATGCATTGTGCACTGGATGTCATGCCAGTCGACAAACAAGAAAACAATCTCTGCCTCACTAATTAGCCCAATTATTTTGCATTCCCTTTTCAATACAATTAGGAGATGTTTCATCATAGTTCGTCTGATAAAATCTTGATAGATTCAATCACCATCAATAGTTACTATCTCTTTCTTTTTTAGACATCCCAAAGCACGGCTTGGAAATCTAATTTTTGAAGCCGTTATATTTATGAAATGGACCCAAATCTAGTGTGCAAAGACATCAGGCTCTCTAACTCAAAATCAAAACTAGTTAGCAATGAGAATAGTTGGCCCTAGTCATTATATATTAGACATACTTTCTCAAGATATTCACGTGTAACCCGATGTATCGAGGTTGTGCACAACGAGTAGAGAATCCCACACAAGACAAGCCCAAAGAAAAAATGGCACATTGGCCCCCAAAGAAGAAATGGCACTATGGCATTTGAAGAGCTAGTCAAGATATTCACGTGTAACCCGATGTATTGAGGGTTGCACGTGTACATGTTGAATATACCTGATGTATTGAGGATTGCACGTGTACATGTGGAAGATAAAATTCCACACAATACAAGCCCAACAAAGAAATGGCAATATGGCCTTTGAAGAGCTAGTATACCACAGATAACTTTTTGACCCAATTGAGAAGTGACTACTAGCTAATAAATGGGTAACTTGAAGAGTGTTTAGGCAGCCCAAAGCCCTCTGATACCATGTTAGATTTATGAAATGGGCCCAATTCTAGCATATAGCTACATGAAGCTCTCTAACTCAAAAAAAAAACAATTGGCAATGAGAAGAGTTGGGCCTATGCATTATATATTAGACATTCTTTCTCAAAATATTCAACGTAGGACAAGAAATTTAATTTTTGAAGCCATCCTATTTTTTTTAGAGGTTATTTATTGTATAGCAGGAATTATGCAGCTGACAATTGATATGCTAACCTCGGGTTTTTCTATTTACATTTGCTTGGAATGCAGTGGCCAAAAGATCATCAATTTTCAATGATCCATTAAAGGAGATTCAAGAATTGACTGCCTTAATAAAAGATGACATTTCAGCACTTAACATAGCAGTTTCTGATTTGCAAACCCTTCAAAACATGGAAATTTCTGATGGAAACTATTCTGAAGATAGGGCTGTTCATTCAACAGCAGTTTTTGATGACTTGAAGAACAAACTTATGGGGGCTACAAAACAGTTTCAGGATGTGTTAACTACTAGAACAGAGGTCAAATTTAACTTGAATGGTCTCCCCCCTTTTCCTCTCTATAAATAGGCACTCGCACACACACATACTTGTGCTTATACAATAACTCCATCTGTCCTTGTAATAGTTATCATCATTCTCATGGTTGTCAATATGTTCACAGAATATTAAGGCTCATGAAGGTAGGAAACAGCTATTTTCCACAAATATGTCAAGAGAAAACCCACTAAGGCAACAGCCAAACACTATAACAGAGCCACCCCCTTGGGCCAATTCATCTAATTCGTCAGGAAGTTCCCAACCATTACAGTAAGTTATTCTTTCTTTGTCAGGATTTTGATTCTTGTCTTACTCAGAAGAATATGTATGTAGGTTCACATAAAATAGTTGTCTGGCGTGAAGTTCAATCATTTTTTCTGATTGTTATAATGTGAACCACATATTGCTAAGGGTTTTTTGGTGTTCAGGATTGTGAGATTGGCTACTTACTTTGTGTCATGCATAGTAGTTCTTTCAAATTATAACAGTCCGGGGCAGAACGCAGATTCTAGATAGCAGGCAACTAAGCCAATATGATCCACAAACATTCAATCAAATTAGTGAGGAAAAAAAGTAACCTTGTTTTGCATTTGTTCTGATATGATTTTCTATTAACTGATGCAAAAGACTTTGGGCCTATTTTTGTCTCTCACCACCTTTGACCTTTTAAATACTTTTAACTTTTAGTTTGCCAGTGTGCTATTTTATACATCCTTGAACATAACGGTCTGGAAAATGGTATAGTTTCATTACTGCCTCTTACTTTATTCACTGGACGTAGAGTCATTACAGAAATGCCAGTTAGTGCTTGAACTATAAAAATGAAAGGTTCATATGCTAGTGCTAGAAAAGAAACCCAAATGTCACATGTGAAAGTAAGACACTGTTTGAAATTTTAGTTTGATTGTTTAGATTAAGCTCAAGATTGAGTTAATGTTATCATAAGGTGATCTATGTACCAAGCTTGACACTTTGAATGCTTCTAGAAACAAATAATGTTTCTTCTTATTGATCACCAAGACTTTCTAGTGTTATGCTATATGAATGATTGTGCTCCACTGTTACTCGATGCAATTTTCATAATCTAAAAGTTTATTTCATGAATTAGTCTTCATGAGTTAATATTTTTCCTACTCTCTCTCTTTCTTATCAGATCACCATCAAATGCAGTTCAAGTTGGCAACCAACTGAGGTGTGCTTTCATGTCATTACCCATGCTAAATATATGTTCATTCATTATGTTTTGTTTATAACTTGTGTCGTAGGCATGTTGCTGTCTACTTGAATGTTTTATCTTTAACATGTCCTAATATATCGGAATCTAAAGTAAATTGAGCTCTTATTTAGAGACAATCTTTTGCACGACAAGTTGTTGAAATTTGAAAACAATGTTTTCTTTATTTCTTCAGAGAAAAATTCTAAGAGCCAGGTTGAAGGATTTTAAAGTCATGGGATTGGAAGTCTCTAAATATTCTGTTGAAAGTGGAAGGTTTGTTTAACTGGAACCAAGAATTTTGTTGACTTTGATAAGTAACAAATAAGTAAGTTTTGCATAGCATTCCCTATTTATTTTTATATTTTTTCATGAGGGGGTTAAAATGAGAGTGTTAAATCAAAATCTGTATTTGCTAAACATGTGAGAAGTAATGCTGCTGAATGCATAAAGAAGAGTAACCAACTATAATTGTAAACTTGTGTAGCCATAGGAACTTCAAGGGTCAGATACAGTAGTCATATTAAATTAAGTTCAAACAAGACACATGCCTGCATATGCACCTCACGCACACACGCGCACACACATACACAGCAATATAACCATTTGTTTGGTCAGTATCACATGGAGTTCCCTCCATTGTTCTAACTAACAAGCATTACTCACTAGACCAAAGAAAGTACTGAGTTTATCTTTCGTGCTAATATATCAGAGAATTTTGCTTTCTAGAATAGTTGTAGATAAACAGCTCTAATTTACTTCCTAATATGCTGGCTAAATGAAAGCAGTTAAGTGAAGTACTGCTGGGTAGATTTCTAACTTCTTGGTTTTATTTGCACCCTCAGGTTCAACTGTAACAGCCAATGACCTGTCTTAAATGAAACTTATGATTAACGAAAATTTAATGGGTGCTAGTAATCTGATCTTTGTATCATGTAATATATTGTGAAATATCCTATCTTTCCTGATAAAGAGTTTTGTTGGCCGTAATAAATTAACACAATGATATCATGCTCTATAGTGTATATAAATATCCTATCAATCGTTGATGTATTTATTCATTTTTTAATAATAATTTTATTCCCATGCATTGCATATTATGCGTGTGTATATATTATCTTGTTCGTCTTAACAGCTTGAATGAAACCTTACTGATTTCAGACGAAGGTTAGCTGCGGATAGTACTCCATCCCATCAAATGGAAGTGTCCATGTTGCAGCAGGTGGTTCCACAGCAAGAAATGTTTTCACAAAGTCGTGCAACTGCACTTCAAAATGTGGAATCCACAATTTCTGAACTCAGTGGGATTTTTACGAATTTGGCTACTATGGTTGTGCATCAAGGGGAATTGGCTATCAGGTTTGCTATTTTTTTTTAATGATTTTTACATTTCAATATTTAGTCTGGTAGAGTTTTTTATACTGGAGCGCTTAATATACTAGTATCTATTTACATATTACTTTGGATGTTTTTAGATCTTAAAGAGAACATTATTAATGTCATTTCTCTGTCATCTTAATTAGAGATTTTTTAGTGTTTTGTTTTTCTTCTGGCAATAATCTCAGTGACCTTACCTTAACATCAGGATTGATGATAACATGGAGGAGTCATTGTCAAATGTTGAAGGTGCTCGCAGTTCTCTAGTTAAGCATTTAAACCAGATATCATCAAACAGGGGGCTTTTAATCAAGATATTTTTTATTTTAATATTTTTCCTGATTATATTCATCTTTTTTTTGGCTTAATGTGCTAACCTGTGATTTTTTCATCTACTGCACTTCTAGTTTCCCCACCACTGCCACCCTCAAAGATCTGATGTCTTTGTCCAAACAATTTGTTGTTTCTCAATGGTGGGACTGGGCAATTAATGGGATGCCCTGTGTATTTTTATTTTATTCTTTTATTAATGTAAATACATACAGTAAACACCCCCCTCCCCCTCTCTATATATTTTTATTTATTAATTTTTGTATCTATACCTTATTTGAGCTGGTTGCTCAAGATTTTTTTTTATGTTCATATAGATTTTTTATAAATGGGGTGCTTATTCAATCCAGCTTGCTTGTTACTGGCTCAATGATTTGGTTAATTTTTCTTAGATTTATAAACAACTGGCTTTGGTTGATAATTATTCTTGAATCTAGTCATATGCCACAGAATAGTTACAGTGAATCATCTTCTCCCTAGATTCCTAGCTCAAAGGTTCGCCTTACTTTTATTTTCTGGTTCATACGTGCTGAATCTTAAGAAAAAAATCCGAACAAGAAATTTCATCGGTTAGGTTCACTGGTATCTCCATTCTTGTTTCAATCATAAGTAGTAGGGGTTAAATGCTTTTTTGGTCACTGAACTTTAGGTCAACTTACAAATGGATAACTGAACTATTTTTTCTTACAGTCAACTCACTGAACTGTTATTTACTTACAAAAGTTTGAATTTTCCTAACAGGCGTTAATTATTTTAACGGGAGAGTGACGTGTATAGCGGCATGTCCCACTTAATCCAAGCTGGAGCCAAGCTGTAAATGATTTTAACACCTAAGCTATAACCCACCCATGAAAAACAAACCTACCCAACAAAGATTCGATCCACCCAACAAATTTTTCCTTTTAAATAACGTACAGAACTCAATAGGGGAGAAAATTAAGGGTTTATGGTGGTCGTTACATTCAGTCGACTACTTCTTCAATTGCTACTAACAATCCGTTGCTGCGTTTCTTGAGATGAGTACCTCAAGTGGAGTAGACATTTCTTACAAAAGGAAATCGTTGAGTAAATCTTCAGATTCTGAGCGCGAGTCCTCGTTTTCTTCTCCAATCCTTTGCCGCTGGGAATCGTTGCACCCATGTGGGAAGCTTGGAAAGAAGGAACCCTAGATCCAGGTAGAAGATTCGTTGGTTGTAGCAGATACAAGGTATTTTAATTTGTAATATATTTTCCCTCACAAGATTCGTTGGTTTAAGCTAATTTTTCCTAACAAGATTCGTTAGTTGCAGCTAATTTTCCCTCACAAATCTTGTTTAATTGTTCTGTTGACAAGGATAAAAATAAGTATTGTGGATTTTTCAAGTGGTGTGATCCTCCATTCACTGAAAGATCAAAGGAAGTGATAAAAAAATTGAGGGATGAACATTGCTCTGCGAACGACGAAATACAAAGGCTGAATTTCTTTGAGAATGGAAATGAATCAAGTGTGATCGAAGAATTGAAGAGGGAAAATGCCCAAAAAATAAAAAATCTCAGAAGGATGTGGATTGTTCTAATTTGTTCATGGTTGATGTTTTTAATTTTTTTAGTAATAGTGGTGTAAAACACCATTCGGCAACATGAATGTAATTTTTTGGGATGGATTGTTAATGTTTTTTTTATTGTAACTATGGAAGTTTGGTGTTTGAAGGTTATGATAGTTTTTTTATTGTAATTATGGAAGTTTGATTATGATTTTAATGAATGAAATGGAAAAACAGAGCATTTTGCTCTTTTGTTGTATTTGGATGGTTGATGTTCTTTTATTGCAACGATGGAAGTTTGGTATTTGAGAGCTAAGAATGGTGTAAGACAGTGCATATTACCATTTATCATTCACACAGAAGTACCATTTATCATTCACAAACACAAAACTATGCATTCACTAGTTATTGTTGGAGTTTGTGAGTTGTGTATTTGAAATGAAAATAGAATGTCAAAAAACAGAGACAAGTTCCATTTATCATGCACAAACCCAAAACCTGCATTTGCATCCTTGTTATAATATAAATGACCTCCTGTATTAATGCAACCAGTTATGATTCCTAAACCCAAAAATATCAACTAACAATAAATATCAATAAATAAATGTATGAAACTGAAATCAGTAGCCCCAAAAAACAAATCATCCTTGTTATAACATAACTTCCATAGTACCAATACAATTCACATAATCCTTGTATTGCTTGCCACAGTAATCCAAAAATTGTACCAAGATATACCATATTTATCCTGCCCCAAAAGTATTCAAGTTATACCAGTGCTCAAGCTACACCAAATCAGAAGTTATACCAAAAGGTTACAAATATTCATCTGCCTATACCAGAATAAGCTATACCAAAATATAGTTATACCAAATGCCACATAAACTACCCTCCCATGAACTACTAGTTAAATAAAATAACCTAAATTCTACTATGTGGTAGTCCTTCCACCCTTCTTTCTTGGTGCTTTAAATGGCCTGCATGTTGAATTATGTGAAGTTTCACTTCTTGTTTGCCTTTTCCTTGTATTCACCTGGGTTGGTGGTGTAGAAGCAAGTGGAGTGCATCCTTGGACAGTTGATTGTGAAGACTGCTTCTTCCTTACAAGTCTTGGAGTTGGCATCTAATGTTCAGAACAACAAATATATATACTTACAATAACCTCCAAAATAAATATATGTAGTTACCATTAATGAAATTAATAAAGTTTTTGAATGAGTGAAATGATACTTACAAATATACATTTTTCCTTTTCTTGAACACAGTCAACCACTATCTCTTTGCCTTTGGCAGTGTCAATGAACTTATCTTTTCCCTTTCCAATGCCATGTGCCTATAAAATAACAGTTGAGAAACAGAGTTAATATGTCATAAAATTATATGTATCAAGCATATATTTAGAAAAACTTACATTGCCCCTAACATCTTTCTCAATTCCCTTAGCAGTGTCAACCACTTTCTCCTTGCCCTTGGCAGTGCCAATTACCTTGTCTTTTCCCCTTCCAATGGCAGTAGTCTCTTATGGCATCTTTAAACTCTTTAATGCTGCAAAATGTCATGTACTGCTCGAACTTAATCAACTTCTTTTTTATCTTAGGGTTGTAAGCCTCAACTGTTTTCTCTTTTTTCGTACTAGGGAGAGGCCCTACATAGCACACATCCTCTTCTTCTTCACTGCTCTGAGATAGTGACCTTAGAACATCACTATTTTCATACTCACTATGCCATTCTGCATCATCTGAATCACTGTCTGCACTTGTTCGTTCACTATCTTCTTTGTCATTGCCACTACCAATTTCTTTTCCCACAGTTTCAGGTTCCTTTCCCTCATTTTCAGTTTCCTTTCTCACATTCTCTGCATCTATCTCATTTCCTCCTATCTCTACTTGATTTCCTCCTTCCTCTGTCTCACTACCTCCTTCCTCTCCCTCAGTTCCATCTTCCTCATCCCCATCTACATTCTTTGTCATATCCTTCTTAAATTTAATACATTTCCTCCTAGCCTCTACCAATTCATCATCACTGCACTCTTCATCATTGATGTCCTCATCAGTACTATTCTCTTGGTCAGAACTATCATCCTCAACTACCCTTTTGGACCTCCTTTTACCCCTCCTTGTCACACTCTCATTTTTTTTAGTTTGTTTTCGATCTGTAATATTTTCAACTGGCACATTGTCCTCATTATCACCATCATTATCCAACAAAGCATCCCCCTCCCTCTCACCCTCATCCTGACCCACACCCACACCCCCACCCTCACCCTCACCCACATTTTCAACCACATTATCAGCCACAGTTTCAACCACATTATCAGCCACATTTTCAACCACATTATCAGCCACAGTTTCATCCACAATAGAAGCCACATTATCACATATGGAGGTTTGATCAGTGTTATATGGTAATACATGGTCTACATAGACATCAATTACACTATATGGCAAGCAGATATTAACCATATCTCTTATACTAGCATCATCATAAACAAGTCTAACCCCATTTTTAATATCTACTCCATCATTTTTAAAATAAACACTTGATTTGGGATGATACCTAAGTTCAGTAGCTAACTCATTAATAGCACCCATACAAATTAAAATCAGTATCCAAGCGTGGGCATATGATAAACATTACCTCCCACATACTCACATAAAGGAGCATATATGAACTTCCCACCATAGTGTACATTAAGTTGAACAACAGTATCCATCTGTAAAAAATTAATAAATAAATCACATGCAAAACAGAGCATAAGTAATAAACTTTTGAAAGAATGAAAATAAATACATAGCATACATGTGGGGACAAAAGGGGAGCAAAATTTAGTAAAGAAGGATTTTATAAATCTTAAAACAAGAATCAGTCAAGAAAAAGACAAAGAAGAACAATGAATAATATATGCACAATCTAGGGTTTATAAACAAAAGGACAACACGACAACAAGCCCCAAAAAACAAATTCCCTGTCGGTCAGATAAGGGGACAAAAGGGGACCATCAGAAAGTGACATACCTGTCGACCGTTACTTGATATCGAGCATCAAACGAGTTTTAACCAACGTGAATCACACCAAGATTCACCAAATAATCGATTTTGTTTAGAAACAGACTTCAATCGAACAACTTTTCGTTCTTTGCTTAGTTTTTCATTTGATCGATAACTTTGGAAGGGTTGGCTTAGGGCTCACTTGGTTTAAACGATCAGATTTGGAACAAATGACGATTCACTTGGCTTCTAATAGACATGTGGGTCCATCAACTGGTATTTGGGTGGGAGATTTTCCCTCCATATCCACATAATGTTGGCCACATGGATTGATCCATGCCACATCAGAAAATATTTACACGTCTGCAGCTTATTTGTTCTTTTCCGTCTATAGTCATCCCATTTAACAGAAAATTCAAACTTTTGTAAGTAAATAACAGTTCAGTGAGTTGACTGTAAGAAAAAATAGTTCAGTTATCCATTTGTAAGTTGACCTAAAGTTCAGTGACCAAAAAAGCATTTAACCCTAAGTAGTAGAGGGTAAAACTTTGCTAAAGGCTACAAGAAAGAAATTTTGAGAGTTCCATAGAAAGACTAATAAAGTTTAGTTTGGTTGTTACTATTTTCACTTTTTATAGAAAATTTTGCATAGAAAGTGGGAGGGGATCAAGTCAAGTCGTTGTCACAAAGTGTCGTTGGATGCCAAATAAGACATGAGTGAAGGGTTTGAGCGTCAACTATAGCTGAAATTTTGGTTCACATTATTGCAAAGTGTTGTTGGATGCCAAATTAGGCATGATTGAAGAGTTTGAGCATCAACTATGGCTGAAATTTCGGGTTCACATTATCAGACGTCAAATAAGGCATGAGTGGAGAGTTTGAGCATCAACTATGGTTGAAACTTCGAATTCACATTATCAGATGTCAAATAAGGCATGAGTGGAGAGTTTGAGCATCAACTACGGCTGAAACTCCGAGCTCACATTATCAGACGTAAAAAAAATGAATACAATTTGAAAAGAAAAAGTACATTTGGACGTTAAAAAAAAAGAAAAAAAAGAACGGTTACCAAACGAAAAAGTACATTTGTAAAGAGGATAAGAAAGAAAAATAATTGTAATTTACTTCTTTTTGCAATCCAACGTTATCGACGGCCTTTGGCTCAGTTGGTATGTCTAGTCTCTTACTAAACAAGAGGTCTAAAGTTCGAATCCCCCACCCCAAACTTAGCAAAACAAAAATAAAAAAATCCAACGTTTAATTTCCACAATGACTAAAAAAAAATAAAGGTTTCATCCCCTCCTAGGAAGCCGTGTGTTGCTGAAAGTCTTGATTTCAATACATACCAGACGGTGATAAAAAAGTCATGTAATATATTTTTGAATTATAATTAGGAAGCTTATTAATATGATGAAAATTATAATTTTTTTTAATTATTATATATATTTTTTAAAAAATTATTATTAATATTTATTCACTACAGAATTGGTAATCAAAAAATTGACGTAAAATTTTATAATATATATCATTTTCCGTGATTAAAAGAGAAGTGGGTCGAATTTTTCTTAGAGTGATTCTACGGCGACCGGGGCCGGCGACCCTTTTGGGCGACCGGCCGACTTTTTTATTTTATTTTATTTTTTTTGTTTTCACTTCCAAATAATTTTTATGATTTATTGGAATTAAAATTTTTACAAAAAAAAAGTGATTTAGGTGTAATTTGGATACATATACAAAACAATGTTGTACGGTCTGTACAACACTGTTTTGTATATGTATCCAAATTACACCTAAATCACTTTTTTTTTTTAAAATTTTAGTTCCAATAAATCATAAAAATTATTTGGGAGTGAAAATAAAAAAAATAAAAAATAATAAAAAATTGGCCGGTCGCCATAAGGGTCGCCCAAAAGGGTCGCCCAAGAATTACTGTTTTTCTTATCATTTTGATCCATTGCCATATGCTTTTCCATTCCAAAATAGAAAAAGGACACTTTTTGACCAATTTGCTTTCTTGAGAGATAAATATAGTCCAAGAAATGATGGAATAAAGTGAAATGATTTGTATAGTCGATATGAAGGCATGGTTGCCAGCTTGCCTAACCGACTTTAAGGGGTAGCCGGTAGGTAACATCTTGTCTTAAGTATTAAGAATCTTTTCATGCATATATAATAATTAGATTTTGATAATAATTAAATTATTTGATAATCATCCATGACAACCACTGGATCGTTTATGCTTCAAGGTTATATTTGTTGTAATTATGTTGTGTACTGAATCTTTAATGTTTATTTATACTGGTTTAATTACATATTTTTATTTGTGAATTAGTTTTAAAATTGTTATATCAGGACATGTTCTCTTCTTTTTTTTAGGTCATTTCTGAGAGACTATATCTTAATAGGAAAGGTTTAATCCATTTTGAGATATCAGTGTCTTAAAAATAAAAATATAATTTAGTATTGTCATTTTAGAATTAATCTAATTAAAGAATTGATATTTTAATATGTATTTTTTATATTTTTACATAATCTTTTCTCACGTAAGAATAAAGTCGATTCTACTTTTATATGATGAAGAACTATATAAAAATATCAAAAAAAACATACGTAAAAATAATATTGTCCAACTAAGAAAGTGTAAAAAAATTGCTTAATGATACTAAAGAGTAAAGTAGTAAAAATAGTGATACTAAAGAGTAAAGTAGTAAAAATAGTTTAATATCTTGCAACATCATTACAAACAAACAAACAAACAAAGCCTTAGCATATACAATTATAGCTTCTCCCTAATTACAAAGGGGGACAATTTTAACCCTTTTTTGGTATAAAAAATAAAGTTGGATGTGAAGATGAAGTAGAAAATTAAAACCAAAGTACGAACCAGCAACCACCTACTTCGCACCTAGATAGAAAGGGAAAGAAGAAGAAAATGGGAAGATGACAAATAATAGTAGTAGAGTAGTAGCTGATCAGTAGATCTTTGGGAACAGAGAAAACAGAGTGAGAGGTCATTAATATATGGCAGGAAAAGAAATCAAGCTTTGGTTTGAAGTGAAGTAATGGCGGACAATATACTCCTCCTCTATTACTCCTATTCCTATACTAGTACTGCTATATATATATATATAATGGGATTCCAAGTCTCTGTTTCCATGATAGATTTTGTAGAATGCAGAGGCCAGAGAGAAAGAGGTTAGGTCGTCCACTGAAAAGATTGATGAGAGATACTGAAGTGTGATGGGCTGGTTAGTCATTTCCTTGGGAATTTCGCACTGCCTATATACTCCCTCCATCCAACACTATGAATCACTCTCTCATTCATATATTATTATATATATTAATATTATATATTATATATATAACAAGTAGTATTTGTTATGATCTACTTTTAAATAAATAGATGTATAGTCATTCATAGCAATTTAAAATATCAAAAAGCAAAACCCATCATCTGCCACTGCTACTAACAGTAATAATGGTTGATTCCACAATGACATTAATATTTCTGATTTCAGTAAAATAATAATACTCCTTTTGTCTAATTTTATTTTATAATCAAATTAATCATATTTAGAATTAAAATTTATTTTTAAGCTTATTACACATAAGCACAACATTATTATTATAATAAAGTATATCGAATATTCGAATTTTAAATACATTTATTTAATTATTAATTTAAAAAATTATCAATTTGATCATAAAAAATTAACTAGGATAAGTAAAGTCGAACGGAAGAAATATAAAATAATAAAACATCTGTTAATATTAGCAGTAGATGGACAAAAAAGTTTAAGTTTTTTGTTACTACAACAGAACCTCTATAAATTAATACTGTTAGGACTGAATTTTTTTATTAATTCAGAGAGTTATTATTTAATCAATGAATTAATAATTTATTAATTTAAAGAGTGTTTTTCTGTTCGGTGAACATAAATTTAATTACATTAAAATTATTGTATTTTATTGATGTTTATATCATACTTTTTTTGATGCAATGTATCATACATATTAAATTAATGTAATAATCGAATTCATTGTAAGTGATATTAATTATTTTTAATAATTAAATAATTCATTGTATCCATTTTTCAAATTACATTCACATTTTATTTTTTAAAAAAATTATATTCACATTAAGTTTAATTAATTTGTATATATAAATTCATTGTACTAGAATTCGAGAATGCAACACCTGAATTTTTGGACGCAATGAGAAAAATTAAGGATGAAATTCAATTCGATTTGAATTTCAAGACAAAACAAACGAAAATATAATCATATTTTACAAGATTATCTTAGATATATTTGTAATTTAAAAGAATTATTAATTTAGGATTTTGATGAGACCATATATTTATATAAGGGTCTTTTTAAAAATTATTATTTTATTATTTTATCGAAATTATTAATTTATTCTATTAACCCAAGTCGGGACTGAAAAAAAATATTATTTTAAAAAAATTATTAATTTATCGAGTATTAATTTATAGAAATTCTACTGTAATACGAGCGTATATAAATCAGAAAATTTGGGCCTAAATTCTTTTAACCATTAGTGTTGCTAGTATCTAAAACCGTGCGCTGCTATAATTTTCATCACTTCTATATATTTGCTGGGTATCAAGTATTATAAAGAGCGCCATATGGAAAAATAAACAAAAAATCAGATGAAATTTTTGGTATTATAAACATGCATACCTTTCATATATATATATATATATATATATATATATATATATATATTACCCAATATTCTTTACTCCAACAAATGAATTAATCTTTCATTATCAGTTAACAAACAACAAATGGTCATCATCATATATACTTTAGTCTTGAACAAATGATTATGCACATATATCTTTCATTATGTCATATCATCGGTGCCTAATAATGTTGAAATGATAATATTAAGGTCATGTCTGAGGTGATACCTTGTCAAATAAGTGCACAGGTAGTTAGTAACATAATTAGTGACAAAACGAAAAATATAATGAGATACATGTTATTATTATTTTTGTATTTGCGCGCGCGCGCACACATATATATATATATATATCACATTTAATGGTTTGGTATGCGTCTCCCTCATTATTTTGTTTCATCTAATTGGATAATTGTGACTCTTAAGGTTTATCTAATTTGGCCTTCAACAATTGAAGTTCCTCTCTGTTTTATAATAATCATATATATGCTTGTAACAAAAAAATGATGGAAAGAGAAAAGAATCATTTGTCTTAATTTTTATTGGCCTTATACAAAGTAAAAACATGACCTTCCATTGGAGAAGAATCATTAAAGAAAAGTTGCAATTATTCTAAGCTATCATTAAAAACCTATGAAGAAATACTACATAAAGCTCCAATTAGGTCAAGATACATTATATATATAATAATAATAATGTATCTACATTATACTACAAAAGAATGTCCTCCTAGGATGCTTATTGTTTAGAATCCAACCACAAAATATTCTAATTAAAGAGAGAAGAGAAGTGACTTCGAAAGAACAAAGGATAACCAATAAAAGGATGGAAGCTTGCAATTCACAACTTTATTGTACTTCTCCCATTGGAACTTTGATAAATCAAAAGAAGCTTTCAAGATATGGAAAAACCAATGCAAATCCACCCCCTTGCATTAAATTTCAAGCCATTTTTTGGGGGTACAAATACAAGTTTCCTTCTAATCATGATTGATTTAATGGACCTTGTGATTATTGTTCTTTGTGGGGAACAAAAAATACACTAATTTTCATCAAAATTATCATACGCTACACCAATCACATAAGATACATTTTTATTTCATAATCACTCTTAGAATTAGTTGAATATAGTATAATTTAATAGTGATGACATAACACAAAATTGATAGCTAAACTCGAGAATATTGTGAGATCTTAGATGTTTGCAAAAAAGGTCCCAAATCATAATTGCGCGTTGGTATGTCTTTATTAAACAATGTAATATTAGTCAAAAAAGAGTTTAATGAATTAAATGGGGACATAAAGGATGTTTTTATGGGAAACTTTGAAAAAGTTTGGGGTTAATAACTGAGGAGAGGCCCCTCTGCCATTAAACAGGATCATTTCAATAATGATAAGAATCTCTTGCTCGTTGAAAAAAAGGGAAGGGAGAGGGAGGTTGGTTTACTATTAATGCAATGACACATCAATCTTCATGTTAGAAATTCATTCTATACTAAAAATTGTTGTTCTTTATTAAAAATCATCCTGAATTCAAGTTTCAAATCTAAAATTTGAACTAAAAGTCAATTAAACGAAACAGTTACGGAAAATTTCAAAAAAAATTCTTTGATAAACAATGTTAAGGGATTAAATTCTTGTGTATTCACTCATTTAAAGTTTATCATGTTATTATTTAGATGAAAAAACATTTTTAATATTTGAAAATAATATATAACTTTTAAAATGGAGAGAGTATTATTTAAAGAAGTATTAGTTGAAAAATATTTTTAAGTATGTTAAATACAAATATTATTATTTTGGTAGAGTAACGTTTTCTAAATTGCGGAAGAGAGATACAAAGAAAGAGGGAGAGACAAAAAAAGAAACAGAAAAGGAAAGAAAATCTGAAAATAAGTACTCCACTCTGCAAAAAGAACCGAAGATATATAATATAACTGTGCCAGCAAATTTATAACGAAAAAATATTTTAGACAAATAGGACAGAAAAGAGAGAGTTCATCAGAAGAGCTTAGATTTTCTTCATGTTTCGCTTTCCCCCATAGATTTATATGCTGCTTTCAAATATTACAAAGGGGAAAGTGTGTCTTCTTTTTCCTGCAAAAGCGGCTCCCAGCTATTTTCTCTCTCTTCGTCTAATTTATCTAATCTTCAGAACTTATTAGAGCAAATCTTTTTCCCCAGATCTCTAGATATTCTAACGGAGGGGACCTGATTTTTTAGTGAATTAGTATAAAAGATGCAAACTTTTTACTGGGGTTTTCTCCTTAAGCTCACTTTTTCCCTCTACCATAGTTAGGTGTCATTTTTTTTTTGTCATTGCCTCAACTTTCCCCCATTAAAAGCTGCATTTATTAAGGGTTATTTGGGTCACTGTGTGTGAAGTGTGTGTGAGAGAGAAAGGGATCAGTGTATATTATATGGATATGGGTGGTAATTATTAAATGTAGAATGGCATTTATGTTCCTGTCAATCTTGGAAAACAACTCTGTTCTGCTGCAGAAGCTGTAACCTCCCACTGCAGGCTGAGTCCTCTAATCAGTGGCACAATCTCAAAAAGGTGAAGTCTTTCACCTCAATTCTATCTTTTAAAGTAATTCAATTCAAAGTCCACTGGTTTTCAGGTATATATACATTTGACAATATATGTATATATATACACACATATGTATACAAGCTTTAGTTACTGTATTCAATAGCATATATATCCACTCAACTACCCAAGAAACAGACTCACCAACCAAGAAAAACAGATAATTGAAGAAGACTACTCTGAATTTTGGGTGTTTGATAAGTTTTCACATTTCTGGGTTTGTTTTGGTTTTTGTCCTTTATTTTGAGTCTCAGATCTCTAGGGAATTGAATTTAATCGAATTGAAGAAGCTCAATGGCAACTCAGAAGCAAGGTGAAGAGGCCATAATCTCTGGGGGTTTCAATGAAACAGAGCAAGATGAGAGAGACGGAGAGGGGTTTGATCAGCAACCCACTGGCTTCAAAAGCTTTCTTTGGCATGGTGGGTCTGTTTATGATGCTTGGTTCAGCTGTGCATCAAATCAAGTAAGTCCACCATTTCCCGCACACCTAAATATTATGAATTTATACAATTTTATTTTTTTATTTTTAGGGTGGGGTTATAACAAATTTTTTTTGGGGACTGTTGATTATTTCAGGTGGCACAGGTTCTGTTAACTTTGCCCTACTCTTTCTCTCAACTGGGAATGCTTTCAGGAGTGATTCTGCAGGTGTTCTATGGTATACTTGGGACTTTGGGAGCTGGACTGCTTATCTCATCAGTGTCCTCTATGTTGAGTATAGAACGAGGAAGGAGAAAGAGAATGTCAGCTTCAAGAACCATGTTATACAGGTAGCTTAGTCTTTCAAGAATTCTTCTTTCCTCCCAAGTCCCACCTGTTCAAAATTTAACAGTACTAGAGAATGTAACTATAAATGCACCCCACATTTTACTTAGTTAAATTCACTCTATTACAGCATTTGCTCTATATTAGCCAAATAATAGAGAGCACAATGGTGAAAAGTTGAGTCCTTCTGATTTTTTATTTTTTTTTTAGAAAGAACACCCATTTTCTTCAAACCCAATACTCTATGGGCCTGGTCGGGAATGACTTATTTTTTTTGACTTAAAGTTAAAATTTTAGTAGATTTATAAGTAATAGTGTTCGGCATCATTTTTACTTATAAGTCGGGAATTATAAGTAATAGTTGTGGATGTGTTCAGCTAATAATGACTTATAAGTTAAAATAAAATAAAAAGATTACTAAAATGTCCTTCAATAAGAACATTAAAAATAAAAGAGGGCATTTTTGTCATTTCATAGTCGTTGACCAACTTAAAAAAAATGACTTATAAGTCATTTTTTTAAGCAACTAAATGTTACTTATTTTTTTGACTTTTTTTTCAACTTATAAGTAAAAAAAAAAGTTGTTCCCGAACAATTTTTTTTGCTAAACTAATTATAAGGGGCAACCCAACTTATAAGTAGCCCTCGAACAGGCCCTATGTCCAAAATGAAAGTGATTTGACTTTTGACCTTTTGTTTCACCTATATTAGATTTTCTTTTAGACATTTTTTTTTTCTTACTAAAATTTGTGATTAGGGAAAAATAGTATGCTCTCATTTATAGATGGGGGTTGAGGGACCATCAATTAATAATTCTCAACTTACATCAGTTAGTTATATATATGTATATCTATATTTAATGTATGAATGTGTGCAGTGGTTTGAGGTGCTTGATGGATTGTTGGGTCCACACTGGAAAGCTGTGGGGTTAGCCTTCAATTGTACCTTCCTCCTATTTGGGTCTGTCATACAGCTTATTGCTTGTGCGAGGTTAGTTCTATTTTATGAAGATTAATTAATCATAATTTCAATTAAAATTTTAGGAAATTGGATGCCAGAGTAGGAATGATTGTGTTTGATATATCATAATTATTATTTTTTTATTTTTTGTAATTACAGTAATATTTACTACGTGAATGACCATTTAGACAAGAGAACATGGACATACATATTTGGTGCTTGTTGTGCTACTACTGTGTTCGTTCCATCATTTCACAACTATAGAATTTGGTCTTTTCTGGGGCTTGGGATGACCACCTACACTGCCTGGTACTTGACTATTGCTGCCTTAGTCCATGGCCAGGTAATTTAAGTATTTATTCGATTCAACGGCGATAATATCCTTAGTTATCACGTGATTATAACTAATATTTGTTACATGATCTTTCCAAACCTTTTGACTATAATTTGTACTCAATTACCTTATCTTTAACTGCTTACAGTTTGAAGGAGTAACTCACTCGGGCCCAAAAAAGCTGGTCCTGTATTTTACTGGGGCAACCAACATACTATATACTTTCGGTGGACATGCCGTCACAGTGTGAGTGTTTTATTTAGTTTTGTCAGCAATACAATAAATTTTCCATAGGTGTAAAAACATTTTTTTCTTTCCTTTTGTAGCACTCCTATCTATCAGTCCTTACATAATTTAAGGTATAAGTTACTGCTAATTTGGTACCAAATAATGGTGCAAAATATGTGTCATATTCATGCTAGAAATGGCCAAAGTTTACTCAACTTGATACAACATTTTTGGATGAAAAATGTATCCTTCAACTGGTGAATATTAAGTGCTTTAAAGACTAGAAGATTACAATCATTACCTTGTATTTTTTGGTGTGGGTGTCATTTGTTGGTTATACTACTTTTCTAACTGGTAAAACTGACTATTCACTTCCACTATAAAGCAATGGCTTTGAAAAATGCATTCGTATGAATTGTGCGAGTGAGATGATCAAAGTCAGTTGAGAATTTTGAAAACTCTAAACTCTTGAAGAAAGTTGCAGTAATTTAAGCACCTATTTGCTTAGTCATTTATCTTATGGTCCTAGTTTTATTGATACCAGAGGTGAGAAATTAAAACAAATTTTGTGATGAGTAGTGGAAAATAATGGGTTCCTAATGTTTACAGGGAAATTATGCATGCCATGTGGAAGCCCCAGAAATTCAAGTACATATATTTGTTTGCCACCTTGTATGTATTTACACTAACAATTCCATCAGCTGCCGCGGTATATTGGGCTTTTGGTGACCAACTTCTCAACCGCTCAAATGCCTTCTCTCTCCTTCCCCGGACTGGCTTCCGTGATGCAGCCGTTATTCTAATGCTAATCCACCAGGTCTTAACACAGCTTGAATCAAATTCATTACTTATTAAATATGTATTAGATGAACTGAGTTAAAATCAAAACTGATAATTTGCATCGCTTTTTTATTTTATTTTATTTATTTATATTTATATTTATTATTTCTTATGACAAGTATAGTTTGCATCACCTACATTCATAAGCAATCAAAAAACTGTCTATTACCTGGTAGTGCAATCATAATATTAAAAAATTGTAAGGAATGCATCCTTAGGAGTATCCATAGGCAGCCTTAATTAGTTCACATAAATATCCACTTGGTTTTATTTTAATTACTATAATTTATTTTGCAGTTCATTACTTTTGGGTTTGCTTGCACGCCTTTGTATTTTGTGTGGGAGAAAGTTGTGGGGATGCATGAAACAAAGAGCATATGTTTAAGGGCACTGGCAAGGCTGCCGGTTGTGATTCCAATATGGTTCTTGGCCATTATATTTCCATTCTTTGGGCCTATCAACTCAGCTGTGGGGGCACTTTTGGTTAGCTTCACTGTCTATATTATCCCTGCTCTGGCTCATATGCTTACTTACAGGAAGGCTACAGCTAGGCAGGTAATCAATCAATTCAATTTAACTTTCTCTATTCATCGCTATATGCTTACTGGCGTTGTCTAGTAGTGGTGCCTATGACCACCCTTGTTCAATTCTTTTTGCCTTCACCTCTAGTGACTCTCATTACTCATGAAAGATCCGACTCATTTAAGAAATGAAGTTTTTTCTTTCTTCCGCTCTTTTCTTGTGAATTGGACAGAGATTTGCAAGTGTCCATCGACTTTGGGTCCTAGCAAATAGATCATCCTCCAATTTGATGGGGTACACACCAATAGATGGTTGTGATTCTCTTAGAGAACACACGCTGTTCATTTATTTGTTGTTGGCGTACTAAAGCTAATTTGATTATGGATATTAGCCAGTCAATTTTCTTGGGCAACCTTATCCAACAAAGAATTATTAGACAATGACTGAATGCCAATTTATTCAAATTTGATGGATTCGAATTTGATAGAGATAGGCATCCGTGATGGGTTTTAGTACTTTATGTTAAGCTAGTGGCCTCAATAATTGGAACCCTTGTAGAGGTCACACATATGCATCATTTTCCCAGACATTAACCCCTATCTTTCTCGAAGTTGCTCTGAAAAGGTTGAAGAGAGAGAAAGAAAAGGGGTGGGGGTTAATTGTTATATTCAAATTTGAAATTTAGCTCAATAATTAATCATATGGATCACAAGAAGTTCTAATGTTACATCTAACGAGACATTATTTTTTGGAGACTTTATACTATTACAATTCAATTCTAGGACATATTTTATGTTAGAGCCTAGGGTGAATCATGACGTATTGTTGATAGTTAGACTCGAACTTGTGACATTGCACAATAAAAAGAGATATGCTTTTAGCCCTTTACCACTGGAATGTCACCTTTGGTCGTAATTCTACCGACATTTGAAATGTGATATGGTGTTGAGCATAAACTCTAAAATTACTAGAAAAACCACTACTCATCGCGGCTATACCAAACCCACCTAGAGGATTTCATGGTGTAATTTTAAAATTTATGATAGAAGATAACGTTGGTTGCACTTCCTTGTCAATCGGTTATCCGTAGTCCCCGCCTTGGTACTCTTGTACTTGCTACATATTAAATTCAGTGGGCCAACTGACCCACTGATCTACCCTACTTAGAGTTTCCAATACTTACAGCAATTATTGTCCATTTTTTGGGACGCAGCTGGCAAACTAACTCACTGATAAGCTCCATAAGTTGGTGATAGAAATGTTTAGTTGATAGGACCCTACATTGGTCATCAATTGTTTCCGTACGGTGCATTTCTAAATCTCTTAAAAATCCCAATCATACCT
This sequence comes from Aralia elata, assembly GCA_034770075.1. Lineage (NCBI taxonomy): Eukaryota > Viridiplantae > Streptophyta > Magnoliopsida > Apiales > Araliaceae > Aralia > Aralia elata. The sequence goes on along the minus strand of CM068382.1, from coordinate 16,570,266 downwards.
TTTCTAATTTCAAAATTTAGCTCTGATTATGCACCGAAAATTATTTTGCTTGATTACATATATCAACTTCATTCACAGCAAGTCAAATTACCCACTAAATGTGGCCTGATTATTATCTCTATTTCATGTTTTCCCTACCTTTGTCGATGTATGTAAATAATTTGTTCATTTCTTCTTTTTTCCTCATGAGCAGAATGCAGCAGAGAAACCTCCTTTCTTTCTACCGAGCTGGCCTGCAATGTATGTGGTGAACATGTTTATTGTAGTCTGGGTTTTCGTCGTGGGCTTTGGTTTTGGAGGATGGGCTAGCATGACCAACTTTATCAGGCAAGTCGACACATTTGGCCTCTTTGCTAAGTGTTACCAATGCAAACCTCCACCGGCACATCACTAATTTCAAGAAAATTCCTTAAACTTTCGTTTTTTGTCTTATAGAATATATTTAGGGAGTTATTTCTCAGTCCCCTCCTCCCCTTCCCCTTCCACTTCCCCTTCCCCTTCGGCCTTCATAAATGTTGTCGTGTAGATTGTGATGAATTAAGCACAAAATGCTGAAAAAAATTTGTAAACTGTGATGATTGCTTAATTTTGTACTATATTAATGTTGTCAAAACCAGTTCGAATTGGGTTTGTGATTATTTTTAAATTCTTGAAAATATTATATTATTACCCAATTCAACTAATTAAGGTCCTAATCTCAAACTAGACTAATCAATAACCTATGCAATACACGAGTAGTATGGTGTGTGCTATTTGGTATTACTCAATATTATAAGATGGATGGTAGTAATACATTAAATATGAAATTGAATAATTGTATGTATATCAAAATTATTGTAAATATTTTTAATACATGTATGTATACACTTAAATAATACAACAAAGAATACGAAAAGTTTGGCATGATAGGTGATGAACTCGGAACTAATTCAAGACTAATTTGACCAATTAAAATGACTCATTTAATTTGGACAAGATTTTCATTTATCTTGTTATATATAGTAATGAATAATATATTAGTTGGGATCGAGAATACTGTTCTTCCATTTTGCTTTATCACGGACCAAATTCTTAATGATGCTTGTATGTTATAAATCTTTTTTATTACTTAAATCCAAGATAGTTTTTCAGTCTGTACTCCTATTTTTTCGATACGTATGAATTTTGCACATATCATGCCTTTTGATCGAGGCATTCATAAGCATGCACGAGGCAAAAAGGGGTTTTACCCTGTGTGATTGTTATTACATCACTAAATTTTAAAAATATATAATTAGTCAACTGAGCTAATTAAAATATATAAATTAGATCATTCTGTCAAATTAATTGAACAACCATCAAATTGAGTTTTATATCTTAGTACGTGGAATTAAAAAAAAAAAGAAGTTAAAGACTTTTGTTAGGATATTGGAACCATTCTTCTTAATTACTGTATCGCGTTTAAGATCGTCCACAATTGAAAACCTTAGAAATTGCTCCCAATCACTATTATATGCTTCCTCATCCTTGATAAAATTAGGGCTTCTATTAAAGCCTTAACGCAGATTCATATTCTATCTGTGAACACCCATTAACATAGACATATTTCTTCTGCATATATGGAAATAGATGGAAACAAAAGAAGCTAAAAGAACAATGTTTAATTCAAATAACGAGAAGAAGAACCCAACTGAGAGGAAAAAGAATAAACCCAAAGATGAAGGAGAAACCCAGATGAACAAAGAAAATCCAATATGAAAGATAAACCCAAATGAAGAAGAAGATCTAAGATGAAGGAGAAGAATTACAAATGAGAAGAACCTAATATAAAGGAAAAGAACACCAAAAGTATTGTTTTGATTTCTTTCTTTTATTTTTTCAAACAAAATTTTTTTTTTGCACTTTTTCCACATAAACAATGTTTTAATTTTTTATGTACTGTACAGACACGTAGGAAAATATCAGAGGGCCATCCAATTAATTTCACGGAATGATCTAGTTTATATATTTTAATTAGTTCAGTTGGCTGATTGCATATTTTTAAAATTTAGTGATACAATGCTGAAAAGGTTACAACTACAGTGGAGTAAAACCCTTTTTTACCGCATGCATGATATCTAACAATTTATGTTAGACTAATAAAATTTTGAAAAATTTACTATATTAGAAAATTTAAAATGTTATTATTCAAAACCCATGGGCCATGAAAATTTCAAATTTGACTCTGATTTGTATTTGGTTTCGAAAATGGTGGCCCAATAAGTTTTGTTATTTTAGCAATGATGTTTGTACCCAATTTTTAACTGCTTGAAAATGTTCCCTCCTGAAGATTTATGTATGCTTTCTTAGTAGAGATGCTGCATGGGTTACCATCCCTAAATTTTTTTTATGTAATTTGGTCTTTTAGCCGCTCTTTACACTAATAAATAAATAAATAAATAAAATAATAATAATAATATTTCGTTTTTGAAAAAGATTATTTATGACAAATGCATATCGACTTTTATTCTAGATACATCAATTAATTACCACATATTTATATTAGTATATAAATTATGTAGTTGTATTTATTCGTGGTAAAAATCAACATATTTTTATCTCAACACTAGAAGAACATTTTGTATTTTAATTGAGCCGAATATACTTGCAAGCATTGGGGATAAATATTCTAAAGTGTTAAATAGCAGTTTGGAGGGGTTAACAATTGGTTTCGGCCAGACAGCAACACAACGAGCTCAAAAAGGAAAATAAATAAATGATAAATTGTTTTTTCTTTTCTTTTTTTTTAATTTTTAATTTTTAGTAAAAATAATTGAAACTTACTTCCCCAGTTCGCACTTTACTCCTCTTCTAAGATTTTTAAGAGAAAAGATGATTAGTACTCCCTTCTTTTAAAAATATAAAATAACATTAATTGTTAAAAGTCAATTGAGGCATATTCAAGTTTAAAGTTGAGAACTTTGAATTAATGACATTATTCATAGATTATCAGGAAAACCTAATATTCTCTCTTCTCTCTATTTGTCTCTAGTCAATACCATAGTCTCCCTCTTAAATTTGAGGAGGGATCTCCTATTTATGATATATCCCTCCCCTATCTTTTACTCGTTATTGTCCAGTTATAATTTATTAATTTTTTTTTGTGAAATTTGTTTTTTTTTAACACTTATTTTTTCTATGAGATGATTGATTTTTTTTCCTTTTTTTGTGAGAGAGTTTCATTATAATCTTTTGTGAGATTTTAGTTTCTTTGTTTTAGAGATTATTTTTTTCATTTGTAATTTTTTTTCCGGTGCGCAGAGTGATGAAGATAGACTATTCAGATTTGACTGTGACATGATCATGACGACATGTTCTTTCGTTGCTTGTGTTGAAGAACTTCTAAAATCTACATATTTATATTGTTTTTAGAATATGACCGTTTTTCAAGAATATCTATAATGTCCACTTCTTGTTGCTATGATTAGCCTTCTTCGTCTCTTCCCGATTATTAGTTATTTTGTTTGAAAGTATTACCCTTTCGTTTCTTCTTATTGATTTTTTTTTTATCTTTTATAGCATATTACAATATATTTCAATTTAAAAGGCTGGGTGATCCATTTTTTTTTAAAAATCAACATAATTCATTTATGTTTTGAAAATAATAAATTTCATATTTTAGTCCTCTAATTTTAATCCATTTCTCATTCAGTATATATTTTCTCTCAACTATCTATCTATCTATCTCTCTCTCTCTCTTTCTCTATCTCTCTCTCTATATATATATGATGCTTCAAGGGAGGTCCATCTTGATTCTCAAGCTTTTAGTAATGTGTATCATTGGTTCAACATTAAATACTAAAACTGCACGACACCAATTCTGGTTTAATTTCTTTTCTTGTTGCATCAAAATTGCGTCTACTATGGCACTGTTTCAGAGACCAAAGTAAGGTCTCACCCTTTATTATGTAATATCATAAGTTCAAATTTGTATTTAAACAAAATACGAATCCGCAGGCCCAATATGTTGAAGGTAAATCAAACAATAAATAGGTCCACAATCATGCCACAAAGTGGAAATATTTGTTTAATGAAATTACCAATTCCATATATAAATTTTGAAACCCTGAGTGATTCAGACGTGTGTTCACATTAAGTTACAAAATTAATATAGTAAAGCTACATGTACAGGAATAGTAGATGCTAACTCTTTTCTGTACGATTGGTATTGCAAAGAATGGCATCGATTGTCTTTTGTCGACAAAAAAAAAAAAAAAAAAAAAAAACAAACAAAAACTCATTGAGATGTTTCCCAAACCGGCATTTTTTACGGTATGCACCTACACCACAATTATCACTAACTACTGCTTACAGCTAGGTGAGATGATGCGGCACCACCAAACATTCAAACCTAGGGTTTCTAAATTATAGGTTCCCAAAATAGAATCACTCAATAGTGAGGGCAAGAGACCATGGACAGCAGCAATGGGAGAGCGAAAAGTTTTGGGGAAAAAAAGAAAAACGTTTGGCAGCAACTTTGGCGCTTTTTTTCTTCTTCCCAGATGTAGACGTCTGCCGAATGAACTTATATACGGCAGACAAATTTTCCAAGTCATATTTCCTGATGCTATATACGGCGATGGAAAGTTCAACCGCCGCAAATACTATAAATGGCGGTTCCCCGTATATAGTTGCAGTATACAACTCAAATTCTTGTAATGCCTAATTTCTCTCGTAAACCCATCTCCGAGTTTTTCGTGCTGCGTTTGTGAGTTTGGAGGAAGAGATGAGAAGGAAAAGTATAGGAAGGAAAGGGATGGGAAGAGATTATAATTTTTTCTTGTCATGTTTGTGAGTTTTAAAAAGGAAGGGAAGAGATGAGATGATTATTATATTTTCTTTGTTTGTAAGTTTAGAAGGAGGGGAGGGAAGGGAAAATAATTTTATTTTTAAACTACACTATTACTATATTACTCTCATATATAAATATAATAAATGTATGATTTAACAATGTTTAGCTATTGAATTATTTTGTTCAGTCTTTTTTTATGTTCATATATATATATATACATACATACATACATACATACATACATACATACATACATTTTTTAGCTATTGAATTACCCTTATATATAAATATAATAAATGTATGATTTAACAATGTCTAGCTATTGAATTATTTTGTTCAATCTTTTTTTTTTCATTACAACATGTACGTTTTAAGGTTCTTGCAATTGGACAGTGAGTAGTAGATCACGCAGATCGAAGTTTAATTTGTCACATTATTATCCTATAGTAGTAATTTGCAACTTGTACTCCATTCTCCATATATTGAACATATATACAGTATGTACTGATTAATAAAACAATAAGCATACAGTGTTTCAGAAAACTTATGAACACACACACACACACACACACACACACATATATATATATATATATATATATATAGAGTTAAGATCAGGTCCGGACTCCCGGATCTGATAAAATCCGGACCCGATTTTTTTTTTTTTTTTTTTTTTGCAAAACAGTTAATAAAAAATATATAATGATTTTTGGTATTGAAAAAAATTATTAAAACAGTGTTTTGAGTTTAATTTGGATACATATAACAAACAGTGTTGTACCGACTGTATAACAGTGTTTGTTATATGTATCCAAATCAAACCCAAAACACTGTTTTAATAATTATTTTCAATACCAAAAATCATTATATATTTTTTATTAACTGTTTTGCAAAAATAAAAAAAAATAAAAATTCTGGGTCCGGATTTTGGTCAGGTCCGGGAGTCCGGACCTGATCCGCTGGGTATATATATATACTTTTTTTTTCATATATATATATATATATATAAAAATATATACTTTTTTTTCTAGCTATGGAATGCGTGGGGTGGGATGCATGGGTGGGGGCACGGGGAGGAGTGGGAGGCGTTGGGGAACAACGAAAAATTGTATTTTTAAAAATTGGGAGTTATAATAATTAGGGACAATATTGTCACATTATTTATTTTGAAAGGTTATTTTTGGTAATGTAAAATATTTCATTTTTCTATCCTTTCTCATCCCTCCAAATCCTCCCACTTTTGAGGGGAAAATTTTGAGCCAAAAATTGAAAAATTCTACCTCCAAATCCCTTCCATTCCTCCCTAAAAAACTCACAAACATGAGATTTGGAGGGATTTTAATTATTTTTCAATCCCATCCCTTCCCTTCCCTTCCCCCCAAATAAACTCCCATGAGCTAGGGGTCTCAAATTGTTGTTTCAAAAAATATCTCAAATGACATGTTATTATTTCATTAATTAAATAAATTTCTTGTGATTGACTTTATATTTTGTCTTATTCAATATTACATCATTTGAGATATATTTTAGATCCAAAATTTAATATTCCTATCATTACCCTAATTAAAATATATCCTTAAAATCAAATTATAATATTTTAAGTTCTCTAATAAAAAAACCCACTAGTTCAAAGAAAAAAATCCCATCCTATTCAAAACGGTTTAACCAGAGTGCCATATGATTTCAGATCAAATTCCATACATCCCCTCCCTATATTATTGTGTTTTTTGAATTTGCACACATTTTTAAAGAGTTACTTGGTTCTTTAATGGTAGTCATATTTTTCACTAATTTTCAATTTTACCATGTTGGTTAACCAAAATTCATCATTAATTTATTATATTAATAGCTTATTAAAAACTAATATCAAGTAATTTTTGATTTGAAACATTGTTTAGAAACAGAACCGATCTCCAACGGACCAAAAAAACGGGTCCAAAAAACGGACCGGCTATAACGACGGACAGAACTGTAGCTATAGCATAAACCGTTGTCATAGGTCTATGACGACGGTTAAATATGGCGACAGAACCGTCGCTGTAGGGCTTTAGCGACGGTTCTGACGCCATAGCTAACCGTCGTCATAGACCTATGACGACGGTTTATGTTATAGCGACGGTTCTGTCCGTCGCTATAGCTGGTCCATTTTTTGGTTTCGTTGGAGAATCGGACTCTGTTTGGAAATATTTATTAATTTTTTATATGAACAATCAAGTGAGAAGATATTTAACAAAAGTTTTCTTTTTCTAAAAGTTGAAGAGGCGATATTCCCGAAAAATCATCATTTATTTAGTACATTAAAATTGGCTGAAAAATAACACCATCCGATTTATTTTCATTAGTCAACACGCGTGCGTGTGCACGCACGCGTGTCATATATAATTTTTACAAATAATTAATATATTTGAAATTTGAAGAGAAAAAATAAAAATGTGGGAGAATAATGGAGACATAGGGGGGTTGGGGGGGGAGGGGTAATTATAACTGTTAATTATTCTGTTTTGGGGTACTAAACATATTAATTTTTTTTGACCATATCTACCCAAAACTTAATCGCTCTCTTCCTTTCCTTTTATAATATAGATATAGATGTAACATGTGGCGTTTTTTTTTAAAAATCATCATTAATTTATTACAATAGCACGTTACATGAAAAATCATCATTAATAATTTACACGTGTTCAACGAATGAAATCAAAAAGTGTGTAGTGGTGATTATCATAAATAATTATAATATTTTTAATACAAAAAATTCAAGAATTTTCTCAAAAATATTTATTAATATCTGTAATAATTGTCGTTACTTATTGTAATAATCTCCGAGGCAAATTACACGCGTTCACATAAAAGATGAAAAATAACAATTATGACCAATTGTCTTTAGGGAATTAATATTTTCAACACAACAAGTATTTTCCACGCAATGTGATATACACATTAATTATATATTTTAATATTTCTATTTTTATAAATTTATATGTATATTTTATTTAACTAATACATTTTATTTTGTTTTGTAAGAAATAATATTTTATTTATCTTTTGATCAAGTAAATGATAATTGTTCTAGCTTTTGAATATTAAAATGGACTCTAGAAGATTATCATGATGGAGTTGGAATCAATTTGGAGATAAAAGGATAAGAAGAAAAAATGAAGACCAAAATTATTTATTCATTGTATACTCATTGGATGATCGTTAATAAAAGGGAGTTTTCTTATTTTATTTTTAATCTAATACTTCTTCTTCTTTATCTTAGTTAATTTATTTATTTTTAATGTCTAGCTAATTTCTTTAATCTAGGATGAAGATGAAATTAAATAATTATTCATGATAATATTTTCTATTTTTATTTATTTATACTTTTATGTTTAATTGATTTCGCCTTCATGTTTCGTTATTGAAATACCTTCATTTTATATTTTGTATATGATTTTAAATTAATTAAGAGGTTTTGATAGGTTATTGTTATGATATGAGTTTTTCATAATCAAGGTTGCTCGAAATTTTTTTGATGAGTTATAGTTAATCTTTAAATTTTCATAGTCTATGCTTACCCATGTTAATTGTAAAATTACTAAATTAAAGGGAAGAGAGATCAAAACCATAGTTAAGTTATAAAAATAGAAGAGATTAAATTACTTGTTATGTTTATTATTTGATGGATTCGGATTCCTAAATTGCTTCCTTATTATTAGTTTTTATGTTCTAATTAGTTTAATCGTAGCTAATTGATTCTCAATCTTTATTTCTAATTCGCCTGAGATAGATATTAATGATACATTGAAATTAATTTAGTTTTTATGGGTTCGACCTGTACTTGTCAGTTCTTCAATTTGACACTATGCACTTGCAGTTACTAATTTTTATCACATCAAGTTTTTGGCACCTTTGTCGGGGATTAGATTTAATTTTGTATTCCTTAATTTTTGTTTATTTGAATTAGTTTTTTTAGCTCTAATATTATTTTAAAATTTTTCAGGATTATCGAAGTAGATCAAATGTGCGGAAAGACAAGATTATTGCTGCGCTATTCATGGTATTTTGTATCTTAACTAAAAAAATAGAAAAAATAGTAGTTTTATTATTTTTTTTTAATTTTTATTGTTAGTTAGAAAACTAATTGCCGCATTAATGCATTCACTCACTTAGAGCGCATCCTGTTTAGGTTATTTTTTTTATTATTTTCGTCAATTATAAACTGTGGTGATTGCTGGAGGATTGAGGTACGTCAAATTTCTTCTTCTTTCGTAATTCACATAGTTTTATGACACTTTATTTGTTTATAATTTTTTTATTTTATTTGTGCATTCTCATTTGTAATCTAACATTAAGGGCAAAAACGTATAATGAGATAAGGTGGAGATTTCATCACCATTCCTTGCCCACAACCACCCATTCATTTTGCATAATCTTGCCTTAATAAAATCAAGTAGACGTCGGCCCCTAGGAATTTCGAGCTCAATTAGGACAATGAACTCTAAGAGAAAGCTAAATTTAAATTAATCAAACTACTGGTGTCTAGGTAAGTGGTTCAAAAGGCAAACGCCTCAAGAACGTGTGGTTATTCAATTAGTCATCGTACCCATAGAGAGACTCCCACCGTTCTTACACTTACCTAGCTAGTAGTGTGATTAATTTTGAATTTTGTGAACCTTAAAATGTAACTTGGAACAGTTAGGAGCTGTCTAGATTTTATTTAGGTTAACCGTAGAATTATGATTTTTATTTTATTTTATTTATTTATATATTTTTTGTATAACTTTCGTGGTTAGTTGTTTATTTGTTTTGTGAAAAGATGGACTCCTATTATAGTTGGAATAATAATTTTGTTTGGAATCAAGAACCCTATGAAAATTTTAATGCACACCAAGTAATTCAATTTTTTCCGACTTATGAAAATCCTTATCTAAGTTCATATTCATATCCATATTTGAATCTAGAACCTTAATATCCTCAAGAATTTTCAAGTGAGAAGAAAGATTCAGTACCTTAGAGAAAATTATGGAAGTTTTAATGGAAATTGATCAATTTAATTTCATGCAAAACACGAATCAAGCTATATCTCATCTAGAAATTCAAATGAATCGGTTAGACACCATAATAAATGAACAAAATGTGGATAAATTTTCTAGTGACTCTGAGGTTAATTTTGAAAATCATAATGGTTCTGAAAATGATGAGGAAAATAAAAATTTTGTATTTAATTCTACACAATTTGAGTCAAGACAATTTGAGGAGTCTAAAAATTACGAGTCTATCCCACAATTGATCATGTCACATTTGATGAGCCTGTTAAAAAAGTCTATAAGCCTAAAGTTCCATATTCTGAAAGACTTATTCTTAAAAAACCACATAATGATTTTTTAGATCAATCCATCGAATTAAACATAATCCAAGAGTTGTCCATGACCCAAGAAATAATTGAAAATAGGCTCATGATTGAAGATGATCCATTAACTTTTTCTTAAATCACTTTGACCCAAATTAGGATGAATCTGAATATTTAGATAAGGTTAATGAGATGTTGAGATCTACTACAAATAAGTCAACAAAATAGGAACATAAATTTGAACCAATTCGTCCATACTTGGAGCTTATTAGCGAATGTTTTCCTGAGGTAGACTTTAAGCATACTTGTGATTAAAATTCTGACTATTTTCAATTTCCTAGATCTCTTGAAAATCATGAAAAGTTCACACTTACTTGCCCATTTGTATCATTCATTTATAGTCGTATGCCTTTTAGATTATTTGAAATTTGTGGGTATGTACATTTGTTTTATTTCTCACCACATTTTTTACAGCACAATGCCCCCACATACAAGGTATAATTCTTTTAATTCTTTATTCTCTATTTTTCATTTGCATACATTGAGGACAATGCATAATTTAGATATGGTGGGAGTTTGTATTATAGTATTAGATTTTTTTTTCTTTTAAGGAAAAAATTTAAGAATTTTTTAAAAAAAAATTGAAAATTTTATTTAGCTTGTTAGGAGTTGGATTAAAACTAATATGTCCGTGGAGTTGAAACTCATGAGTAAGATTGAAAGATTTAGAACTCTTGAACCTTTGATAAGATACAAAATCTTAGTTTGAAACACCATCTTGAATAAAATTAAAATTCATATGTATTTTTACACTTCACGTTCGCACTAATTCTTAGTTAAGAGGTATAAACTATGAGTCAAGAATTTTTTTTTAAAAAAAAAGAAAGAAAAAGAAGAACAAAAGTTGTAAAAAAGAAAAGAAAAAGAAATAAATAACTGCTTCAATGTCCATTGAACGAAATAATTAGGTATCCAAGCCTCAGGAAGCATCCATCTCCACGTTGAAAAGTATGATGGATATAAGTAGCTTGACTAGTCTAATTTTGTGGTCTTTGTTACTCGAGTTTGTATGATTTTTATGGTAAAAATTCCTATTAAGAGTTACATCACATACACAATGTATGCATCACATGAAATTAATTTTATGAAGGATGGTGTCTAGAATGAAGATAGAGTATTTTTGATAAGGTGAAAGTATGATTTTGAATTTAATCTTGCTTATGTATAATGCCCATATATATATAGAAGTTTTCTTTCAATTTTATAACTTGTTGAACCAAAAAATAATTTTAAATTTTATGGGTATATTCACTGCAAACCCTCACGAGACACAACTCGTCCACTTGAGATAACCTTGGAGTTTAAAGGCTTGTTGCACATGCTAGTACAATCGTGTTTCCTATGAAAATGGGGTAGTATATATAGTTTTTGTTTTATTTTTATTTTCTTTTATTTTACTCGAGGACGAGTAAAATCTAGGCATGGGGGTATTTGATATAAACATTAATTATACATTTTAATATTCCCATTTTTATGAATTTATATGTATATTTTATTTAACTAATACACTTTATTTTGTTTTGTAGGAGATAATATTTTATTTATCTTTTGATCAAGTAAAGGATAATTGTTCCAGCTTTTGAAGATTAAAATGGACTCTAGAAGATTATCACGATGCAGTTGGAATCAATTTAGAGATAAAAGGATAAGAAGGAAAAAGGAAGACCAAGTTCAATGTACCTTAGATTATGTTACAATTTATTTTTCTCTATAAATAGGTCTTTTGTTTTAGAAAAATGGGGAATTAGATATTAGGTATTTTATGTATTCGTTTAGGTTAAGAGTAGGAGTGGAATAAATTATTTCTTCATTGTACGCTCGTTGGATGATCGCTAATAAAAGGGAGTTTTCTTATTTTATTTTTAATTTTCTACTTCTTTTTTATCTTGGTTCATTTATCTATTTTTAACGTCTAGCTAATTTCTTTAATCCATGATGAAGATGAAATTAAATAATTATTCTTGATAATATTCTCCATCACATCTCTTCTATTATTTATGCTTTTATGTTTAATTGATTTCGCCTTCACGTTTTGTTATTGAAATACCTTCGTTTTATATTTCGTATATGATTTTAAATTAATTAAGAGGTTTTGATATGTTATAATTGTTATGATATGAGTTTTTCATAATTTATGTTTGCTCGAAGTAGTTTTGATGGGTTATAGTTAATCCTTAAATTTTCATAGCCTATGCTTGCCTACATTAATTGTAAAATTATACTAAATTAAAGGGAAGAGAGATCAAAACCATAGTTAAGTTATAAAAATAGAAGAGATTGAATTACTTGTTATGTTTATTGTTTAATGGATTCAAATTCCTAGATGGCTTCCTTATTATTAGTTTTCATATTCTAATTTAGTGCAATTGTAATTAATCGATTCTCAATCTTTATTTTTAATTCGCCTGAGATAGATATTAAGGATACATTGAAATTAATCTAGTGTCTGTGGGTTTGACCTGTACTTGCCAGTTCTTTAATTTGACACCGTGCACTTACAATTACTAATTTTTATCACATCACAATGTATGTAGTATGAACTTGTACTATGTATATCAAAAGTTGTAACTTGTTGAAAATATCATTTATTACACTGGAATACCACTATCCTTTATTATCTTCAAGTAACAAATGCATCCAAATAAAACAAAATAGAAATTAAAATGAAAAGTTTTCTTGAACCATATGTCCCATATCCGGAATCTATTAAAACCTCTTTCCATTTCATTAACGCTCTTTTTCTATCTAGTAATCCGTTGTGTATGTAGTGTAGCCCGGTTGATAGCTGTATCAAACCTCCCCATATTTCCTCTATTTTTATTCAACTATTTTAGCTTGTGAATCATGCCTCCAAGAAGATTAAGTGTATCAAAATCCCTCGTTCTCATACTTTACTAGCGTATAAGTAGTTTCAATTTTGATAATATCTAATTTTGTGGATAAATTTTTGCAGGTAGGTAATAGAAGAAGAACCGCCTTCAATGCGATGCGTCTGTATGGATTTTCTGATGATTTGATTCGTGGAACTCTTAATGAGCTCCTTAAGGTAAAAAAATAAGAGGTTCGAGCCAATATAGACTAAGAAGATTGACTCAAGATTTTTTTTATTTTTTTTATTTTTTCCTATTTTAAAAAGTGTTTTTAGTTGATGTTATGAGTTGGGTTGTAAACGGGGTTTAAAATATCGTTTTCAGACCCGGACCGGACCGACGGTCGAAACGGAAAAAATTGGAACCGGTTGGCCCTCCGGTCCGGTTTAGACCAATAACCCATTTTTGTCCAAAACTGTTCAAATCCGGCGAACCGGCGGTTGAACCGCCTGACCCAACAAACCAGTGATTGGTTCGCGAGTTGGACCGGTTCCCTACTTAAATAGTGTAATACCCGTAAAAAAAAATCTTAAAGCTTTAATTGAATTTTTCATAAGGTTGAGTCAAATTTATGTGGGCTTTTCTTATGTTTGGGTCAAATTGTATTAATTTATGTGGACTATAATAAGTAAAGGGTTACACTAATTTGGGCCCTTAAATTAATTGGGTCTATTTTTATTTGTGAAATATTAAAATCCTATTAAAATTAGGAGTAATAATAAGACATATAAATAAATAAGCAAAACCTAATCTTACTTCATTATACGAACCGAGGGAAAGAGAGAAAGAACTGCTGCGGCTGGAAAGAAAAGAAAATACTGGGGTTAATAAAGGAGCAGGACTTTGACAGGTTTGATTAATTGTGAAATCTACTTTGATCGTGTATATTCATCAGAAATTAACAATTGTATAATCTAACCTATTTGGTAACCAATGGATTGCGGGTGTATATATGTATATACATTCAGTAACTAGGAGAACTAAGTTTAATCATTAACTGTTTATATATATCATAATGATTATATATATTATGATTGCATTGGTGGGTTCATTCAGATGGTCTCAATATGCTTTTATTAGTTATGTGAAATTTGATTGCTTTTGGAGTTGGTGGGATTGGATAATAACTTAATATTATAAATCAAGTATATAGTATTGGGTGTGATCATGTGGAATATAGTATTGCAGTAACAGATTTCGTGCTTGACTCTTGACTATTTAATTTCATTATGCATATGCATGTTACATTTCATTATCATATGGTTATATCTTTCAAATGGAAACAAAAGTGATACATAGTTAATCTATACTAACTCTAAAATTTTGCAGAACATTATAATAATATAATTACCATAAAATAAAATTATAAAAACTATTAAACATGAATGCAATATTTTGTAATTGTACTTATACTTTTATTATTTTGTTTAATTAATTTGAACGGAAGGAGAAATAAATTTGTCAGGCTTGACTATAACTGTAAATTCTATTTTCATTATGTACTTTCATTAAAAATTGTGATAATAGTGATAACAATTATATAATTAAGTCTAATTGGTAAATGGTTTGAGGGTTTATATATGCATATGTATATGACAACAAGAAGAATCAGTTTCGGCCATTAATTTATTTGATATATATTATTGCGTTGGTGGAATCATACAAATAGTCTTAATAAACAGTTGTTAGTAAATGAACATAACAAGTTACAGTTATGTGAAATTTTGCTGCCTTTGGGTTGGTGAGATTGGGTGGTGTATTAAGTTCAATCCGTATGTATATAGATGTAATTTTAGTGTAGTCTCTTGACATGTTTCTTGTTAGCACAAATCAATGTTAATGGTATTTTATAATATATTAGTATACAAGTTTGTATTAATGAACAAATTGTTTAATAATAATAATAATAAAATGAGTTTATTAACGGGTTAAAGATGGAAGAATATTTTTACAAGTGTACTTATATTTATTATTATTTTGTTTAACTAGTTTGAACGGAAAGAGTCTAAACGAATTATTTTGGAATTATTAGTTGGATTATTTTTAATTCGAGGTGATTATGTTTAGGTGGTGAATAATAATTCGTATGTGATATCGTTGGCATTTGATAGTAAAATTTTGTGAAATATGCTATAAGTGGTTTCGAATATCAGGTACGGATTCCGTACTTCTTTAGCTCTATTCTGGTTAAATTTAATTAGTTCGTTTTGTTCCTCGTTTCGAATTCTGTTATTATTCACATAGTTGTTTCATGTGAAATTCATCTAATAGTTTTATTTTGGAGTTGATACCTATGACTTGTTTTTGTATTATTTGAATTAAGTCATCATATCTAATATTTATTTTAATATTTGTAGAACGGTACATGTTGTTACCTACTTTTTGAGACATTGTGATTTGATCTGGTTCAACATGTACATATAGAACTTTTGTTGGTATTGTGTCGCATGTGTTGTGACATGATATATTTGTTAGAATATATTGTAGGGTATACATGAGCTATAACCACCTGTGGGGATACCACCGGCATGTCGTCTCGGCACAAGAGACATGACACTTTCCGTGGCAGTGTGATTAGTCTACGACGTCTCCATTTTTGTGCTCCGGAGGAAGTGAGCAACTTGGTGTTTTGTTGTGGGAGGCGTATGGGTAACCCTAGTTTCTGTTCTGCGGATTGGTGATGTTGTGCCAAACACACCTATCCGATTTGCATGCATTTGGATTCGCGGTCCAATGTGTGATTTGTCTATGTGGTATTATTTGACTTGCCTTTGTGGCAAGCATATTTTTGATTTGTTCTGAGCTCAGTATGAAATAACACCCATCCATTTGATTCAACCTATTATTTCATTGTGTTAGTTTTGTTCGTTTCAGTTCAATTCAATTAATTGAATTAATTATTTCAGTTCATTATTTATGTATTTTTATGTTGTTTTCGTTAATTCTGTTGATTCAGATATATTCTATTCAGATCTTTGGATATTATATTTTTGTCAGCCTTGTGCAGTATTTTGTCTCAGTTGATTTCGTATTTCAGTTGTGTATCTTTTGTATATCTATATCCGTACTGGGCATTTGGCTCATGCTGTGTTTTTCTTCCGGCAGGTTTGCAGGGGTGATTCAGGGCTAGTGTGATGAGATAGTTGCCTTTGACCATCTAGGTTTATTTGATTTTAAGTTTTGATTATTCTACCTTCTTTTGGAGAATTGTATTCAGTTCATCGTTAATGGGTTGTCCCTATTAAATATATTGAAATTATTAGTGCTCTGTGTATTTATTTTGAGGTTTGTTGTGCCTTTGCATATGACCTCCCTTTCTTATTTCGGGAAGGGGGTGTTACAAATAGAAAAAAAAAAAATTAGGGCTGAAAGCCCTTCAGCCTTCACTTTGCACTTCTTCTTCTTCTCCTTCTCCGTTGCACCCAAATTAATCATTAATGTATGACTTACTCTAATAAATAGCACAAAACTACTCACTTTCCAAACCCATTATTCATACACAATAAGCCTTAACAATATTTACAAATAATAATTACATAACAATGACAAAATAATATCCAGATCTGAGCCAAAACAAAAAATCAAAAAGAAAAGAAGAAGAAGAATAAATAAAAAGAAAAAGAAGAAGTATTCATAATATTTTGTCACGAAATAATCACCGAAGAAATTTCAAAGTTTAAGATCAAAGTTAATATAAAAATCAAAAGCTATCATTTTAGATCGGACTATTGGAGATTATAGGAAAGATACGATAGACCTTTATTTAAGAATGGCTTTCTCAGAACACGGTAAGATGGGAATGATAAAAGAAGGGAAGTATGTCTGTAGAAATAATGGCTTCCTCAGTAAGATGGAATGATAAAAGAAGGGAATATGCTTTTGGCATATTCTCTTTTGACTATAATATGATAAAAGAAGGGGAGTATGTATCTAGATATGTTTAGTATTTATTTGAAATGTATAAAGTAAACATTGTATAAATAAGTTTAGTTTAGTTTTTTTTTGTAGATAAATTGATTAATTTTACATATTTACTAAATATTATATATAATATATAATAATAATTAATATATTTAATTATTTATTATTTTTTTATATATTAATGATGTCACTTGGTCAATGACGGTTCAACCACTGGTTAGACCAGTGACTCATCCACTCGATACCTTTTCTGATTCGATGACTGGTCTGGGTACGAAAACCTTGGTTTAAAATATTGGACAGTCGTAATAAATACCCGATAATCATATTCGGTCAAAGATGATATAACTTATACTCACCCGCATTAAAACATAAATGAATATAGAAATAGGCACATCTGTATCCAAGAACATCAATATTCGCTTTAAGTGCTATTAATATTTTTTGTTCCCTTAGTGCTAATATTGAAATCAAAATTAGATGAGAAGTTCATTTTTTCCCATAAACAATTAATGTTTTTTTTTAAAATAAATTAATTCTCATATTCTCATGCATTTTAAGAAAAGAAAAGAAAAGGCGAATTTTACATTAAGTTTTTTCTTGTAATTATTCACTTTTGGTACATAACATTACAATACTTTTATGAGCAGATTATGTGATAATAAATGTGCAATAACAGAAACACACAAAACATGGGTCCAATAAAAAAACTCATCACTATTTTTATTTATTTATTTTTTTTGAAACTCCACTTTTTGGGGAGTACAATATAATTCATAATCAAGTACATCATCACTATTACAATATCAAGAATTAATCAAGCCTCACTAGAAGAGAAAAGAAGAAATAAACTCATAAACCAAACAAGCCTCACATTAAGGAGGAAACTCACTTCACATAAAAGAAGAAATAAACTCACCTAAGCGACAATCGAACTTGAGACCAAAAGGTAACAGTACCTCAGTCTTAATCACTAGGCTAAGATCTCATCGACAACTCATCACTATTTTAAATACACATATTATTTTGTATCTGATAATGCAGAATTATTAGTGAACAATTAATATTTCACAATTAGTGCACATAGAATTCTTTTATTTTATTTGAGATATTGTTATGATTTGTGATGTCATCAAAAATCACTAACTATTTGGTGTGTATGTACATTATTACTTTTGATTATGTTATATTTTACTTGGTCATTATTTTTGTTGAACACCTTTTTTATATATTGCATTTAGTATTATACAAGAATTTGAAAATAACTATGATATAAATTCAGATATTGTTTAACACAAACACAAATATACATATATTTTAGATAGTTATGTGTATTCTATGTAAGTAAATTATCCCCCTTAAAGCTAATATGATCGTCCAATTGTTAATATCGGTTGAATATGAATGCTGAGCAGACATGTCATATATTTTTTTTAGATACATACGAATATACTTTACATCCTTCATATGAGGTTTTTCTTTATTTCTTTTTGGTTCTTGATTTGATTTGAGAATTTAATGATGGTATTTTTGCTTTTTTTTTTCTACACCTTTTTCTCAGGTTTATGGTAGAGAAGTTTGGGTTTTTATTGAGGAGAATTCTTATAGGTCTTGACCGAAGATATTCTAGGCATAGGTAATTATTTAGTCTGATCAAGAACAGAGCAATGCTATAATAATTAACCTGCCCAAAACAATCTTTTAGATGAAAAAGAAGGAGAAGAGCAACAACTTTATATGATCCACTTATTATTTTGTATCAGTTGGTGCACAATTATTAGTGAAATTATTGCACATAGATTTTTTTTTTTGAGATATTGTTATGATTTATGATGTCATCTAAAATGACTTACTATGTACATACATTATTACTTTCGATTTTGTCATATCTTACTTGATCATTACTTTTGTTCAACACATCTCTTTATATATATATATATTGCATTTAATATTATACAAGAATTTAAAAAATTAATTTAAAAATAATCATGGTACAAATATTGCTTAGCATAGACACATATAGCGATAATTTAGCTAGTTATCTGTATTCTATTGTAAGTAAATTATCATGTCTTTAAGACGAATATGATTGTCCAATTCTTAATATCCGTTGGAGACGAACGGACATGTCATATAAAATTTTGGGATATATATGAATACACTTTATATCCTTCATATGAGTTTTTTCTTTATTTCTTTTTGGTTATGGATTTGCATGAGAGTTTAATGATGGTTTTTTTTTTTGCTTATTTTTTTCTTCCCTTTTGTTAAGGTTTATGGTAGAGAAGGTTGCAAATTGGGTTTTCATTGAGGGGAATTTTTATAGGGTCCTGACCGAAGCTACTCTAGCCATAGATAATTAGTCTAATCAAGAACAAGGCAATGTTATAGATAATCAACCTGCCTGTTAACGCCAAGATTTCACCGCGCGTCCAATTACCAAAATACGCGCCAAATCCTGCACAGAAACGAAACACATTCAAGAGTCTGGCAGTTTTGGCCGCCGGGGGTAGCTCCGGTGTGAGAATAAGTACAGGCTGTTCAAGGTATTAACAATGGAGGTTTAGCACTTTAGTGAGCAAAAAGTTATTACCTGTAAATTTAGGGTTTAACCTTGTATTTATAGATGATCACACCGCCTTTAACACCCTACTCCCCCGCTTTAATTGGACTCCTAATCATGGTAATTACCTATGATTGGATAGAACACAATCTCCTTAAAGAAAGGAAGTCGGATAAATCCTGACTCTTTCCTTAGGAATTGGAATTTAAATATAATTAGGAGCCTTAGGTTCCTTAAAGTCCTCATACTGCTCAAAATAAATTCCTACGTGGAAAAATTCCTCCACGTGGACTATGGCCCACCATATCTACCGAGCCCATGAAAATGCACCCAACATTGCCCCCCCAGTCTTTTATTACAATGGAACCTTTAATGAAAGAGTTCAATTAGCAAAAGCCCAATAATTAAATCCTGAAAACCCGTAGCCCAAATCTTCGGTATCCCAACCAAGACACACCAATGGACCCCACCACTTTCACACATCCCATTTAATACGCCGCTTTTCGAAAACCGTGCGGAACCCCAAAAGTCAATTAACTCCAAAAAACCCCCAATCCCCCAGAATCAATCGCCATAACCCCAAGCTTCATTTTAAACTGTGTATCCCTCCTCTTCGTCTCCCACATCTCTGCAACTGCTACTTCCCTCGACAAAGAACTCCTACTGATCAACAATGGCAAGATCCCCCAGCCCCATCAACAACTCCCCCTCCTCTTTCGTAGCAAACCCTAACTCTACCTCCACTCAAGCACCCATCCCCACCTCCTCTGCAATTACTCCCAACCCCATAAACACTAACCCTTCAATTCCTCCCATCGCCGACAATACTCCTCCCACCGATGCCAACACTCCACCCAGTGCCTCCTCATCTGCCACCCCCATCACCCATCAGAACCGAGGCTAAGAAAAACACATTAAAAATGCTAGAAGAATATTCGTCTGAAAAAGCCTACATCCATATCAATACCAAATCCTCTATCACCAAACAAAACCTCACCCAAATCTGTAAACAATACCTCATTCCCCTTACTCATGATCTCCGCTCCCCCAACCTAGACGAAAGAATGTATCAACGACCCAACGGCTGGACCGCCGTTTCATTGTACGCTCTAAAGTACGGGGTCCGATTCCCTCTTCACCTCTTTATCCTTACATTCCTCAGTTTTGTCGGATTCGGACTCGCCCAATTGGTCCCGAATTCCTTCATTCACCTGATATGCTTTATCGCCTTCTGCCAAGAATGCGACGTGGACCCCTCCATGGACTTCTTTTTCACTTTGTTCACCCAAGGCCGATCCAGGGAAGTGGGGTTTCGTCAAATCAACAAGCAACCAAACAAGGCCGCCCCAAAACGCTCCTTGATGAAGACCCCTACCAGCAACAAAGGCTGGCACTCTCACTGGATCTACGTCAAAGGTCCTAAAATCCCCAAAATTCTCGATTGGGCCGAAGCCTCCCAACCCAATGTCGTCCTGGACAAATTCCCCCAAAGCCGAGCCGAAGAGCTAATCCAACTTATAGCTAAAATGCCCGAAGAAGAATGGAGCATGGATCTCCTGAACAACCAAGCATGGCTATTCAATCACAAGCGTAAGCTAAATCTAATTTATTAACTTATTATACCAAACTGCCATAATCCTTGCATAATCTTCCTCCGTTTGCAGTTTCTCTTATCAAGCCGACGTCCTCCGAAGATATCGACCAAACATCTTCGCCAATGAAATAACCCGAAGACATTCCTGAGTCGACCGAAGAAGTAGACCCTCACTCCACCCAGTCGTTGAAGGAACCCATCCTAGCAGAGCCGATCACCAACATTCCACCACCTCCGCCTTTGATACCTGATGTCGACCCTTCCACCATTATCCCCACACCTAGCTTCACCGAAAAAAGTCCACTCGAAATGACACAAGCCGAAAAAGATGCCTTATTCAAAAAGAAACGAAGGCTAGTCAAAGTACACACCAAAAAACCGCCCTAACACCTGATCTCCAAACCTGCCCAATCCTCAGAACTGAACATCATCCAACCTGACACCACCGAACCTTCAGAAACTGTCGACCCCGAAGCCCCTCACAAAAATGCAAAGAGCGGGCCAAATCCTCTTCTGCCCCTCCCACAAAGAAACCTCATACCGAAGTATTCCCTGATCCCCAACCACCACAACAATCAACCAACATCCCCTCAACCGAATCACCCTCTCTGACTGACGAAGTCCGAGAAATCCGAGAGATTCGAACCACAATGTCACTATGGCCCGAAGACCCCAAAGACTACCCCATGGAACTCTTTCAATATTTTAACTTTCCGAAAGATGATGGTAGATTCAAGGACATCATAATTGAAGAACTGATCTATGCCAACTCTATGCACATAGGTCGAGTAAGTAAAACTGCCTCCCAAACCTTTTCTATTTTTTACATATCGTACACCAAATTAACCAACCTTAAATTGCAGTCAAACGCCGTCCTTGCCCGAACCCATCGTCATCTGGAAAAAAATGAAGAACAAAGAAGAAGAACTGAGGGCAGAAATTGCCGATCTCCAATAACGGATGGAAGCTATAAAATCAGGCTTCGAGAAGGAACAAAGTCTTTATGCCAACACCACCTACCGTTGCGAAGAGCTAGAACAAGAATTGAAGAAGAAAAAGTGGCAGCTCTCCGACATAGCCGAAAAAAGAGAATAACTTTTGGTAGAACGAACCGAAGATAAAGACAGAATAAGTGTGATGGAAAAATCCATTACAAGCCTACAGAATCGGCTCAAAACAGTTCACTTCCAATTGGCTGAGCTGCTGAAAGAACACAATGATCTAAAGGCTCAAGGTCCACCATTAACCGAAGAGGCCAAACTGAAGCTGATCTCCGAAAATCGCCGATCCTCTGAACTGACCGAAGAAGTCTTAAAGCAATACGGCAACGGGTACACAAATGCCCGACAAAAAGACAAAGCCAAGATGCTCGCTGCTGGATTAGGCCCTTTTATTTTAGACTCTTCGGACAATGAACCCGACACTGAAAACAACCCTCCCCCTCAACAACAAACATTGTAATTTTCACTCATATTTTTGTAACAACGCTCCCCATGTACAAATCGACAATTCAATGAAAATTTCTTTTTGCCAAGGAGAACCAACTTTATTTTATTTATAAATAATTAAAATTACATAAGAACAAACTGAGAACCTACATTACTTATTGGTAATAACGCCTAAGTCTCCCAGCATGCCAAGTATTCCTTATTTCTATTCCGTCCATCATTCGAAGCCGGTAAGTCCCTGGCTTCGATACCCCAACAACTTCATAAGGACCTTCCCAGTTCGGCATAAGCTTTCCCAAATCCTGGAGAGTGGATGCCTCAGCCTCCTGAAGTACAAGATCTCCAATCTCGAACCTCCGTACCCTCACCCTTTTGTTGTAATGTCGAGCTGTTTTCCGCTGGTAGACTGCTAACCTCATCAAAGCTGACTCCCGAGCCTCATCTAACAAATCAAGATTAATCCGAAGGCCTTCATCGCTGTAAAGCTCTTTATATTGACTAACCCTAAGTGAAGGAGACCTGATCTCGACAGGAACAAGAGCATCAGTACCACAAGCCAGTATGAACGATGAATCGCCCGTTGTGGTTCTAGGAGTAGTCCGATATGCCCATAAAACGCTAAGTAACTCTTTAGGCCACCTTCCCTTAACCTTTTTTTAATACCATTGAGCAAAGTACGGTTAGTGACCTCGACTTGTCTGTTAGATTGTGGATGAGCAACCGAAGTCTTTCTATGCTGGATCCCCAAATCTTTAAGGAACTCTTCAAACTTTGAACCCATGAACTGTCGCCCGTTGTCTGACACCACGACCATAGGAATTCCAAAGCAAAACACCACAAACTCTTTAAGAAACTTGAGGCACTCTTGCTCCGTGATTGTCCGAAGAGGTTTAGCCTCCACCCATTTGGTTATGTAATCTATGGCCACTATCACAAAACTGACTTGACCCTTCACCTTCGGCAACGGACCTAAGATATCAACCCCTCAAACTACAAATGGAATCGGGGACAGAACAGAGCAAAGTTCTTCAGGCGGCTGATGAGGCACCCAACCGTTTAACTAACACTTAACGCACTTCTGAAAATATTCCTTTACTTCTTTGAAAATGGTAGGCCAATAATATCCCTGCCAAAGTACCTTATGTGCCAGTGACTTGGCCCCATATGATCGCCATAGATTCTTTCATGAACTTCTCGAAGTACATACTCCGCTTTAGATGGGGCCAAACACTTCAGTAAGGGTGAAGAGTACGCACGCCTATACAAATCTCCATCGATCAATACAAAGTTAGAATTCCTATACTTTATTTTCTTTGCCAACAAACGATCCGAAGGCAACACACCATCAGCCAAGTAACTTATATATGGGGTCAACCAACAATCCGAGCGTTCTACGACCAACACCTCTGATACTTGAATGCTTGGCGACTCCAAAACTTCCAAATAGACCGATTAACTAGAAGTACCCGTATCTGAAGCAACTAATTTGGATAATGCATCAGCAATCGTATTACCGGACCGATCCACTAATTGGAAAGCAAACGAACTGAAGTAATTCAACTGATCCTTAATCTCTGTTAGATACTTGGACATCCTTGCCCCCCGAGCTTCATATTCTCCCGATATTTGCTTTACCATCAGCTGAGAATCACTAAAAATAATCCGTCTCTGAACCTCCAAACTCTTCGCCAACCGAAGTCCTACCAGAATCACTTCATACCCAGCCTCATTGTTTGTTGCTTTGAACCCGAAGCGAATGGCCTGCTGAACTCTGAATCCCTCAGGGCTTGTTAAAATTACTCCTGCCCCACTAGAATCTGAAGTTGAAGACCCATCTACATATAATGTCCAAAAAGTCGGAACCAGCCGCATGTCAGAAACGGAACCTACCACCTCTGGCTGAACAATCGAATCATCCTCGGAAAACGAACATTCCATCACAAAGTCGGCTAAAGCCTGACCTTTTATCGCCGTCCGAGGATGATACTCTAAATGAAACTGGATCAAGGAGGAGATGAAGAGACTGGTAGAAGATTGGGCAATTGAGAATCGATTACAAACTCGCGAAATTAACCGAGTTAACACTTAATTAATTAAGGGTTAACTCAGTGAATTTTGTAATTGAGAGGTGAGTTTTGGATCGGTCTTGCTGCCTTTATATATTAATATTGATTTGAAATTTGAAGAGAAAAAAAATAGGAACACGGGAGAATAGTGGAGAGAAAAAAAAGGGTTGGGGGGGGGGGGTTAATTATAACTACTAAATATTTTGTTTAGGGTACGAAGCATGATAATTAATTTTTTTGACCATATCCTGTTACACAAGCCAAAACTTAACCGTTCCCTTCCTTTCTCCTTTAGACTAAACTTTAATTTGTACACTAAACTTTAATCGTAAAATCAATTTACACCTTAAATTTTATTTTGAATTATATGCACCCTCCTTACTCTCTATATCAAAACAATTTGCACCCTAAACTTTAGTACGGAGGGTGCAAATTATATTGAAACTCAAAATTTAGAGTGCATTTAATTCAAAATATAGAGTAAAAATTGAATTTAATGTTAAAGTTTAGGGTGAAATTTGGAATGCAGTCTCTCTTTTATAATATAGATATAAATGTAACGTGTGGCATTTTTTGAAAAATCACCATTAATTTATTGCAATAGCTTGTTACATGAAAAATCATCATTAATAATTTACATGGGATCAACGAATGAATTCGAAAAGTGTTTAGTGGTGATTATCATAAATAATTATACTACTTTTAATTAAAAAAAATCAATAGTATGCTAAAAAATATTTATTAACATCTGTAATAATTGTCGTTACTTATTGTAATAATCTCCAAGGCAAATTATGTAATAACCAAGACTTTCTAAGTCATTGTAAATAGATATATTAATTCAATATTGGTAATATTGAAAGTCTTGTGACATATATGAATGAATATGTGACTAATTATTATTTTAAAGGAGGTCTCACTAATAATTATTTAAATTAGTGGACTAACCTAAGTAAATTAATATCAAGGAAAATTGATAAGATAGTGAACTAATTAAATATTCAATTAAATTGAATATAGTAAGTAAATTGATTTTGAGAATTAATTAATATGAGTATTGATTAATGAGAAATTATGTGGAACATGATTTATTTAATTTAATAGTCCAAATAGTAAATTACCAATGGACTAATTCATTTATTTATTTAATCAAGCCCACTTAATTAGTTTATTGTGGACTTGAAGGGTTATTATATAAAGTGGGTAATTAGCTATGAGAATTTAATTAACTAACATTTTTGGAAGCCCAAAATTTAGCAAACTAAATGGCCCAATAGTGGTGGTAATTGAATTTGATTTCAAGTAGCCAACTTAGTAAGATTATTAGCCCAAATGAATGAATTAAAGGCCCAAATTTTTAACCCACTTAAGTAGAGACTTTTTAGTCATTGCACAAGTAAAATAACAATTAAAAATTAAACCAAAAATACTACTAGAAATTCGACCTATAGCGACGAGCTATAGCGACGGTCGGGATGGAACCGTAGCAATAGAGTATTTATAGCGACGATCATGAGTTGGCCGTCAGTATATGCCTTTGAAAATAGTCTATTCAGAGGGTCATAATCCGACCGTCGGTATAGAGCGTTTTTTTGGGCTTTTAGCGAGGGTCATGGCGCGCACAAATCCCTCCCATTTTTCCCCCAAATCAGTATAACATTTTCTCCCCAAACTCATTTAGTCGATCAACCCTCTCTCTCCTCTCTCACCTCTCTCACCCTTTCTCTCTCCTCTCTCACTGTTTCTCACTTGATCGATTGGCCATCGTGCGCGCGCTGCCGACAAGAGGCCCTCTGGTAGTAGGCCATCGTATGTTCGCAGATCTGAATCGTACGACTGGAGGTGATTTTGGTAGTGATTCGGCTGAGCCTTAGGAGTACTATACCGGTGGCAAGAAAAGGTATCCATGTATTACTTTTTCTCTCTTACTTTATTTCCTTTTCCCTATTTCCCCCTATTGTTCTCGGTCATTACGTGACTGTACATGGAAGCCAAAGATATGGATTTATTGTTTGGGTTGATGTCGTAGTTAGTTCCAATATGTGAAACTTGGGGTAAAATTATTACGGAGTGCTGATTGTGACTGTGCCGAAAGAGGAGGTTAAGAAGCTTGACATGAAATCAATTAAAATCTCTGGTTGATTTTCAGGTCAAATTTTAGTGTATTTTGAGTTTGAGCCTGTAGTCTGTCTAATTTTAGTCCTAATTTGAGTGTCTTTTGAGTCTGAGTGAGTCAGTAGTTCTATTTCAGGGTTTTGAGGTGGGTATTTTTGGTGGTATGGTAATGGTTTGAATTTAGAATCAAGAGGTGGTGTTTGATGCTGCATTATGGTATGTGAGTAAATAATAGAGTTTTTTTGTGAATTTTAGCCGTGAAATGTGAGTATTTTTAATTATAATTCTATTATCTGGTTGTGAAATTTTTGGTGTTAGATTGAAATTCACATTCCCTTCAATATGTTTGTTCTTATAAAATAGGGAGTTTTGTTAAAATTATAATAAATTCAGTGCTGCAATTCAGATTCCTTGAATTTCAATGGTAAATAAATTCAGGAGAAAATTAAGTGATTTAGATTTCAATAGGGTTAGTTGACTGCCGATAATGGCTGTTGGGTTATAGAATTTTTAACCTCTATGTATTAGTAGTTGTGTTCATACTTTCAACCTCTCTGTATTAGTAGTTATTTTTAGTCCTCCTTTGTTTTATTAGTAGTTGTATTCATACTTTTAACCTCTCTGTATTAGTAGTTGTATTACTGATATGATGGATATATTCTGATTATCAATAATATCGGTATTCGTAGATACTGAAAAATTAAAGGGATTTATCTATATTCTTTCCAACCCAGTAAAGGTATATGATAATTTATGATAGGGAGGACACTATGGGATCCACCTTAGTTGTTAGACAGTTATAATTTTTAATGTAGCTACCCAACTTGATCTACCACATTTAGGTGTAAAAGTCTAGACTCTCTTGTGGTTCATGAGTAAGCATGAATGACATTCCTTGAGATCGCTCTCTTCTCTCCCTCTTCGCTTTTCGCTGATGAGGATGGAAACTATACGGGTATTCTCTCTTCTTATTATCTTATACTTCATTTATATATATATACACACACACGCGCACACACACACACACACACACACACATATATATATATATATATATATATATACTCGTGTTTGTTACTAATAGATGAATAAAGGACTGAGGCCCAACAGAGCTTTGTGGAGAGAAAGCACCAATTTTCTGGAATGGTTAGTCAAATCAATCACGTTTCTGATCGATACCCATATTATACATAGATTGCTATTGGGTTTTTCTGTTTTTGGTTATTGATTCATGTGTTAACATAAGAATTCATGTCCTTTTTTGTAATATCATTTGACAAATGCCACAACATCTTCAATCTACTGAAAAGCTACATCATTTACCTCTCTTATCAAAAAGTTAACAAATTTTCCTTTAGCCTTGACATCTGCCTTTATCTGACCATAGAATCGATCAAAAACAGAATTCAAAGACAGAAAATTTAAGAATTAACCATATTTCCTCAAATCTCAACATGTTTACTTTTTCAGAAGATCATTTTCCTATATAAGATTGATATCAAAAAGAATGTGTACTTCTCATTTAAAATACTTGGTAACATAATCGATTTATTTTATTTTATTTATGCAATTACCAGAAAAACAAAATAATAAACGTAACTCAGCTTGCTCATAATCTTATTATTCTCAATCTTTTTCAGTTTTAATTTTTCTTTCTTATTGAAATGAATCCCAGGGCATGAACTTGTGTGACATTGACAGCACATGATATAACACCAATTACCATAACCTTTAGTACGTATTAAGATAAATTATACAACTAAACAATAATAATAATAATAATATTTTTTAAACAGTTTATAATATTTATCATTATATTGATCAATATGTCAATAAATTTATTTTAATTTTGACAGACCAAAAAAATTGTATGCATTTAGCACACATATGTCAGTGCGTTTTTGTTTTATTTCTTTTCATCTATTTCTATTCTTTTTTATTTTATTTTATTCTGTTGTTTTCTTATTTTTTTCTCCTTGCCTTTCTTATTTTACCCTTATATATGGACTATGGAGTTCATACTTAGCTAATCTCGACTAGTTTATATAAAAGATGTTGAGTTGTGATGAAAAATAAACTTCTTCACAAAGAAAGTGTTTTGCAGTTTATTTTTTTATCTTTACTTATTGTATAGATTTTAATGCTTTTGTGTATGTCTTTCAGAAAGTTTGTTTTATATTTATAATGGCTGATGGACTCAGCACGTTATGATCTCTCAAGCAACTTCACCATTTCATGTAAAGAATTATCTTGATACCTTGGGCCAGACAAGTTGATTCAGCAGATGCTCAACTTTGGAGATGACTCCTACTGAACACATGAAGTTATGGAACACCGAAGTCAAGGTCATTTCTATCATGCTCTAAACAGGCTCGATCAGAAGTTATATATATATACACACACACACACAAGCTCACTAAATAGGCTCAAAAGTTAATAGTCTTTTTATGTTTTAGTGTATTACTTTTCGATTTTGTTGAAAAAATAGGAAGAAAATCGCTAAGTGAAGAAGTTGTATAATGCTTAGCACCCAAAATAATTTAAAAAGACACCTCACCAAAGTGAATCTAGAAGTTATGAAACATCAATGTCAAAGTTTCCTCGAATTTTACGTATTTGCTATAAATTTGTTATTCTAGCACTTTTTTAATGTGTTCTCTGGTTTAAATTTGTTTTGTTAATAATGATTATTTTTGTTTGGAGGATGGAAGTCAGGTTATAGGCTCTATTTTAGACTTGCAATAATTTGGTGATGAATATTTGCCTAATTTAGTTTAGTAATTGCCACTATATAGAAGCTTTGGACTTCATTTTTGCATTTACTTAAAATTTGGTGAATATATATTGTCCATGGGTTGGAAACTTGAAATATTAAAGCAATTTGTTTTGGTAAATTGGATTATGCTATTGGTAATATCAATTATCAAAGTCTTGTTATTTGTTAACCTAGCCCAATTATTTTTGACTGCCTACTTGACGTTATCATTAGATGCTGTCAACTCTTATTTATCTTTGATAACCCCCAACCATGTAAATGTCATGATTGGCATTTGAAACAAGCAGAGTCTGAAGTCCACAAGAATATGTTAGGTGAAGTATATTATGAAAAATATAAATCATTATGAAATTGTTTTAATCTTGCTTTATGCCTGATGAATGAGTATTCAGTTATTAATTAATAAATTTGACTATAATTGGAGGGAGCTTTGACTAGAGAAGTAAAAATTGTGAAAAAAAAATTATACATTCTATCTTTAACTAGCAGCTGGTAAACTTGATATTCTGATGCAAAACAATTAGATTGTTGATTTCCATTGTCTTTGTTGATTACTCAATGTTACTGCAATAAGTAAGAGAACTACATTTAGTAGTTTGTGGATGCAATAGATGATCTTGCTTACCTTTAGTTGACAAGGATCCTTGCACCAACAACATACATATTTTTTGCTTCAGCAATTCCAGTTATATCTTTTTGGGAGCAACTAGAGTGCGATACTGGTACGATCGTCTATATAATTGTCAAGGCTTCTTGTCATCTCTTATTCTAAGGTGTATTGGTCAAGCTTAACAGAAGTTTTTGTATATATTTGCTGTAGATGGAACCTTAACCGCAGTGCAAACTCTTGCATCAACATCACTATATGGAATCATCCATTCTATTCTTGGAGGCCAACCACTACTCAACATCACTACTGAGCCAACAATGTTGATGTACACATTTATGTTCAAGTTTGCGAAGGATCGAAAGGATTTGGGTCAGAAACTCTTCTTAGCCTAGACAGCATGGTATTTGGCCTTCTAATTGCAATGCTCTTCTTAGATGTAACTGAACTATTGTATTGTAATGACGATTGTAAAAATTATTAGTTTAGTAGTTTGGTATAATAATAATCATCTAAAATAGGATGAATTATTCAACTATTATATTGTAATGTTGTAATGTTAATGATTTTAAATGATGTATATAATATTTTTTAGGTTTTATTTTATATTGTATTTGTGTTTGTTGAATAAATGTGCATTATTAATTATTTTTTTTGAAATCTAAAAAGGCTCTAGCGACGGTCATCGACCGTAGCTATTGTGTTCTAAAAAACACAGGCCTATAGCGACGGTCGCCAAGTGTCGCTATAGACATCTGTAGTTACGGTCATGACCGTAGCAATAGCCTTCAGTGACCGTAGGTAAAGAGCAAATACACGGTTTTGGCATGACCTATAGCGACGGTCGGCGACCGTCACTATAGGCCTAAAGACCGTCGCTATAGGCTTTACCGACGGCTTCTATGGCGACGGTCTGCGACCGTCGCTAAAACCTTTAGCGACGGTCTTTTGGCCTATAGCGACGGTCGGCGACCGTCGCTATAGGCCGATTTTCTAGTAGTGAAATGGGACAAAATCTCATGGGAGATCCGGCCATTAGGGGAAAAAAGAAAGAAAAAGAAATGATGTCATTTTCTTTTAAGCTTATCTCTTAAGCTAGGTGTCCATCCCTTAATTAACCACATGTTGATTTATTTTTTTAAGCAACAAGACTAGATAAATATGAAAGGAAGAGAGAGAGGAAGATATTAGTAGATTACATATAGATATATAATCTATATCTATACTAAGAACAAGTAAATGTCATTAGTTAGTTTTCATTTCTTCCATTTTACTTCCATTTCCAAGAGAGCTAAAAAGAGAACAAAGAGAGAGAAAGGGAGAGGAGTCCACGATTGAAGAGGAGGAAAAAGAGGAGAGTCCAACCTTCATGCATCCAAAGATTATATCTTATTTTGGTAGAACAAGGAAAGTAGCCACTAAGAGAAGGTAATAAGAAAAAATTTCAAGTATTAATTATATTTTATGTAGTTTAGTACTAGTATGAAGATCCATGAAAGTTTTATATTTTATTTGTGTTCATGTGACGCCCCCAAATCCGGGTACTTAACACCCGTACTTGGTGCTACACGATACTATTCATAGAAACTGCTTATAATAAAAGACATCAATAGTTATTACATCAGAGGTATCTATCCCATGTACGAAGACCTTTAACATTTTTATTACATGATAAATATTATATTTATATAGATATTATATCTATATAACAAAAGTCTATTTATTACAACAACCATCTTTAACTACTCATGTAGCTTTCCCTTGCCTTTGTCCTTTCTGGACCCTTCTATGCGCTCTGGCTTGGCTGAAAACATTTATATTCAAAGCAAGGATGAGCATTCAATTGCTCATCAAGTAATAATAGTGGTCAAACAACGTATACCAAGAAATAAATGTTCTCTCTAAGATACGCTTTAATAGCAGAATAAATACTGTAGAGCAACTGAACAACTCTTAAGCAATAACATGGTTCGTTTATATGTTTGAAACGACATACTGACTTCTGCTGAGTGGTCACAAGACCATGAACTTTTATTTTTCTTTTCTTGAAAATGTTCTATCAAAAATTCATCTGTGAACCGTCTGGTCTTACGGGCACGGTGAGTGATCAGCCTGTTATGCCCTGTATTGATCAATACTATCTATGTGGCCGCCATTTGGCGCCAATATACATTCTTCTTAGCCACCATTTGGTACTATAAAAACTTTCCCAATTCAGGGATGTTCATTATCAGTCTAGAGTTCAAATCAAAACAATATGATTCGAATAGCTCTATTTACTCAAGAATATTTCAAAGATTTTAAGTTAAAAGTAACGAAATAATGTCATCCGTGTCTAGCCGAAACAAATGGCTTAGACTACCTTTAAACTATGCATGCATTACTGAATTTGAACGAGTATGCATCATGGCATTCTTATATTAAAAGATTGATAACTTTTCATAATATACCATTCTCCTTCAATATATGAATTCAAAGAGAATTGAGATACTTGCTCAATAAAGAGTAAGGTTTGGATACTTGCCTTGCTCGTAGGTTACGCTTACAAATCTAGCTTAGGTTTGCTTTACGAATCCTAAATTATAGATCATGTATAAACACATTAGTTATATATATCTAACATAGCTTTATAGCACATTACAATTCTAGAACCATACATGTTTACATAGTATAGATATTAAGTATATACAAACTTGACTTACATATTGCATTTAGACATCAATTATAGATATCTAAGCATTGTTAGATACGTCTTTATATGTATTGGATTCTAGAAATCAATTCTCAGAGTTTAGTATATAACTCTACATTAGCCTTCTATGGCTTACATTAAAATTCATTCCATTTGTTAATGAATTCTTTGCTTAATCAAGTCACTTTGGGTTTAATCAGTTCCTAGACTTTCATTAGCATGTATTAAGACTCAAGGAGTTATTACATATTCGTCTCAAAACTTGAATTTCACAACTAAGTTTGGACAGGTCTGAGGCACGGCGCAGCTGCGCTGAGCTTGTACTGAGGAGTGGCGCAGCTGCGCTGCTCCTGTTCTTCGATTCTGGTACCAGCGCAGTTGCGCTGGTTTTGGCCTGGGCAACGGCGCAGCTGCGCCCGTCTGCACCAACCAATTTCCAGACTCTGCTTCTGCAGATTTTTCAAGTTCAATCCAAATTTGATTCTTTTCAATTCTATACACATATTGTAATCTATTTCAACTACAATTAATCTCTAATATCTACGCACAACCAAACCTATCCCATTGATTCCGATCTAAAGAATTCGTCATTATAGCAGCCCAATTATCATTACAATTGTAGCTATACATTATACTTTCTATTGTCTTTCCACTTGCAATTCGTAGAAGAAAGAATCAAAAGAGAATTTCAATTTTGATTCTTACCTTTGATTGATTTGACGAAAACAATTTCAACCTTTGTTATCAGTACTTAACTTCTTTGCTTCAATTTCAATTTCCTCTTTAAAATGCTAAGATTTGATAAGTTGGGAGCTTGAACCAACTTTGTGCGAGTGTGAGAGAGAAAAAGAAACGAATTTGGGATGGCTGGGTTCGCTTTTATAGAGATGACTGAACTTGCTCTCCACTCAAATTGCTTGGCCATTACGAATTAGCTTTTACTGAGCTTATCTCTCATTAAGCCTAACCATGACAGCTCCTTCTTGAATTTGCAGACTCAACAATTTACTTGGGGGTTACTTATTAAGCCCAGCTCATTCTTATTTTGCGTGAAGGTTACTCTCATAAAACCCATCCTGCTTACTAAACTTACATACTGATATACATACATGCATACATATTACACATATATATGTATATGTATTACATATAAGATATAATATACATACATTACAGGTAGAATATAATTATTCCAATTATACCAAAAATCTTTTCTATTAAAACGGAAGATATTTATTAAATATAAATATTTTATTTAATAAATAAATTAAATATATTAAAATAATTTATTTATCATAAATTACTCTAATATTCACAAATTCACTTTTCTTGCATTATGAAATATTTCACAAAATTAATAACGTAATAAATTTAATTAAATATATATATATATATATATATATATATATATATCACGTTAACTCATACATTATACCGCCGTTGTTTATAAACGCAGTATACTAGAATAATAATTTTCTTTGTTTCATAATAAAAATTGTTTATAACAATTTCTAAAATAAGTTAAATATAAAATAATATATTTAACATGTTCTACCACATTTTCACATTCACACATATGTTATACTGCACGTAGCATATAAGGCAATATAATATTTAAATAAATAAAAATTTAAATTCTTAAATCCTTATTTATTATCTGAAACTTTTCAATTCGTTACATTCTTCCTCCTTATAAAGATTCCGTCTCCGGAATCGCAAAACAAAACTACTCGAACAAATGAGGATAGTTCGTTTTCATCTTTTCTTCTAACTCCCACGTTGCCTCCTCGGCGTTGTGGTTTCTCCATAATACCTTTACTGAGGGTATGGTCTTATTCCGCAAAACTTGCTCTTTCCTATCCAATATCTGAATAGGAACTTCTTCATAGGTTAAGTCTTTCTCAAACTGAATAGGCTCGTACTCTATCACGTGTTTATAATCTGGTTTATATGGTCGTAAGACCGACACGTGAAACACATTATGAATATGTTCTAATTCTGAAGGTAATGCTATTTCATAGGCTACCTCTCCAATTCTTTTCAAAACCTCAAATGGTCCTATAAAACGAGGACTCAACTTTCCTTTCTTTCCAAATCGTATCTTTCCTTTCCACGGGGATACTTTCAGAAATACATGCGATCCAATGTCAAACTCCCTGTTCTGTCTATGCTGATCTGCGTACTTTTTCTGTCGATCTTAAGCTGTGATAAGTCGTGTACGTATTAACTTTACAATTTCTGTAGATTGCTGCACCAATTCCGGTCCTAGCAAACGACGCTCTCCTACCTCATCCCAACACAATGGTGTTCTGCACTTTCTTCCATACAACGCTTCGTAAGGCGGCATACCTATACTGGCGTGGTAACTGTTGTTATAAGCAAATTCTACCAGAGGTAAGTGATCGTCCCAATTTCCCTTGAAATCCATAACACAAGCTCTTAGCATATCCTCTACAGTCTGTATTGTCCTTTCACTTTGTCCGTCTGTTTGAGGATGGTATGCCGTACTTAATCTCAACTGCGTTCCCATGTGTTCTTGTAAGCTTCTCCAAAAATTTGATGTGAACCTTGGATCTCTATCTGACACAATTGAAATTGGCATTCCATGTCGGGAAACAATTTCCTTGATATAGAGTTTAGCTAACTGATCCAGGTTATATTTGATCTTGATTGGTAAAAAGTGTGCCGACTTCGTTAATCGATCAACTATAACCCATATAGAATCGAACCCTTTCTGTGTATTTGGAAGTCCTACCACAAAATTCATCGTGATATGTTCCCATTTCCATTCAGGAATTTCTAATGATTGAAGTAACCCACTTGGTTTCTGATGTTCGGCTTTAACTTTTTGACAAGTCAAACACCTACTAACATATTCTGTAACTTCTCTTTTCATGTTCGGCCACCAAAAATATTGTCGAAGGTTTTGATACATCTTTGTGCTTCCAGGATGAATCGCGTACCTTGAACAATGGGCCTCTTGTAAAATTTTTTCTTTCAGCTCCGGCATTGACGGAACCCAAATTCTTCCTTCAAATCTGATCATCCCTTCTTTATGAGTTTAAAATTTATTTCTTTTCTTTCAAAAATCTTTTCTCTAAGCTTTTCACACTCTTCATCTTTGACTTGTGCTTCTTTGATTTTATCCAACACGTTGGACCACTTTTCATTATGTATAACTTTCCTTCCGACTCATGCGGAAACTTTTATTATTATTTCTACTTCCCATGCCTGTTTCTGTCTTGATTGTTCCTTCTATCTTTCCTTTATTTTTCTTATCCCTGTTGTAAAGACTCATTGCTTCACTTCCCCCTTCTGCAATAATTGCTTTTTCAAGAATTGTGCCAAACGACCCTATCTGTAACACAGACAATTTGTTATAGAGCCAAGATTTTGCTCAAATCTTCTGGCTTTCCTTTCTTCAGTGTCCACCTGATGTGGAGCAAATCGTGCTAGCTCATTAAACTTTGCTACATACTGAGCTACTGTCATTTCATTTTGTTTGAGTTCCAGAAATCGCACTTCCATTCTACTTTGCATACCGGGAGGGAAATAGTTTTCAAAGAAAATCTCCTTAAATCTTTACCAACTAATCATACCTGCACCGGCTCTGGTTTTGTTTGCTTCCCACCAGAAATTTACCTCCCCCTTTAGCATGTAGGCAGCGAATGAAGTTTTCTGTTCATCGCTCACCCTCGCTATCTCAAAGGCTTTCTCTATTTTTTTAATCCAGGACTGAGCCTCTATAGGTTCAGTGGTTCCTCTGAACTTCGAGGGTCCCACAGTTTTGAAATCCTTAAAGCTAGTGATATGAACTGTTGGTGGATCTACATTTGCATTAGTTTGAGGGGGATTCCTATTCTGGACAACTCCCATCAACAAGTCTATAAATTGTTGCATCGGGTTTTCTTAAGCTTTATTTCTATTTCTATTCTCAGTTTCTGATTCTTCAGTTTTATTTCTCTGTGTTCTATGTATTCCTCTTCCTCTCCATCTTGGTGGCATTTTATGTTTAATAAAATCTATTATTATTAAACAACTTCTTTGTTTTTAAGGCATTCTTATGCAATGTTTAACAACAACATTTAAAACAAAGTATATTTAATCACTATATTAAACATGCTTTTCTTTGGTTATAGCATTCATCTACTATATACTATTCTTTTTCGGTTAATATTTTTTTATTATTATTAAACTAATACAGGTGTCAAACAGTTTCATTCCATGCTTAACACACAATCATTTCAAAACATATTTAATATTATATTAAACATGTTTCTTTTTACATCTGAACTCTGTACACAACTTTTCTACTAGCCCATATAGCTTAATCCTTAACTATCAGCAAGTTAGGATTCAAAAGATATCCCATTACTATAACAAAAGATGGGATTTCTAGTTCATACCTACATTACCAACTACTTATAATATGTATACAACATCGTTCCACAAAACAACTTTCCCTCTAAGTGTGACCAATAGTAATGGTCCTAACACGTTCTTCTTCTGTAATGGCAATCACGCGTGCACGGGAGATAGACTGGCTGAACTAACCTATTTCGTTTGGATAAGCCCAAACTGCTGTTTGTACACGCCCCA
Organism: Aralia elata; assembly: GCA_034770075.1. Taxonomy (NCBI): domain Eukaryota; kingdom Viridiplantae; phylum Streptophyta; class Magnoliopsida; order Apiales; family Araliaceae; genus Aralia; species Aralia elata. The sequence goes on along the minus strand of CM068382.1, from coordinate 16,532,813 downwards.
TAGAGGTCGTGTAGGCAAAGTTCATTGCATTCACTTTTCTCTTTATACAACCAAGCTCATTCTGGAGGTTATGAACTTGCTCCTCCCTCAGTTGTTGCTCTTGAATCTCTACATCTCTAATATTATTTAACTCATGAAAGTCTGCCTACAGTTCATGTAACTGAGTCTCATAATACTGGGTACGGTCCTCTGAAGTTTGTAGTCTAGTAGTCAAGTCTACATTCTGATTCATCAAATGACGAACCATTTCCCCAAGTTGTACCAGTGCATCCTCCATCTCTTGGTTAACCTGTGCAGTATCATTTTCTACATTTGCTTCTAGGGTTTCCTCAATTTCTTCTACAAACAGTCCCTCCTCGGGATCCTCTTCAGTATCAGATTCAGAGTCACTAGCTATTATCACCATCGACACTTGCTCTGGTGCTGGCTGTGGTACAATAGGAGGTGGAACTATTTGCTCCTCAGGTTCTACTGGATCAAGCTGAATTTCATCTCTTGACATCTATACATAAATAAACAACTTAATTAATACATAATACAAGTTATTAATACACATAACAAATAACAGTGTTGTTTAAGTTATATTTTTATTTCATTTGCTGATGAATTTCCGCAATCCATCTTCTTTAAACTCTATATGAGTTATATATTTTCTGCCTGTCTGACTTGCCTAAGGTTATAGCCCAAGGTATCCCATCCTAAGGTTTCTAACCTATAACTCTGATACCAACCTGTGATGCCCCCAAATCCGGGTACTTAACACCCGTACTTGGTGCTACACGATACCATTCAAAGAAGCTGCTTATAATAAAAGACATCAATAGTTATTACATCAGAGGTATCTATCCCAGGTACGAAGACCTTCAACATCTTTATTACATGATAGATATTATATCTATATAGATATTATATCTATAGAACAAAAGTCTATTTATTACAACAACCATATTTAACTACTCATGTAGCTTTCCCTTGCCTTTGTCCTTTCCGGACCCTTCTATGCGCTCTGGCTTGGTTGAAAACATTTATATTCAAAGCAAGGATGAGCATTTAATTGCTCAGCAAGTAATAATAGTGGTCAAACAACGTATACCAAGAAATAAATGTTCTCTCTGAGATACGCTTTAATAGCAGAATAAATACTGTAGAGCAACTGAACAACTCTTAAGCAATAACATGGTTCGTTTATATGTTTGAAACAACATACTGACTTCTGATACTGAGTGGTCACAAGCCCATGAACTTTATTTTTCTTTTCTTGAAAAGGTTCTATCAAAAATTCATCTGTGAACCGGTCTTACGGGCACGGTGGGTGATCAGCCCGTTATGCCCTATATTGATCAATACTATCTATGTGGCCGCCATTTGGCGCCAATATACATTCTTCTTAGCCACCATTTGGTGCTATAAAAACTTTCCCAATTCAGGGATGTTCATTCTCAGTCTAGAGTTCAAATCAAAACAATATGATTCGAATAGCTCTATTTACTCAAGAATATTTCAAAGATTTAAGTTAAAAGCAATGAAATACTGTCATCCGTGTCTAGCCGAAACAAATGGCTTAGACTACCTTTAAACTGTGCATGCATTATTGAATTTGAACGAATATGCATCATGGCATTCTTATATTAAAAGATTGATAACGTTTCATAATATACCATTCTCCTTCAATATATGAATTCAAAGCGAATTGAGATATTTGCTCAATAAAGAGTAAGGTTTAGATACTTGCTTTGCTCGTAGGTTACGCTTACAAATCTAGCTTAGGTTTGCTTTACGAATCCTACATTATAGATCATGTATAAACACATTAGTTATACATATCTAACATAACTTTATAGTACGCTACAATTCTAGAACCATACATGTTTACATAGTATAGATATTAAGTATATACAAACTTGACTTACATATTGCATCTAGACATCAATTATAGATATCTAAGCATTGTTAGATACGTCTTTATATGTATTGGATTCTAGAAATCTATTCTCAGAGTTTAGTATATAACTCAACATTAGCCTTCTATGGCTTACATTAAAATTCATTCCATTTGTTAATGAATTCTTTGCTTAATCAAGTCATTTTGGGTTTAATCAGTTCCTAGACTTTCATTAGCATGTATTAAGACTCAAGGAGTCATTACATATTAGTCTCAAAACTTGAATTTCACAACTCAGTTTGGACAGGTCTGAGGCACGGCGCAGCTGCGCTGAGCTTGTACTGAGGAGTGGCGCAGCTGCGCTGCTCCTGTTCTTTGATTCTGGTACCAGCGCAGCTGCGCTGGTTTTGGCCTGTGCAACGGCGCAGTTGCGCCCGTCTGCACCAACCAATTTCCAGACTCTGCTTCTGCAGATTTTTCAAGTTCAATCCAAATTTGATTCTTTTCAATTCTATACACATATTGTAATCTATTTGAACTACAATTAACCTCTAATACCTACGCACAACCAAACCTATCCCATTGATTCCGATCTAAAGAATTCGTCATTATAGCAGCCCAATTATCATTACAATCGTAGCTATACATTATACTTTCTATTGTCTTTCCACTTGCAATTCGTAGAAGAAAGAATCAAAAGAGAATTTCAATTTTGGTTCTTACCTTTGATTGATTTGACAAAAATAATTTCAACCTTTGTTATCAGTACTTAACTTCTTTGCTTCAATTTCAATTTCCTCTTTAAAATGCTAAGATTTGATAAGTTGGGAGCTTGAACCAACTTTGTGCGAGTGTGAGAGAGAAAAAGAAACGAATTTGGGATGGCTGGGTTCGCTTTTATAGAGATGACTGAACTTGCTCTCCACTCAAATTGCTTGGCCATTACGAATTAGCTTTTGCTGAGCTTATCTCTCATGAAGCCTAACCATGACAGCTCCTTCTTGAATTTGCAGACTCAACAATTTACTTGGGGGTTACTTATTAAGCCCAGCTCATGCTTATTTTGCGTGAAGGTTACTCTCATAAAACCCATCCTGCTTACTCAACTTACATACTGATATACATACATGCATACATATTACACATATATATGTATATGTATTACATATAAGATATAATATACATACATTACAGGCAAAATATAATTATTCCAATTATACCAAAAATCTTTTTTTATTAAAACGGAAGATATTTATTAAATATAAATATTTTATTTAATAAATAATTAAATATATTAAAATAATTTATTTATCATAAATTACTCTAATATTCACAAATTCACTTTTCTTGCATTATGAAATATTTCACAAAATTAGTAACGTAATAAATTTAATTATATATATATATATATATATATATATATCACGTTAACTCATACATTATACCGCCGTTGTTTATAAACGCAGTATACTAGAATAATAATTTTCTTTGTTTCGTAATAAAAATTGTTTATAACAATTTCTAAAATAAGTTAAATATAAAATAATATATTTAATATGTTCTACCACATTTTCATATTCTCACATATATTATACTGCACATAGCATATAAGGCAATATAATATTTAAATAAATAAAAATTTAAATTCTTAAATCCTTATTTATTATCTGAAACTTTTCAATTCGTTACAGTTCAAACTTATGAAAAGGTTGAATATGGAAGTTGTGTTGTGTAGCATGTTAGTAGATGTGATTTTATGTTGGAAAGATTGGGAGAAAAGGAAAGTGAATGAGTATTTTTTTGCTTTTGTTTTAGTTTGTTACGAAAAAAAGTTTAGATCCATGTGATTTAATTTAGAAATCTATGTATTGTTTGTATGATATTCTTGTTGGTTGTGATAGAGGTATAAGTAAGGAGCAAAAGCCCTTTTGAATGACACAAAAATGTTGAGAAATGAATAAGTTATGGAATTTATGCCAAAACACCTCTATGTGGTAAAATCAAAAAATGAGGCTGCTGACCAGCCACTTTGGGCCTAATTTCCGGGTGCTAAACAGTTCGTAATTGTGTGTTTGATAAATGAAAACTGTAGTTCAGGAAAATACGAATCCAACGCCTCTGACGGAATCGCAATCCGAGTTGTAAATTTCGTTTTACAAGCGTTTCCGTATCTGAAAAATGTGACGAAAATAGTATAAATAATAGAAATTATATAAAAGTGAAATAAGTGAATAATTATTATTTAATTGATATTGAATAATGATTAAAAAGTGATTAAGTGATATTATGTAATAATGATGTAATTACTTAATTACATTGATTAAATAATAAATAAGTATAAATGCTAATTAATTATTTTTGAGAAGAAATAATTAAAGATTTATAAAGTGAATAATTATTTATTTTTTAGTGATAATTAATTAATTAATTAATTATTATTTAATTAGTATTAAATGATAAATAAGTTTAAATGTTAATTATCTATTCTTTAATAGTGAGAAATAGTTAAAGACTAATGAAGTAAATAAATAAAATTATTAACTAATTATTTATTATTTAATTAATATTAAATAATAGAGAAGGATAATTAATTAATTATTATTAAATGATAATTAAAGACAAATGAGAGTAATAAATTGATTATTTATTATCTAAATAATAAGAGGATGTAAGTAGTTATTGTTTATAATTACTAAAGGTAATTGATTTATTACTATTTAATTATTATTAAATAGTAATTAAATGAAGACAAAGTTACTAAAATATTAAGTAAATATAATTAGTTGTTATTTATTATTAAATAATAACTAAAGGTAATTATCTAATTACTATTTAACTAACATTAAATAGTGATTCAATGCAAATAAAGTTAATTAACACATTAATTAAACAATGATAATTAATTGTTTAAAAGTTTTATAAGTGTTTAGAACTTAAGAAAAATGGTATTATTTAATTAAATCGCTAACCTAAAGTCTATTGAATATCTAAGGGACTTAATGATAGTATAAGTACTAACAAGTGTTACGTGGTGAATAAATTGCTAGTATATGCTAGAACACAAATATTCACTTATATGTTTTGCTAATTGATAGACCGACATTATTGATGCTAGGTCCATCGAAGAATATTAATTAAAGCTAGATTATTGTAGCTCATCGAGCAAGCAACTTTCCTAACTCAATTCGATTTATTACTTAAGCATACTAGTGAATAATTATCGATGATTATTCGCATCAATGACAATTATTGACATTCGCACTTCGTGGAATTAAATTCCTGTTCAATTATTATTAGACTGTGAATTATTTAAAGTTCCTTCATTAATGAACTATTTATGAGTTGGATCTATGCTAATTGTATCAGCTAGATCGAACATGTTAAATTTGGTAAACTAAAATAACTTTTAAAAGCTAATCCAACTAGTTGATCGGTATGAATTCTTCGACTGAGCAAAGGAACAGTTTTATTAAAGCATTAAATTGAAAAACAATTATTGCTCGATTATTAAGTGTTTATACATAAATCACCTGTGACGCCCCCAAATCTGAGGTCTCTTTACCCACAGATTCGGTGCTCACTGTACTACACATTCATCATCTATTCTACCCATGCATTCAATCATAAGGACAAAAATGTAATTACTAAGCTATTACAGTCCGTCTTACGTTACAAATCCTAGGTTCTAAGACCTTTACTAAAACATAACACATAACATCATAGATAATAATACAATCCATAAATATCAACATACATAACATAAACTATTACAAATTGCAACTGCGTCGCTTTCTACTCTGCCTGAGCTAGTCTCTGCTCGAGCTCTGCTACTCGGGCGGTGAGGTCTTAAATTATCACCTCCTTCTGGTCTATCGTTGCTTGACGATCCTCAGCTTGCTCCTTTAACTCTTCGACTCTATTCTGGAGCTCTATGTTACGGTCGTAGACCATATCAAACAACTCAGCTCCGAATGAGGTAGGTGGTACCTCATCCGAATCTCCTTCTACTTCCTCGGGATCTTCTTCCGGATTCGATTCAGGTATAATTTTGCTGCCCTCCATCGCAACTGCTAGAGCTGGTTTTACTGGTGCCAACTGCTCCCATACTACGTGCACATCTCGTACCTCTTCCTCATCACCTATGTGACTGGATCCTCCTATCTCTGGCATTCTGCCACAACCAAATTTAGGTTTTAAATTACTACCCGCGAAAACATAAGTCTATTAACCATAAATAAGCACATAGGTTGTTTTATTATCTGTAATGAATTTTCTCAATTCATTTCTTAGAAAAACTCGATATGAGTTTTCTCCGACTACTAAATTCTCTATCTCTTATAAGGTTATAACCTAAGGTTTCCCCCACCTAAGGTTTATAATCTACAGCTCTGATACTAACCTGTGACGCCCTCAAATCTGAGGTCTCTTTACCCACAGATTCGGTGCTCACGGTACTACACATTGATCGTCTATTCTACCCATGCATTCAATCATAAGGACAAAAATGTAATTACTAAGCTATTACAGTCTGTCTTATGTTACAAATCCCAGGTTCTAAGACCTTTACCAAAACATAACACATAACATCATAGATAATAATACAATCCATATATATCAACATACATAACATAAACTATTACAAAAGCGGATATGATATAATATCCTTTATTCTGTTGCTTTTCCCTTGTCTTTATCCTTGCGTGACGTCTTGACCTATTCTGGCTTTACTGAAAGCATGAAGTTCATAGCAAGAATGAGCATTCAATTGCTCAACAAGTAATACAGTTGGTAAAACAACAACATCAAGAATCATGCTTTCAGTTCAATAATTGAATAATAGTTGTGAACGATATCTCAATAATTAGGAATGTGATATAGTATTCCAATTCATTAACAATACTTCTGCAAAAACATACAGAGTGATCCGATGACAATTGAACTCTTACTTCTTACAATAGGTTTAATAGTTGGTATAGACTATAAACTGATATTTTTCTTGCCAGGCACTTCTAGGTGATCAGCCTATCTGCACCCTATGTTGTACAACACATAACGTCTATTTGTCCTTGGTAGAGGACGATCGGTATTACCGACCAAAAAAATATTTTTCCCCTAATTAAAGGGTTGTTCTTCTCAGTCTTATACTTGAAAATCCAAACCAAATCAATAAGGTTGGATAACTATATTTAATAATATCTCGATGGTATATCAAGAAAGCATCTCAATGTAAGTCTAGCCGAAACAAGTGGCTTAGACAACAATCTCAATAGTTTATGGTATTAGAACTCTTAAATATCAACAACATGCACGATAACATCAATAAATATCTTGAATGATTAACAATTCATAATCTTTGGATTTCACGCAATATATAACATTGCATGAAATGGGCTTTCAATGCAATACTTCGAATAAAAGTAAGGATATTTGCTCAATAAACAATAACTCAATGAATAACTTGAACGAATTCAAGAGACTCGCATAACATCGGATAACCGTACAATTAAATAAGTGTTGTACGATTGATAAAGTTGCTCAATGAATAATAAGCTGAATGAAACTTAATAAGCTTGCTCAATATAACTTGAATTGAATTAAGGAACTTGCTCAATTAATAAATAAATTGAGTAAGTTAAGAAACTTGCTCAACCGATAACTTGCTCAATAAATAATACTTGCTCAAATATAATCTTGAGTAAAGTATAGAAAACTTGCGTAAAGTAACTTGGTAAAGTTAGAAAACTTGTCTCGTGCGCTGGTACAATAATATAGTACACGCTCTTCAATATACTACACATATAGGTGCACATAAACATACTACAATTAGTCACATACGGACAAACATCATCGGGTCATGCTATATATTGCATCCCTCTCGTTAACGTTAATTAAATTAAACATAGCATAGCGTTGAATCGTATTTCTAAGGCTTTACCGTTAGTTCGGGTATAAATGACTAACGTGTCTAATCATTTCTCGGTGTTGCGTCGTTCGTAAACGTTACGACCCTCATCGTCATCCATCATTATTGGTTTATAAAAACCCTACTCCATATCTTATAATGTTCGTTTTATTTGAATCGAAACACTTTTTAAGTGCATTAACACTTTACACGGCGTTTTGACGTTTATACGTCACACGCCTAATTCGCTCATTCGATTACTTAATTCATCATTTATTAATACCACTCATCATTATAATTCATAATGATCATGTTATAGGACTTAAAACATCATCTTTCATGGTCGGGAGCATTACACGTGCATACGTGCATGCTCGACACCCTCCGATTGCCTCCAATTACATATCAGTCCTAAAGATGGCCAATTTCAACCCTTCTACAGACCTCAAATCCAAAAACTTAAAGAATTAAAGTTGTAGGTCTACTCTTTCTCGTTTCGGATCATCTTGAATCACCTCAATCCGAGTTTGGATGAGAAAGTTATGTCCATTTTACTACAGGAGGTCAAAATAGTCCACTCGGACACGTCTGCGCCTGACACGTGTCCGGTGCCACATCGCCCTATTTGGCCTTATGAGCGGCACCGCAGCGCCATTCATCAGACCCATAATTTGCTGGGTTTTTCTCAGCTCGCGATTCCGACTTCCTCTCACTCCGATCTTCATATCTCCTTCAATACACGTTCAAATTTGTCCATTTCAGACTCTATGGACTCCTAACTTATGGGGCTATAACATACCAAAAATTTAGAAGCACCCATAAATGTTAACAAGTCCAAATCATTGATCAAAGTACAAAGTAGTACTTTGTTTCCCGAGTTCTTGGTGTTCTTCCCCAAAATCAACACCACAAACTCCTTTTAACTCCTTTTAACTCCTTTCCAATTGGGTTATGAAGATAACCCATGGAACTACAATAACACAACAACAAATAATCCAAACAAATACATAATCAAGGCTTTACAGTCCTCTAAACTGTCCGAATGTTCATATTGTCCAAAAAGTCCAAAGTTTCATCCTTTATGCCAATGTTCGGATCATTCTTCGTTTTTGTTCAACTTTAAAGGTATTAATAGCTTACAAGGTGTCTTGGTAATAATATAAACCAAACACAACCAATAATCATAACAAAAATCACAAGAGAAGCTCAAACCCATTGGCTGAGCTCAAGAACTTTAATAAATGGAGGAAAATGGAAGGAAAATCATTTAGAGAGGAGATTACCTCTTGCTTCTTGTTACAATGGAATTACTGAGCTAGCTAGGGACTTCCTTCTTCCTTATCCTGCTCACGTACTCCTTCTTCTTCTTCTTTCCTTCTTCCTCCCGAACGTCTTCTTCTTCTTCTTCAAATTTTCTCTTCTTTCTCTCTCTTTAACTTATACTCTCTCTCTACTGTAATTCTTCTCTTCTCTCTAAATTTACTGAACATGGAGATGGAAGGAATGAGAGAGTTTGGTCAATGAATGGGAGAGTGAAGGCTTAAGGCTTCGGAGGAAATGAAACTTAGCTACCCTACATATAGGAAATGAAGTAGAGAAAATGCTTGAAAAATGTAGAAGCTCAATGTATTGTGCTTTGCACTGCACCACACTTTGCCGACTTAGCCCACCTATCCTCCTCCCATTGGTCCCTTGCCATACTCGGTAAATTTCTATTGGTCCAAGGTTTAAATGCCTTTCCACTTGTACCAAAAAATACACATAATTATACCCGAATACTCCAACTTTTGTACCAAATTTGGTAAATAACTCTACCCAAAATTAAAATGGGTACTCTCATAAAATATTGAGACACGTAAAAATAATTATTATGAGATTTGTCCAATTATTCGGAGCACCCATACTATACATTTCAGATACGGAATAAATCACATATCAGCTCAAATAAAATTTTCGACACTTGCAAAAATTATTCCTTCGAATACACGTCTTAATGAAATTAATAAACATTGAAAAGGACGTAAAAATATTCAGGCATGAATAGCGCACGTGAATAGTACCTCGGGAAACGTGCCCAATAAATAGTGATTTTGCGATTTTTCGCGAAATCAATTTATTCACTCCCACGAGACACAACACATAAAAATCATACATTCACATCATCCAGGTTATTAAATAACCTTAAACACATCACATAAAAAATAAAAATTTAATCCATTCATTTAATAATAATAAACCTAAATTACAAAGGTATACACGATTCGCGATCGTTACATCCTCCCCTTCTTATAAGGATTCTGTCCTCAGAATCACGGTACAAGGTCAAACAAAAAGTTCGGGATAATCTTTCCTCATTCTGTCTTCGAGTTCCCACGTTGCTTCTTCGGCATTGTGGTACCTCCATATTACCTTTACAAAAGGTATAACTTTTGTTTCTCAAAACTTGTTCTTTCCGGTATATAATTTGGACTGGAACTTCTTCGTAAGATAAATCTTTCTCAACCTGTAAGGGTTCGTACTCTATTACATGCTTATAATCCAGTTTGTACGGTTGCAAAACCGACACGTGAAACACGTTATGAATATGCTCCATCGCAGGAGGTAAGGCTACCTCGTAAGCCACTTCTCCTACACGTCTTAATACTTCAAAAGGTCCAACGAATCTCAGACTCAACTTTCCCTTCTTGCCAAATCGTATCTTCCCTTTCCAGGGAAATACTTTCAAAAATACGTAGCTATTTACGTCAAATTCTCGCTTCTGTCGATGCTAGTCAGCATACTTTTTTTGTCTGTCTTGAGCGGCTACTAGTCGCGCTCTTATCACTTTAACGATCTCTGTTGTCTGCTGCACTAATTCTGGTCTCAACATTGAACGTCCTCCTACTTCATCCCAATATAGTGGCATCCTGCACTTTCTTCCGTACAACGCTTCGTAAGGCGGCATGCCTATACTTGCTTGGTAACTGTTATTGTAAAAAAATTCTACCAATGGTAGATGATCATCCCAATTTTCTTTAAAATCTATGACACAAGGTCTCAACATGTCTTTTGATATTTGAATCGTTCTTTCACTTTGCCCATCGGTTTGAGGGTGGTACGCTGTACTCATCCTCAACTGCATTCCCATACACTCTTGTAAACTTTTCCAAAAATTCGAGGTGAAACGCGGATCTCGATCTAACACGATCGATATCGGTACTCCATGTCTTGAGATAATCTCCTTGACATACAACTTCGCCAACTGGTCTAAATTGAACTTGATCTTGATCGATAGGAAATGCGCTGATTTCGTCAATCGATTCACGATAACCCATATCGCGTCGTAACCTTTCTGAGTGGTTGGAAGACCTATTACGAAATCCATCGTAATGTGCTCCCACTTCCATTCTGGTATCTCCAAGGGTTGTAGTAGACCACTTGGTCTTTGATGCTCTGCTTTAATCCTCTAATAGGTTAAACATTTCGCAATGCATTCTGCGACTTCTCGCTTCATATTCGACCACCAAAAATGTTGTCTTAGATCTTGATACATTTTTGTGCTTCCTTGGTGAATCGAAAATCTCAAACTGTGAGTTTCTTGCAAAATTTCTTCTTTCACTTCCGGTACTGGCGGTACCTAAATTCTTCCTTCAAATCTCAATAACTCTTTGTTATCGAGTATAAACTTAACCTCTTTCCCTTCGGAAATTCTTTTCCTTATCTTCTCGCACTCCTCATCCTGGAGCTGCGCTTCATTTACTCTGTCCAACAAAGTTGGGCGAGTCTCCATCGTAAATAACTTCTCTTCCAACTCTTTCGGATACTCCACTTCTAATTCCATCCTCGCCATTTCAGCTATTAGCTTTTCTTCAGCCGTTAGCATCGATAACTTCTCTCGACCCTTCCTGCTTAAGGCGTCGACCACTACATTCGCTTTCCCTGGATGGTATAGAATTTCGCAATCATAGTCCTTGATTAATTCTAACCATCGCCTATGCCGCATATTCAACTCCTTCTGTGTGAAGATATACTTCAGACTTTTATGGTCCATATATATCTCACATTTCTCTCCATAAAGATAATGCCTCCAAATCTTTAGAGCAAACACTACCACTACCAACTCCAAATCGTGGGTTGGGTATCCCTTCTTATAATCTTTCAACTGCCTCGACGCATACGCAATGACCTTGCCGTGTTGCATAAGCACACATCCTAGTCCCTTGAGAGATGCGTCGTTATGCACCACAAAATTTCCCGTATCATCCGGTAGGGATAACACAGGTGCTTCACTTAACCTCTTTTTTAATTCCCAAAAACTTTCTTCACACTTCTCCGTCCAAACAAACTTCACTGCTTTTCTCGTCAGATAAGTCAATGGAGTTGCTATCCTAGAGAAATCTTGAATAAATCGTTTATAATAACCTGCGAGCCCTAAGAAACTCCTCACTTCCGTCGGCGTCTTCGGCTATTCCCAATTTATCACGGCTTCCACTTTGCAGGGTCCACCGAAATTCCATCTTTATCAATTACATGACCGGGAAAGTGTACATGCTCCAACCAAAATTCACATTTTGACAATTTCGCGTACAACTTTTCTCTACTCAATGATTCCAATACTATTCGTAAATGTTTTGCGTGCTCTTCTTGGGTTTTGGAATAAAATAAAATATCGTCAATAAACACCACCACAAATTTGTCAAGATGCGGTTTAAACACTCTATTCATCAAATCAATAAACGCTGCTGGTGCATTCGTTAATCCAATCAACATCACCAAAAATTCATAGTGCCTATAACGAGTTCTAAATGCTGTCTTCGGCACATCTTCCTTTCTCACCTTTAACTGATGATAACCACTCCTCAAATCTATCTTCGAAAAATATTTCGCTCCTTTCAACTAATCAAACAGATCATCAATCCTCGGTAGGGGATACTTATTCTTGATGATGACTTTATTCAACTCTCTTTAGTCGATACAAAGTCGCAACGATCCATCCTTTTTTTAACAAGCAACACCGGTGCTCCCCATGGCGACACACTCGGTTGAATATACTTCTTGTCCAACAACTCCTGCATTTGGACCATCAACTCCTTTATCTCAACTGGAGCCATCCGGTACAGGACCTTCGATATTAGAGCCGTAACTGGCACTATAACACATCCGCAAACTCATTAACTACAGGTATATCATCTAACATAACTCCCTTCTTCTGAGTATCTACGATGTACGCTAAGTATCCCTTACATCCTTTACTCAACAACTTCTTGGCCTGCAACATCGTTAGACAACTCGATTGTCTAGGCGATTTGCTACCGAAAAATACTACCCTTGACTTTTTCGAAGTCATAAGGTTTATACGCTTCCTCTGGCAATCAATTATCTCCCCATGGTTAACTAACTAATCTATTCCTAGAATGACATCAAATTCTCCAAGACGAATTGAAATTAAATCCACAAATATCCCGTGCCCTCTAATATTGATACTACAATTCCTGTGTATATACTCCACATGAATCACTTCCTTATTCGCAACTTCTACATTCAGGGGGGTATTCTAATTTCTCAGGAAATAATCTTAATTTCTTAGCAAAATCCTCAGATATGAATGAACAAGTAGCACCTGAATCAAATAATACATATGCATTATATCATTGATCGAAATGATACCTGACACCACATCCCTTGATTCCACAACATCATGCACCGTTATGTTGAAAGTTCTGGCCGATGGTCGAACTAGTTGAGTTGGCGCTGTGATAGATAACTTTCCACTATTGTCAGCTCCTTTCGCTCCACTTCTTTTGCCCGTCCCTTTCTTAGGACAATTTCTCGCCCAATGATCTTGCGTTCCACAATTAAAGCACGCTCCTTTCTTCGGGTTGGGGCAGTTAGGGGCGATGTGTCCCTCTTGCCCACAACCATAACATACTGCCTTTCCTTTCAAGCATACTCCGGTGTGATTCTTTCCACAGTTCTTGCACTGCTCGACCCTTTTCTTCGGGTCACCTTGCTTATTACCAGTACTCCCAGAAGAGGAAGCACAAAAGAGTTCTGCTTTCGCTTCTGGCCTCTACTATTACCGCTACTTCCTTCAGCTTTGTTTCCCCTTCTTTCGTTTTGTCCTTCTTTTCTTGTTTAGATTGGGTTAATGCGTCACTCCCACTTTCTGCTATTATCGTCATCTCTAGAACTCCTATAAACGGGTTCAACTGGAATATCGAAACTCGACCGTAAAGACAAGGCTGCAGTCCTTGTTTGAATCTTCTTGTCCTTCCCTCAAGCGTCGCCTAAGCCTACTGTCCTCTTCTTCTTAGCGGCATCATACTGTTCAACGTTCGCGTTGTCAGTTCATCATCCACTTAGTGGAACATTCAATCACTATCTTAAGCACTTACATATAACACACATCATGTTTAACAAAAATATGTATATATACATAAGCTGCCATCAGGGTATAGTACACATATAGCACATAAGCTATACACATCTATCTTCTTGCTTTAACAAAGCGACATCTTGGGATTACATCATATCCCTCTATTCACATCAAAAATCGGGATTATATCATATCCCTCGCCCAACAACGTCATTATATTCCTGATCCATAATATGAATCATCAACCTTCGGTCCATGACGTACCAAGGATACTCCTCTGGTCCTGGATAGTGGTACATCCGGTCCTCTGCTCTCTCGAATGCAGTACGAAAAACATACTCCATCTCATCCATCTTCGCTCTCTTCGAACGAACTTCTCCTTCCACTCGATCAATGCGTCAAGCTGCTCTAACCCACACGTCTATCATCCTCGCTCGTTCTGCTAACTCTTCCCGCAACCGATCATTAACGATTTCTTTCCCGACTTATAACTGTGTCGCTTTTTACTCTGCCTGAGCTAGTCTCTGCTCGAGCTCTGCTACTCGGGCGGTGAGGTCTTAAATTATCGCCTCCTTCTGGTCTATCATTGCTTGACGATCCTCAGCTTGCTCCTTTAACTTTTCGACTCTATCCTGGAGCTCTATGTTCCGGTCGTAGACCATATCAAACAACTCAGCTCCCAATAAGGTAGGTGGTACCACATCCGAATCTCCTTCTACTTCCTCGGGATCTTCTTCCAGATTTGATTCAGGCATAATTTCGCTGCCCTTCGCAACTGCTAGAGCTGGTTCTACTGGTGCCAACTGCTCCCATACTACGTGCACATCTCGTACCTCTTCCTCATCACCTATGTGACTGGATGCTCCTATCTCTGGCATTCTGCCACAACCAAATTTAGGTTTTAAATTACTACCCGCGAAAACATAAGTCTATTAACCATAAATAAGCACATAGGTTGTTTTATTATCTGTAATGAATTTTCTCAATTCATTTCTTAGAAAAACTCGATATGAGTTTTCTCCGACTACTAAATTCTCTATCTCTTATAAGGTTATAACCTAAGGTTTTCCCCACCTAAGGTTTATAACCTACAGCTCTGATACTAACCTGTGACGCCCTCAAATCTGAGGTCTCTTTACCCACAGATTCGGTGCTCACGGTACTACAAATTGATCGTCTATTCTACCCATGCATTCAATCATAAGGACAAAAATGTTATTACTAAGCTATTACAGTCCGTCTTACGTTACAAATCCCTGGTTCTAAGACCTTTACTAAAACATAACACATAACATCATAGATAATAATACAATCCATAAATATCAACATACATAACATAAACTATTACAAAAGCGGATATGATATAATATCCTCTATTCTGTTGTTTTTCCCTTGCCTTTATCCTTGCGTGACGTCTTGCCCTGTTCTGGCTTTGCTGAAAGCATGAAGTTCATAGCAAGAATGAGCATTCGATTGCTCAATAAGTAATACAATTGGTAAAACAACAACATCAAGAATCATGCTTTTAGTTCAACAACTGAACAATAGTTATAAACGATATCTCAATAATTAGGAATGTAATATAGTATTCCAATTCATTAACAATACTTCTGCAAAAACATACAGAGTGGTCCGATGACCATTGAACTCTTGCTTCTTACAATAGGTTTAATAGTTGGTATAAATTATAAACCGATATTTTTCTTGCCGGGCACTTCTAGGTGATCAGCCTATCTGCACCCTATATTGTACAACACATAACGTCTATTTGTCCTTGGTAGAGGACGATCAGTATTACCGACTAAAAAAATATTTTCCCCTAATTAAATGGTTGTTCTTCTCAGTCTTATTGTAACACCCCGAACCCGTTACAGGCCCGAAGTGCTAAACGAACAAGCCCAAAGGCCCGCAAGGCAACAATATCAATAGCGCAGCCCAAACAAAATAATTCAATAATAATCTTAAATTAAATCCAACAATAAACATCTTTTAAATCCATTTTCAAATGAAAAACCACCAAATATCAAAATCGAAAATGGAGACGCAGCTCCCCGAAAATAAGAGTCTTATTACAATTTCAACGACAAAAGAAGAAAATATCTTAAACTAGCTCCAACCATCCAAAGCATATCAAACAAGTGTTTCGCTATCAATGATGAGACCTGTAAAAATTTATGTAAGGGCTGAGCGATGAAGCTCAGCAAGTAGCAATCCTCCCTATCTAGCCGAATCAAGTACAATTTGCAAAAATACTTTCTCGAAATATCTTTTTGTTCAATAACAATAGTATATATGCTTTCAAAACTATAGCAATTCAAAAATGATTTCAATATATACAATATATCTTTTAATCCACAGCCCTAGCGACTAAGGTTATAATAGCCCTGTAACACGGCCCAAAAGTTCGATAGTGTCAATGTTCACGCACCCTACTAAGGTATCTATAAAAATGCACGCTCCCCGAAGGGCATCTAAAAGGTGTGCGCCTTAGTAGGTCCTATATTAGCTCCGGAACTAAACGTAAACAATAACGGGTTCTATACATAGTCGGACTGAGGATTTCAAAAACATTTTCTCGATATTATCGATATTCTAAACAATACTTTTCCACAGTTCAAAATCATATAATCTCATTTCACAGTTCAAAATAAATACTTGATCCGAAATTTGAATTAAAGAACATAGCATTTTAATTTAAATGGAAGCCTTAAATAAAACATAACAATTTTGAAACGGTACATTTAGGCATCCGAGTAATTACTAAGGCATACATAAAAGTAAACTATAAATTTAAAAACACTAGATAGTTCGGAAAGCCACTTACCTCGATATTGCGAAACACGAAATTAAAAGCGAACAAATCCTAAATATAGAATTATGACAAATAAAATTATTAGGATACAATACTATAACAAATTCATACTCTTTACTCAAATCTTATGCTCATAATTCTTAAGTTTTAAATAGATTTGTAGTTAATTATTATACTTGAAATTATAAGAATTTATAAATTTTGGTGTTGAAAAATATACTTTTGAGATTCATGTTACTAATAACAGTAGCTAATAATTCCATCATTAATTAGATATTCACGTTATATATATACATATATGTATGGGTGTGTGTAAAAATGTATTGCCATGACATCCGTGTCATGATCAAACTTACTAATTTGTATTTATATATGCAGTAACTTAAATCATGATTAACACATTAATACATATATTTAATGTATACACAAAATACTCCCATTACACATCAGTAAACACACTGACATGGTGATACCACCCACCATATGCATACATATATAATAGAGATAAAATATCTCTTGCCCACAAATGCACATATATCAATTTATACTTACAGGCAGTCAATTTACAAATATATCACCACGCCACTGAAACTACAAAATCTAAAATTCTTATTCTGACTGAAATTTTCGCAAACCCAATCCGAAATAATTATATACATATACAAGTAAACATGTTATTAATACTTCACTCCATAAAATATATATATACGATTTTTAATAAAATAAAATAAAATCTCATTTATCTTACAAAAACCCACATACATAACACCATTTTCAGTATCTTTTTATTATTATAATCATTGTTTATAAAATTCATCATACATATAAATTATCTTATAATTGAAAAAGAAGGGTTTAAGTTTACCTTTGAGTTTCCTTTTTTTTTTCTCTTCTCTGTTCTGCAGTACTCTAAGCCAAATAATTTTTACGTTCTTCTATCTCTAGTTGTTTAAATATATGTAATTCCTTTGTAAAATAGGTTACCAGGTAAAAGAGTCCTTTTAAAATTTAAAAGGTTGTTATAACTTAAATGACTTATCTTAATCCTTATAGGTTTTAGATATGTATAAATAATTATTAGTTACACTTCTATTATCTAATTATATTATTATTATTTTTTTTTATTATTATTATTATTTTTAAAATAAAAAACCGGGTATTACATTCTACCCTCCTTAAAAAAAATTTGGTCCTCCAAATTCGCAAGTCACAATTTAAAAGAAAATACACATACCACACGATTAAGAAACTTATTATTTAATTATTAAACACATTTGTTAAAAGAGTTTCATACCTTAATTCTGACTGCCTGAAAGCTGAAACACACGTCCTCGATTTGGTCCTAGACTTGCCAATGTTATTTCCTCCTTCTTCCCATCTCCTCTAGGTGGAGGGTTCTTGGGGCATTGTGCAATCCTATGGCCGAAATCTCCACAATGAAAACACGCTCCTGTATTCCAGTGGCATTCCTTGTCTAGGTGGTTCCTACCACACCTCGTACACCTCAGTTTATTTTCTTGATTCCATTGATTTCCTTGATTTCCTCTAAATTTAGTGTTCTGCGTATTCAACTTCTTCGTAGGTCCTCCATGGCTTGACTCTCCCCCGGATGGCTCTTCTCTCTTATTGTTCTTCCCTTTCTCCATTTCTCCTAAGCCCTTCTCGATTACTAACGCCTTATTGAGCACCGCATCATATGTGGGGAGCTCAAAAGACGCCACACCATGTCTTATGTCGACCCGCAATCCATCCTCCAACCTACGTGCTTTCGTCTCCTCATCTGCTACTAAGGTCGGTGCATATTTAGCGAGCTTCGCGAATTCGGCTTCATATTGAGCAACTGTCTTACTCCCTTGTTCGAGCTTGATAAATTCCCTCTCCTTTTGTGCCCGAATCGTTCTAGGAAAGTACTTGTTGGTAAATACTTCCTTGAACATAGTCCATGCGTAGGGTTCGGGATTCCCCTCGTGCTTTCTTCTCTCCATAAGCCACCAATCATACGCCCCACCTTGAAGTTGGTAAACTGCCAACGTCACCTTATTAGCCTCACTACTTCCTAGCAAGTCAAACGCCTTCTCCATTTCTTGAATCCACCTCTCAACGACGGCAGGGTCCGTAGCCCCTTCAAAAATTGGCGGGTTCAATCGCTTGAATTCCGCTACTATGCCACGCTGCCCAGGCTGTTAGTTCTGCACTAGCTGAGCTAAGGTAGTAGCCAGCTGAGTCATACCATCAGCGCTAAAATGGTTGTTAGTAGGGATGTTTCTTCTAGGCGGCATTTTCCTACACAAAAGAAATCCCCACTCAACAACACTATACAAACTAGTAACATAAAGGAATCAACATAAAAGCACACACATAATTGAAATTCAAAAACTCCATATTTATTTAAATCAAAATACCACCACATGTTCATGCTTAAAAAACAAAGTAATAACCAATTAACAAACGACAAATCAATAAAATTCCTAAACAAAACTCTTCCTAAATTCTAATCTATTACAAAATTTAACGCCACTTGGCATCCCTCTTCTTCACCATCTCAAGACGTTTGTCGAACTCCTCAATAAATGTGTCCATTGCCTCTTGTGGTTCTGCTGCACCAGGAAAAGTACGACGAACGGCTTCCTTAAGACTTTCACATCCCTTCAAAACATGCCTCGCATATCTATCTCGGTCTTCTAGGGTAATCTCTAACTTTATATCCATCTCCCTCAATGTTCTTCTAAGATGTTTAACCTCGTCCTCTAACTTTGCGATCATGCCACGATCTCTTACTTCATCCTTGAAGTGATGCCTATTCTTTTTCGCTCTTTCTTTCCTCACTCGAGAACTAGGTCCCCGAGGTTTCTCTGACTCTTCATCCCTAATCCCATATTGAGACGATTCACGAACAGACTTATTGGTTGGCTTCTTATGGGGTGCAAAATAAATTTTGGGGTCAAAATCTCCAAATCCCTCAGATAAGTCATCTACCATGTTTTGATCACCCATCCTACAACCAAATAAAATAAAATACCCAATTAGCCTAAAGTACTAAACCTCAAACAATACGAAGATTCCTTATCTTATTCTCTATTTAACTTCAAAATTCTTAAATTAGCCAAAACTATAACCCACAGTTAACTCCCAAAATCACTCCCCAGGAAATATGTAGGGTTTTTCAACCCAACACATTGCGAGGGGCCACTGCTTTGATACCATCTCTGTAACACCCCGAACCCGTTACAGGCCCGAAGTGCTACACGCCGCAAGCCCAAAGGCCCGCAAGGCAACAATATCAATAGCGCAGCCCAAACAAAATAATTCAATAATAATCTTAAATTAAATCCAACAATAAACATCTTTTAAACCCATTTTCAAATGAAAAACCACCAAATATCAAAATCGAAAATGGAGACGCAGCTCCCCGAAAATAAGAGTCTTATTACAATTTCAACGACAAAAGAAGAAAATATCTTAAACTAGCTCCAACCATCCAAAGCATATTAAACAAGTGTTTCGCTATCAATGATGAGACCTGTAAAAATTTATGTAAGGGGTGAGCGATGAAGCTCAGCAAGTAGCAATCCTCCCTATCTAGCCGAATCAAGTACAATTTGCAAAAATACTTTCTCGAAATATCTTTTTGTTCAATAACAATAGTATATATGCTTTCAAAACTATAGCAATTCAAAAATGATTTCAATATATACAATATATCTTTTAATCCACAGCCCTAGCGACTAAGGTTACAATAGCCCTGTAACACGGCCCAAAAGTTCGATAGTGTCAATGTTCACGCACCCTACTAAGGTATCTATAAAAATGCACGCTCCCCGAAGGGCATCTAAAAGGTGTGCGCCTTAGTAGGTCCTATATTAGCTCCGGAACTAAACGTAAACAATAACGGGTTCTATACATAGTCGGACTGAGGATTTCAAAAACATTTTCTCGATATTATCGATATTCTAAACAATACTTTTCCACAGTTCAAAATCATATAATCTCATTTCACAGTTCAAAATAAATACTTGATCCGAAATTTGAATTAAAGAACATAACATTTTAATTTAAATGGAAGCCTTAAATAAAACATAACAATTTTGAAACGGTACATTTAGGCATCCGAGTAATTACTAAGGCATACATAAAAGTAAACTATAAATTTAAAAACACTAGATAGTTCGGAAAGCCACTTACCTCGATATTGCGAAACACGAAATTAAAAGCGAACAAATCCTAAATATAGAATTATGACAAATAAAATTATTAGGATACAATACTATAACAAATTCATACTCTTTACTCAAATCTTATGCTCATAATTCTTAAGTTTTAAATAGATTTGTAGTTAATTATTATACTTGAAATTATAAGAATTTATAAATTTTGGTGTTGAAAAATATACTTTTGAGATTCATGTTACTAATAACAGTAGCTAATAATTCCATCATTAATTAGATATTCACGTTATATATATACATATATGTATGGGTGTGTGTAAAAATGTATTGCCATGACATCCGTGTCATGATCAAACTTACTAATTTGTATTTATATATGCAGTAACTTAAATCATGATTAACACATTAATACATATATTTAATGTATACACAAAATACTCCCATTACACATCAGTAAACACACTGACATGGTGATACCACCCACCATATGCATACATATATAATAGAGATAAAATATCTCTTGCCCACAAATGCACATATATCAATTTATACTTACAGGCAGTCAATTTACAAATATATCACCACGCCACTGAAACTACAAAATCTAAAATTCTTATTCTGACTGAAATTTTCGCAAACCCAATCCGAAATAATTATATACATATACAAGTATACATGTTATTAATACTTCACTCCATAAAATATATACATATATACGATTTTTAATAAAATAAAATAAAATCTCATTTATCTTACAAAAACCCACATACATAACACCATTTTCAGTATCTTTTTATTATTATAATCATTGTTTACAAAATTCATCATACATATAAATTATCTTATAATTGAAAAAGAAGGGTTTAAGTTAACTTTGAGTTTCCTTCTTTTTTTTTTCTCTTCTCTGTTCTGCAGTACTCCAAGCCAAATAATTTTTACGTTCTTCTATCTCTAGTTGTTTAAATATATGTAATTCCTTTGCAAAATAGGTTACCAGGTAAAAGAGTCCTTTTAAAATTTAAAAGGTTGTTATAACTTAAATGACTTATCTTAATCCTTATAGGTTTTATATATGTATAAATAATTATCAGTTACACTTCTATTATCTAATTATATTATTATTATTATTATTATTTTTTAAAAAAAATAAAACCGGGTATTACACTTATACTTGAAAATCCAAACCAAATCAATAAGGTTGGATAACTATATTCAATAATATCTCGATGGTATATCAAGAAAGCATCTCAATGTAAGTCTAGTCGAAACAAGTGGCTTAGACAACAATCTCAATAGTTCATGGTATTAGAATTCTTAAATATCAACAACATGCACGATAACATCAATAAATATCTTGAATGATTAACAATTCATAATCTTTGGATTTCACGCAATATATAACATTGCATGAAATGGGCTTTCAATGCAATACTTCGAATAAAAGTAAGGATACTTGCTCAATAAACAATAACTCAATGAATAACTTGAACGAATTCAAGAGACTTGCATAACATCGGATAACCGTACAATTAACACTTTACACGGCGTTTTGACGTTTATACGTCACACACCTAATTCGCTCCTTTCGCACCTGCTTAGCATGCTCATTCGATTATCTAATTCATCATTTTTTAATACTACTTATCATTATAATTCATAATGATCATGTTCTAGGACTTAAAACATCATCTTTCATGGTCAGGAGCATTACACGTGCATGCCCGACGCCCTCCGATTGCCTCCAATTACATATTAATCCTAAAGATGGCCAATTTCGACCCTCTACAGACCTCAAATTCAAAAACTTAAAGAATGAAAGTTGTAGGTCTACTCTTTCTCTTTTTGGATCATCTTGAATCACCTCAATCCGAGTTTGGATGAGAAAGTTATGCCCATTTTACTATAGGAGTTCAAAACAGTTCACTCGGACACGTCTGTGCCTGACACATGTCCGACACTGTAGCGCCCTATCTGGCCTTATGAGCGGCGCCACAACGCCATTAATCAAACCCATAATTTGCTGGGTTTTTCTCAGTTCGCGATTCCGACCTCCTCTCACTCCGATCTTCATATCTCCTTTAATACACGTTCAAATTTATCCATTTCAGACTCTATGGACTCCTAACTTATGGGGCTACAACATATACGAAAAATTCAGAAGCGCCCATAAATGTTAACAAGTCCAAATCTTTGATCAACATACAAAGTAGTATCTGTTTCTCGAGTTCTTGGTGTTCTTCACCAAAATCAACACCACGAACTCCTTTTAACTCCTTTCCAACTGGGTTATGAAGATAACCCATGGAACTACAATAACACAACAACAAATAATCCAAACAAATACACAAGGAAGGCTTTATAGTCCTCTAAACTGTCTGAATGTCCATATTGTCTAAAAAGTCCAAAGTTTCGTCCTTTATGCCAAGGTTCGGATCATTCTTCGTTTTTGTTCAACTTTAAAGGTATTAATAGCTTACAAGGTATCTTGGTAACAATATAAACTAAACATAACCAACAATCATAACAAAAATCACAAGAGAAGCTCAAACCCATCGGTTGAGCTCAAGAACTTCAATAATGGAGGAAAATGGAAGGAAAATCATTTAGAGAGGAGATTACCTCTTGCTTCTTGTTACAATAAAATTACTGAGCTAGCTAGGGACTTCCTTATCCTGCTCACGTACTCCTTCTTCTTCTTCTTTCCTTCTTCCTCCCGAACGTCTTCTTCTTCTTCTTCAAATTTTCTCTTCTTTCTCTCTCTATAGCTTACACTCTCTCTCTACTGTAATTCTTCTCTTCTCTCTAAATTTACTGAACATGGAGATGGAAGGAATGAGAGAGTTTGGTCAATGAATGGGAGAGTGAAGGCTTAAAGCTTCGGAGGAAATGAAATTTAGCTACCGTGCACATAGGAAATGAAGTAGAGAAAATGCTTGAAAAATGTAGAAGCTCAATTTATTGTGTTTTGCACTGCACCACACTTTGCCGACTTAGCCCACCTGTCCTCCACCCATTGGTCCCTGGCCATACTTGGTAAATTTCTATTGGTCTAAGGTTTAAATGCCTTTCCATTTGCACCGAAAATACACATAATTATACCCGAATACTCCAACTTTTGTACCAAATTTGGTAAATAACTCTACCCAAAATTAAAATGGGTACTCCCATAAAATATTGGGATGCGTAAAAATAATTATTATGAGATTTGTCCAATTATTCAGAGTACCCATACTGTACATTTCAGATACGGAATAAATCACATATCAGCTCAAATAAAATTTCTGACACTTGAAAAAATTATTCCTTCGAATACACGTCTTAATGAAATTAATAAAAATCGAAAAGGACGTAAAAATATTCAGGTGTGAATAGTGCCCGTGAATAGTACCTCGGAAAACGTGCCTAGTGAATAGTGAGTTTACGATTTTTCGCGAAATCAATTTATTCACTCCCACGAGAGACAGCACATAAAAATCATACATTCACATCATGCAGGTTATTAAATAACCTTAAACACATCACATAAAAAATAAAAATTTAATCCATTTATTTAATAATAATAAATCTAAATTACAACGGTATACACGATTCGCGATCGTTACATCACCGGGTATAAAAGGTTGATCCCCTTGATTACCAAAACTCATTAAAAGGACTAGTTTAAATATTGACAACCTTCGTATATGTTCATGGTTAATTATGACCACTCAGTATCTATTATTTCATTATTGAATCTGTTGATTGTTCGCGTACAATTGAATTTCATTGTTGAACATCTATAGATAAAATCCTTGCTAATCACTATATATCTCCTTTGTAATTAAACATGCTAAGAAAATTTGTTGTTTACCCTTGCTATATTGTGACGTTTATTTCAGCCAAACCGGAAAGTTCGAACAAGAAGGAATTCTGTGGAATTGAATTGACTAAGATTAGTTCTATGTAAACTGTTTAAGTGTTATGTTTTGTTGTGTAACTAGTATATAAACCTTTTGTAATATGTAAGGGTATGTTTAAGTTAAGGTTAAAGAGAACTACGAATATGTTTTAGAAGGTTATTTAAATGAACAATGTATGTTTATTATTCTGCAATAGTATATAGAATGCTTATGATGATGATAGATCGTGAGCACCAAACCCGAGGTTAGAGAACCCGGATTTGGGAGAGTCACAGGTTGGTATCAGAGCTGTCGGTTATAAACATTAGGAGTGCGAAACCTAGGTTATAACCTTAGAGAAAAAAAACTCGTAAAGAGTATACTAGGAGGTGGATTATGGAAATTCATCTAGTATAGATTGTACATGATAATATATTATTTTATTTTCTCAATGAATATATTTTATTGTGATACTAATGTTATTTCCTGTTGAATTGGTGTCAGGATGGCAGAGGAGGGTCAGGATAGTCATACGATGGAACAACCGGTAGAGAACGAGGGATTGGAGGATATCACACAGGATATCCTTATTGGAGACCTACTGGTCAAGAATGAAGAATTAGAAGTTAGAGTACAAGAGCTGGAGGTGGAGAATCACATTCTCTAGAGCACTTAGCATCAATATAAGGATGCTGCCCATCACGTATTAGTAGACTTGGACGAGCAGAAGGCCAGAGTTGAGTTGTTAGAGTTTTAGATGGGTGAAAGGACTCTAGAGAATCAGGCGTTGATATTTGAGTTTGACTTAGAGATAGTAGATAAGATTAGAGTTTCAGACGCTTGGGTAAAGGCGGCCAGACGTGTTGATCAGCTCGAGGAGGAGCTGTAAGCTAGGGAGATCAGGATTACTTCATTGGGGCGAGCATTGGATACCGCCTATATGGATCAGCGGGCAAGATTGAGGAGGAGTTCCGTGGAAGTGGGTGAGTCGAGTCGGTCTGTGCGACGACGACTTATGGATGGATTTCTTCCACTGAAGCAAGAACATACAGACGTACCTCCTCCTGATATGCAGTGATAGTTTAGTGGTCCTCTGTATATATAGATGTAGATGTACCCCTTTTGATTATTAGGGTATTATGTGTATGATGTAAACCTCAGGCAGTGTGAGGTAGTATGTAAATATGATATATTCCCATCTTATGTGTATAGGGGAGTATAGCTTTTGAAGATCCCATCTTTTGTGCCTAAATTGGGATAACTGGCATTTATAGGAATATGCCAAAATATTGTAAGGGTGTAACACCAATGTTTGGTATATGCATATAAATGCAGTATTATGATATGTTTAAGTAGATAAGTTTCAAGAATTAAGATAATAAGTTGTCTGTTTGATAATTTAAAAATTCATTAACCTAAATTTGTAATTCAACAAGCTGAATTGAATAATCTCATATTTTGATTATGTGATTATTAGAGTTTAAATTACATGTTTTAAACACTTAGAAGATATAATATATAATGAAACTCGAAGTAATAATATAAGGTTTTGTTTAAAATTAGATAATGCCGCCAAGAAGAGAACAACGACACCAAATGATAGATGAATTCAATAATGACGAATGAGGTCAAGCAAACCCAATGCAAGACTTTGTCAACATGTTAGCACAAGCAATGCAGAATCAAGTACTACCAACAGGAAATCCGTCAGGGAACTAATTGGCGAATTTTAAGGATTTTAAGGGAGTAAGTCCGCCAAAGTTAGGAAACAACAGATCCAATTGAAGCTCAAACATGGATAAAGGAGATGGATAAGGATTTTATTATTGCTAGAGTTGTAGAGGAGCAAAAGACAGCTTTTACTACCTATTTGATGAAAGGTGAGGCTCATTTTTGGTGGACATCAAATCAAAATAGGGTCGGTGAAGGAGTGGTAACATGAGTAAGATTTAAAGAATTATTTTTCGAAAATTACTTTCCAAGGAGTATGCAAGGAAGAATGGAAGTGAAGTTTTTGGAGTTAAAATAAGAGAATATGTCAGTATCAGAGTACGCAGCCAAATTTAATAAGTTAGCAATGTTTGCACCACATCAGGTAGATACCAAGGAACAAAAGGCGCAGAGATTTGAGAATGGGTTGAAACCCTGGATTTTTAGCAAAGTAGTAGTGTTGCAAATCGATTCGTTTTCAACTTTATTGGAGAAAGCTATCATTGCAGAAGGTGGCAATAAGGGCAGTAACACCAAACTAATCATTGGAGGACCAGCACAGTAGAGCAAGCCAACAGCTAGAACCTTCAACATGACTGTGCAAGACACAGTGGCATCAAAGGAAGTAAAGTCAGGTATTATTCCAATCAATAATATAAATGCATATGTATCATTTGATTCGAGAGCTACCTGTTCATTTGTGTCTGATGATTTTGCAAAAAGATTAAACTTACCTAGTGAAAAGATAGAAAACCCAATGAATATAGAAGTTGCAAACAAAGAAGTGCTCCTTGTAGAGTTTATCCATAGAAATTGTTGTGTGGAAATAAGGGGACATAAGTTAAGCGTGAATTTAATTCCGATACACTTAGGAGAGTTTGATGTGATCTTAGGAATGGATTCGTTGTTTAACCATGATGCAGTTTTTGACTGTCAAAAGAAGAGCATACGCCTTAAGACACCCAATAAGTCTAAGGTTGTATTTTATGGTAGCAAGTCACCAAGACAAACTAGTTGTCTGATGATGATGCAGACCAGGAAGATGTTACGAAAAGGATGTGAGGGTTATTTGGCTCATGTAGTGGATACACGGATGGTGAATCCTGAAGTGGGGCAGATACCTGTAGTAAATAATTCGTGAATGTCTTTCCAGATGAATTGCCAGGACTTCCACCAGACAGAGAGAGAGAATTTGTGATTGATTTAGTATCGGGGACATCGCCGATATCGAAAGCACCGTATATGATGGCTCCAGTAGAAATGAAAGATTAATGGTTCAACTGAAGGAGTTGTTAGACAAGAAGTACATTCAACCTAGTGTATCTCTGTGGGGAGCACCGGTGTTGTTTGTAAAGAAAAAGGATGGATCGATGAGATTATGCATCGATTATAGGGAATTGAATAAGGTGACAATCAAGAACAAGTATCCGTTACCGAGAATAAATGATCTTTTTTATCAGCTTAAAGGAGCAAAATGTTTTCAAAGATTGATTTGAGAACTGGTTATCATCAGTTGAAGGTGAGGATGGAGGATATACCAAAGACAACATTTAGGACTCGTTACGGCCATTATGAGTTTCTAGTGATGTCGTTTGGACTGACGAATATGCCAGCTGTTTTTATGAACTTGATGAACAGAGTATTTAAACTGTATTTGGATAAGTTTGTTGTTGTGTTCATTGACGTCATTCTGGTGTATTCGAAGACTAAAGAGGAGCATGCCGAACATTTAAGGATAGTGTTGGAGACATTAAGGAAGGAAAAACTATATGCAAAGTTTTTGAAGTGTGAATTTTGGTTGAAGAGAGTTCAGTTTTTGGGACATGTTATAGACCATGAGGGAATTTCTGTGGATCCAGCAAAGGTTGAAGCAGTGAAAAATTGGGGACAACCGAAGACACCTACAGAAGTCAGAAGTTTCTTAGGATTGGCAGGATATTACTGGAGGTTTATTCAAGATTTTTCGAAGATTACGACGCTGTTGACGAATTTGACTAGGAAGACGGTTAAGTATGTGTGGACAGAGAAGTGTAAACAAAGTTTTCAGGAGTTGAAGAAAAGATTGAGTGAAGCACCTGTGTTATCCTTACCAGATAGTACGGGAGGTTTTACTGTGGCGCCCCCAAATCCGGGTCCCTTGAACCTCAGATCTGGTACGTCACGATACATCATCTTCATACCAATTCTATAAATAATGTAGAAAATATAAACATAAATTGTTTATTTCAGAGTATTCTACAACATTTCTCAAGGTATACAACCTTTATCTTGATACATTCCTTTAATAACGTACATAAGGTTTACATAAGTAACTTACATCCAAATAACTTAATAGTTAACGTGGATATCAACCTAATCTTGTCCTTTGCATCTGCTTCTGTCTTTTCTCGAACATTCGTATTAATCTGAAATTTGTTATCATGATATAGCAAGGGTGAGCAACTACTTTGCTCAGCAAGTTTACATACAAAGAAGAGATATCATGATTGAAGGAAAGAATAAGCTTTAGAATTTCTTAACAATATAATAATTGTGAAAGAGCATGAATCAAAACTTCAATGATTGAATGACTGAATTCAATGATACAAGGTGTCAATAATGACCATGAACCAATTTAACTGAACCTTAAGGTAATGAAGGTGATCAGCCTTTCATACCTGATGAACATATACAACATGCACTAAGTGCGAATTAATAATCATAGATGTGGAATAATTAACAATAATTATCCACTAACATGCTTGAAAGATAATAACTCGAGTTTGAGTTAAGGAACTTGCACATAATAAATATCTGAGTAAGTTTAGGAAACTTGCCTTGATTGGAGATTACCGTTAAAATTTAACTTAACTTCTCTCCACAAATCCTACACAATTGTATTTACATGCACACACATTTAGATAATTAAATATGTCGCAAAACATGCATTTATATTCATTATCCATAAATATTAATTAACAAAAATTAATATTATTTATACTTTATTCAAAACCAATCTTGGTTCCTTTAGAAACTTTATTAATAAATAATAAGGGTCTCACACATTTTAAGATGTAAATATTTTACATCTTTAAGCTTAAACCATTTATATTCCATTTTAGAAATATCTTTTAACTTTGCTCGCAAATTCGGAGTTTAAACAGCTAATACATGGCTTTTATAGTAAAATACAATTTACTATATTATTACTTTAATTTAAATAATTACTATATTAGTTTATCCTAGCTTATTTTATAATTTACGATGTTCGGGTTTTATATCTCGACATAATGTACTTAACTATATACACCCCGGTATATTTCTCTTTTAGCTTCGTTTATAGATTAGACTTTAATTCTAAAGTCTCGTGATGTTCATGTCTCATAACTTAAGATATCTTAAATCATTCTTTAATTAGAATTTATGACGCTTGCCTTATATAGTTCGGAACAACGTAGCTTAACGTTGGCCAACTACTCGGCTATTGGAAACCAACACACTTTGGTTTACATTACAATACTATTTATTTTAGGT
This sequence comes from Aralia elata, assembly GCA_034770075.1. Classification (NCBI taxonomy): domain Eukaryota; kingdom Viridiplantae; phylum Streptophyta; class Magnoliopsida; order Apiales; family Araliaceae; genus Aralia; species Aralia elata. The sequence continues at coordinate 16,502,595 of CM068382.1, read as the reverse complement.
CGTTCGCATTTTATAAATTAAACGTGTCCAAACTTTTTAGATTCTATGTTACAGGTCTAATCCAAACAGTTAAGACTGTCTGCTTTAGAACAAATTTCATTTTGATTATCTATCCGAACAGTTAAGACTGTCTGCTTCAGGCCAAGTTCTTCTTTAGTTAATATCCAGACAGTATAACTCGTCTGTTTACTAACAAAATCTATTGCGAGTAATCATCACCCAATCCAGACAGCTTTAACCCGTCTGCTTTAGGCCAAAACTCCCTGCATGCTGCATTATTATCTGGGCAGTTTCGTAACGGTTTTCATCTTTTTCGCAGTTTTACCCTCTCTCACTAAAACAGTCATAACTTTTTCGTTTTAAAACTTTTTTAGGCGATTCTTGAGCCCACGCGAAGCTAACTTCCGAGGCTACAATTTTCGCCTACTGATACTGTTCCAAATTCTGAACAGATCAGCCCAAAAATTCGTGGAAGGAAATTGTTCGCACTGTTTGGACAGTTTTGATTCGGTTACTTTAAAATGACATAACTCTTTGCTCCGAAGTCGGAATTGGTCCGTTCCGAAGTCTATGGAAAGCTTATACAGCGTACTACAACATACCAAAAGCCCAGAATTTTAAGAGTACTATAGCAAATTTCGAAATTTCTTTTTTGGGACAACAGCGTTATTATTTATTTTTTTCCATCTAAGAGTTGTTTTAGAACAAATCCCATAACTTTCTCATCTCTCAACATTTTTGAGTCAAACCAAAGGGCTTTTGATCAATACTTAAAGATCTAGTACACCAAACAAGAAAATCACATAAACCATACATAGATCTCAAAATAAATCACATGGATCTCATTTACTTAACTAAAAATTTCCATAAAAACTTACTAACTAGCTTTTCCCCAAAATTTGCAATATAATCTCATATATACTAACATGATACACAATATAACATCATGATCTAACCTTTTTATAAGGTTTCACCAACAAGAACATAAAAATTCATAGATCTAATATATGAGTAATAAAACTACATAAAGCTTTTAACTAACACTTATATTTTTCCTTTTTACCTTCCTTTGTTGGCTTTCTTTCTTCTTCCTTGCTCTTCATCTTCCATCTCCATGGCTACCTTTCTCTCTCCTCTTTCTCCTTCCCCTCTTGCCGTGAGCTCTCTTCTCTCTCTCTCTTGATTTCTTTTGTTCTCTCTCTCTTATCCCTTCATCCTTATCTTTTTCTTCTCTCTTTCTATTTTCTTTTCTTTTTTTTATCCTTATCTTCTTATCTCTTCTCTCTCTTTCTCATCCTTATCTCTAACAAATCTAATTAATAGATTTAGTCACATGCTATAATACTCCCTCCTTATCCGAATGTCCCTTCCAAATTGCCATATTTTTGATTTTTTTTATTGCATAACTAGCTTGATTTGCTACTAGAATGTCCCATATAATTTGGGCCAAAGCTTGGGCTCCCATTTAATTCATTTGGGCTTCCAAATTAATTTATTTGGGCCATGTAAAAATATCATAATTCAATACATAAATTTTATCTTACTTTAATTATTTAATTAGAGTTTTCCATTCCACTCACTTAAAATTTAATTAATTACTCATGTTCATTTAATCTTTTAACCCAATTAAACTTTCTTTAATTAGGTTTAAAATAAATAATAAATTGAGATAATAAAATTAATCTCTTAGGTTAGTATATAATTTAAACACTAAAATTCTTCAATACCATAACCATTAGGTTATTTAATTATCATACCTAATATATAATATTAGGTTACAAGGCTTTCTTTTTAATTCTCTTTATAAAACACGTAAATAAATAAATATATATCTATATATATATTTATTTATTAAATGTCATACACATGTATCCACATCACATATAGAAAATAATAAATTTATTCTCTCACATTATAAATTATTTATATCAATTTATTTACATATAAAATAATAATCGCTCTTTATTAAAATAATTCAATGCTAGAATTTATTTTAATAACATTTATTTAAAGTATACAATAATTCTAGCATACTTAAAACTAATTATTTTCTTTTCCCTTCTATAAATTGTTTTCAACAATTTAACTGTAATAAAATATAATAATATATTTACTACATTAAAAATATGCACACATTACACTCAATCATATAATATATGATTTCTTCAATAAAATGACAGTTATACCTTAAGTATATTTAATGCCACCAATAACTTTATATAATAAGTTATTTTAATTTTACTCATCTTATTTCCTTTTAGAAATTGTTTCTATCGTTCACGTACATATAATAAATATATATACTAATATATTTATTATATTCCCAAATCTCATATTGCATAGCTAATATTCACTTATGCAATAAAATTTCACATAACATAGCTAAATCTTGATTTTCATATATTTGGCTTGAATATGGTTTGTTGAATTTATCCATTAGTAATCTTATTCTTCAACCTTTCTATCGTTCATATTCTCTTTACATTCTTTCAAATATCAAACCATATAGGTTTTTCTAAAAAATTTTAATCATTCCTCTGCTTCCAATCTAGGTTTTATTCTTTAAACCTTTATTTAATCATTCAAGATTATTTATAATTCTCTTAAATTTTCGAGTTGTCACATTCTTCCCCCCTTATAAGGATTTCGTCCCCGGAATCACTATTACACTAAAAGTATGTTCATCACAACTAGGTTTTCAATTTAACCTTTATCTCGTCATATCTGATTGCATTCTCAATTTAATGAGTACATGCTATCTCCTTCTATGAGGATTTTTTCCATCATCGCATTCTACAATAGTTACTCTCTAGGAGTTTACATTTTCCAATCATTCAGGAGTCTTCACAATTGTTCAATAACTGTGAAGCAGTATAAATAATGTGAAAAGTTAATTCAAGAAAACTTTTCATATCGGTCTGAGGGGTCATAAAGACCATGAACTTGTCCTGAGTTCTCAAGTATTTCTACCAGTTTCCGCGGACAAAATTTGTACGCCAGGTGATCAGCCTGTCATACTATTGCGGTGTGCACAACGACTTTTATAGGTTGAACCACGTTAACCAACCTTTACTTTTCTTTTCCTGGATTGAACCACGTTAACCAATCCGAGAAATCCCCTTTTTAGGGTTGTTCACCTCAGACTTAACACAAGATTCTGCACCAAAATAATTTGGTTTGACATAAATTCTCAAAGAACACTTGAATTTTTATAAACATTTGTCTAGCTGAATCAAATAGCTTAGACGTATACCAATAATTCGAACTTCAATCAAAATATTTGTCTAGCCATTTAAATTGGCATTGACTTTTCTTTAACTGGTTCAAAATTCTGAAAATCATTTTATGACGTCATGATACCGCACTGTATATACAGCCCGTTTGAGGATTCCATTATTTTATGACTTTGTCATACTACATCATACCATAGTGGGCTGACGGTCCTTAGATCACATCCAACACTAGGTTAATCTGCATTGATGACTCCATCATCTGTCATTCTACCCCAGGTTCCATGATGCATTGATGACTATTTAAAAATATATTTTGATATTTTAAATCATTTTTGTCTAGCCGAAACAAATAGCGTAGACTCTTCTTTAAATAGTTTAAAACCATTGAAAAATCATTTTTGGTGTTATCATGCCACAATAGGTAACGATGTGATAATGGCTCGAAGTCCATCTACACACCCTTGTCACCTTGTTTTAAGGATAACAAAAATTTTATTTTTATTTTTTTAAAGGCACATCGGTGCGAATTTAGCTTGATATCAAAAATTTCGAAGTCTAGCATAGCTAGAAGATTTGGAATACTTATGCCTCCACCATCAACTTCAATTTCTCCAATAATCCATTGCTTAATAATTCTATCTATTTCTATCATCCTTAAAGCTTACTATACTAAAAATCCTCAATTCTTCATGCACAGCTTTTCTTTACCCTAATATAGTTCATTAAACATATCACACGTTATAAGTTCAGGAACTTACCACAATCATATGAGTTTAGGAACTTATCCTAGTCAGACCAAAGACGTCCATTCGCTGAGGGGTTCAAAAACGTACCATATGATTATGAGTCACGAACTTACCATAAGTATGGATTCAAAGAACTCGCACCTAATCTTAATATTCTCTAACTATCAAATATAAATATGAGAAAAGAATCACCTTCTCATCATATGTATATTGATAGCGCGACACCAATATTTCAATGATTATCAATATAGGAAGCTAAGTGATTGTCGAACCAACTCGACCACTAATCAATATAGGAAGTTGAGCGATTGTTAAACCATAGATAAATCACGTCCCATACCAGGATTTGTTCAACTCAACTACTATATTAACATATGAAGCTAAGTGGTTTTCAAACCAAGCACAAATTCCCGTCCCATACCAGGAATCGTAAAACTCAGCCACTAACATGAGTCCTCAATTGAAATCCCACATAATTCTAACTTCCCCTTTACTCAATACGAATTTCATTTAATCCGTATCTCAACATTAATTACTCTTTCATGAGTTTACATAGTACAATTTTATAGTACAACTTTCATACAATAATTCTGCTATAAAATTTTCAATCAGTCGATTGATCATCTGTCCTTGTATAATCTCATAAAATCACGTTGTGATCTTTCTTATAATCGTATTATATTATGATTCTTTTCTATCTCATGATCGTTTTGTTTTACGATCTTCTTATCTTTCACTTTAACCATACATTATGATTTTATTTAAGCTTTTCGTCTTTACTACTGGAGCCAGGTAACTCCAGATTCTTATCTTTATAACTTTTCAAGATTCTTCTTTGAATCTTATTTATCTTTTTCTTTACTTAATAATGAATTTTTAAAATTCATCTCTTAGTACTTAAACTCTACTTGAGTTTATTTCTTATCCTCATCCCTGCGGTTATAGCCTAAGGTACCCCTACCTAAGGTTTATAACCTACAGCTCTAATACCAACCTGTGGCGCCCCCAAATCCGGGTCCCTTGAACCTCGGATCTGGTACGTCACGATACATCATCTTCATACCAATTCTATAACTAATGCAGAAAATATAAACATAAATTATTTATTTCAGAGTATTCTACAACATTTCCCAAGGTCTACAACCTTTATCTTGATACATTCCTTTAATAACATACATAAGGTTTACATAAGTAACTTACATCCAAATAACTTAATAGTTAACGTGGATATCAACCTAATCTTGTCCTTTGCATCTGCCTCTGTCTTTTCTCGAACATTCGTATTAATCTGAAATTTGTTATCATGATATAGCAAGGGTGAGCAACTACTTTGCTCAGCAAGTTTACATACAAAAAAGAGATATCATGATTGAAGGAAAGAATAAGCTTTAGAATTTCTTAACAATATAATAATTGTGAAAGAGCATGAATCAAAACTTCAATGATTGAATGACTGAATTCAATGATACAAGGTGTCAATAATGACCATGAACCAATTTAACTGAACCTTAAGGTAATGAAGGTGATCAGCCTTTCATACCTGATGAACATATACAACATGCACTAAGTGCGAATTAATAATCATAGATGTGGAATAATTAACAATAATTATCCACTAACATGCTTGAAAGATAATAACTCGAGTTTGAGTTAAGGAACTTGCACATAATAAATATCTGAGTAAGTTTAGGAAACTTGCCTTGATTAGAGATTACCGTTAAAATTTAACTTAACTTCTCTCCACAAATCCTACACAATTGTATTTACATGCACACACATTTAGATAATTAAATATGTCGCAAAACATGCATTTATATTCATTATTCATAAATATTAATTAACAAAAATTAATATTATTTATACTTTATTCAAAACCAATCTTGGTTCCTTTAGAAACTTTATTAATAAATAATAAGGGTCTCACACATTTTAAGATGTAAATATTTTACATCTTTAAGCTTAAACCATTTATATTCCATTTTAGAAATATCTTTTAACTTTGCTCGCAAATTCGGAGTTTAAACAGCTAATACATGGCTTTTATAGTAAAATACAATTTACTATATTATTACTTTAATTTAAATAATTACTATATTAGTTTATCCTAGCTTATTTTATAATTTACGATGTTCGGGTTTTATATCTCGACATAATGTACTTAACTATATACACCCCGGTATATTTCTCTTTTAGCTTCGTTTATAGATTAGACTTTAATTCTAAAGTCTCGTGATGCTCATGTCTCATAATTTAAGACATCTTAAATCATTCTTTAATTAGAATTTATGACGCTTGCCTTATATAGTTCGGAACAACGTAGCTTAACGTTGGCCAACTACTCGGCTATTGGAAACCAACACACTTTGGTTTACATTACAATACTATTTATTTTAGGTCGTTCGCATTTTATAAATTAAACGTGTCCAAACTTTTTAGATTTTATGTTACAGGTCTAATCCAAACAGTTAAGACTGTCTGCTTTAGAACAAATTTCATTTTGATTATCTATCCGAACAGTTAAGACTGTCTGCTTCAGGCCAAGTTCTTCTTTAGTTAATATCCAGACAGTATAACCCATCTGTTTACTACCAAAATCTATTGCGAATAATCATCACCCAATCCAAACAGCTTTAACCCGTCTGCTTTAGGCCAAAACTCCCTGCATGCTGCATTATTATCTGGGCAGTTTCGTAATGGTTTTCATCTTTTTCGCAGTTTTACCCTCTCTCGCTAAAACAGTCATAACGTTTTCGTTTTAAAACTTTTTTAGGCGATTCTTGAGTCCACGCGAAGCTAACGTCCGGGGCTACAATTTTCGCCTACTGATATTTGTCCAAATTCTGAACAGATCAGGCCCAGAAATTCGTGGAAGGGAACTATTCGCACTGTTTGGACAGTTTTGATTCGGTTACTTTAAAATGACATAACTCTTTGCTCCGAAGTCGAAATTGGTCCGTTCTAGAGTCTATGGAAAGCTTATACAGCGTACTATAACATACCAAAAGTCCAGAATTTTTATAGTACTATAGCAAATTTCAAAATTTTCTTTTTGGGACAGTAGCCTTATTATTATTATTTTTTCCATCTAAGAGTTGTTTTAGAACAAATCCCATAACTTTGATTTTGAGAATTAATTAATATGAGTATTGATTAATGAGAAATTATGTGGAACATGATTTATTTTATTTAATAGTCCAAATAGTAAATTACTAATGGACTAATTCATTTAGTTATTTAATCAAGCCCACTTAATTAGTTTATTGTGGACTTGAAGGGTTATTTTATAAAGTAGGTAATTAGCTATGAGAATTTAATTAACCAACATTTTTGGAAGCTCAAATTTTAGCAAACTAAATGGCCCAATAGTGGTGGTAATTGAATTTGATTTCAAGTAGCCAACTTAGTAAGATTATTAGCCCAAATGAATGAATTAAAGGCCCAAATTTTTTGTAACGATCGCGGATCGTGGGTAGCTTTGTAACGCGAGCCTATGAATTTTATTGAATAAATTGATCTTTTATTAATATTATTCCGTGTTATGTGTATGAATATTTTATTACTACATATGATGTGTATGTGATAATTTTTGATTGTTATTATTTTTATTGGAGTTGATTAAATCATTAGAGAAATAGCGCTAAAACGCTATTTATGCAAATGACGCCTTTTTCGATTTTATGACTTTTCATAATTTCGCCAAAGCGTTAATGAGAGGGGTTAATAATCCAAGTATGGGATTTTTATTTGAGCCCAATTGGATATTTATTAGAAGCCCAATTAGAATTAAATTTGGAGTCCAAGAGAAGCCCAAAAGGTTATTAAGTGAAGCCCAAAACCCATGGACTTAGTCCATGAACCAAACCCACCATCCATGACCCACAACCCATGACCCATGAGGGAAATGGGTTATGTATTCAGCTGGTCACAATTGGAGGAGAAGAGTACGGGAGAAGAGTGAAGAAGAGAGGAGAAGAAGATGAAGAACGTGATGGATTTGGGGAGGAGCAAAACTTGCATTTGGTGAAGGAAGAATGTCAGAAAGCAAACTCGGGAGAAGGGAGGGGGAGAGCCCAATGGCTGACCACACCTTGGAGGAGCCGAAGCTCTCCTACCCGAGCATTGGGAGCTGCCATGGCTGGCATGCTCAGCCTTGAACCCATCCTTGAAGCTCAGTTCTTCTTCTATAAATACTCCTCCCTTGCCATACATCCATTCCTTTGATTGTTGCTTAGTAAGATAGTTGAAACTTGAGAGAAAATAGTGAAGAGAGTGTTCACGGGTGATTTGAGGAAGAAGAAGGAGTATAGTAGCAGCTGGCTTTAGCTCATTAGCAACCTTAGAACAAGCTCAAGAGGTATGCAATATAGAGCTTAGCTCATTTCCACATTCTTTCTAAGTTATAGTTTTACTGTGATTGTTTTGTTGGAGTTATGTTGCTGAAATTGCTTGGTTGTTCATGAACATGTGTATGAATGTTGTTAGCTCTATTAAACCTTGTTAATGGTGTGTAAAAGTGGAACAATGTATGAGAATCAAACCTTTGCTTAAGGAATCAAGAAATGGACTGAAATGGACATTAGTGGACTGTTATTCATATTTTTGTTAATAATGAAGTTATAACCATCTTGGTTTGGTTATGTGCATTGGTTGTGTATTGTTGGTATATGCCAAGAAGGTTTGAGTAATGATTTCAGTGGGAAATCTGGACTAGAGTATAATCAAACTCTACTCCAATGTGAGTTTTCAACTCATGCCCACCAACTATTTGGTTTAATGTCTAAGAGGATGATTTCTCTAAGGAACATGAGTATTAGGAATGGTTAATTGATTAAATGATGTTATGATGCATAGCTCAGTTGTAAAAGCATGCTTTAAGTCATATAGACTTGTTGTATAATGGCTAAGAAGCAAATGGGACGGAATCATTGGTTTGGATTTTTGGGTTCTGCAGTAGCAGAACTTGAAAGTCCCTGGATGCAGAGTGGCGCAGCTGCGCCACTCCCAAGCATAGCACCTGCGCAGCTGCGCTGGGTGCCAGACCTGAAAGTCCCTGGATTAGAGTGGCGCAGCTGCGCCACTCCCAAGTGTAAGACCTGCGCAGCTGCGCCGGTCTGCAGAGGTGAATGGTTCTGTTGCTTTGTGTTATTGATGCGATGCATGTTTATATAGTCCCAACATGTTATAAATACCCCAAGACATATGTATGATATGTTAGTGTAGTAGTTGAATGACCCCAAGCGTGAAATGACTAAGTCACGTGAGATTTGCTTAAATGAAATGAATAGCGTAGTGGCAATCAATGTTCGTAATGATTATAATGTCTTGATTAATGTAAGCCAATGTTTGGTGTCTATTGTGAGACTAATTGGTATGTGAATATATGTTTAAATGCGTAGGACATATGTGAAGGACGATTAACGTCAACTAGTAGCAAGCGCTTAAGGGAAGTTTCCTAAACCCTTGTCTAACCCTTGTGTTGGGCAAGTTCTCTAGCTTCATTCATTTTCAGTATTGAATGCAAGTTTCGTATCTTATACAAAAGACGTATATTGTGCAAGTTTATTTGATTCATTTGATTATATTCTCTTGACTCTCGTGCGATGTTTGAAGTTTCGATTTACGCAATACATATATGGTTGTGTGAATTCCTTACTTATGTAAATTTTTCAGTATTTGCACAAGTATTCGAGCTATGTTATGACATAAATTGTTGAAGCTTTCAAGTTCACATATATATGAATTGTTATAGAGAACGTCGATGCCATTTGTTTCGGCTAGACAGATATTGAGATATTTTATTGATTTGATAATAAATCCTTGAAATGTTATTGATGATTAAGTAGAGCTATCCAACCGAATTGTTTTGGTTAGGATTCCGAGACATGAATGAGATGAACAACCCTAATATTAGGGGCAGTTTTTAGTCAGTTATTCTGACAAGGCATCGAGCGCCTAAACAAACGCATATAGTCGTTTCCAGCTAGAGTGTTGATCAACATAGAGTACAATAGGCTGATCACCTAGAAGTGCTCGTAAGTAAGACGGTTTGCAGTTATAATGCTGTGTACCTTTTCAAGAAAGCAAAAGAAAGTTCAAGGTCTTATGACCACTCAATGTCGTTTCAAAAATATATTTTTAAAACGAAAGCAAAGTATTATTCTTGTTTATTCAGAATATCTCACAACTATTGTTCAGTTGTCGAAGAGAAATGATATGCTTGATAATATTGTTGTTATTCAACTGTTATACTTGCTGGGCAATTGAATGCTCATTCTTGCTTTATATTAAACATTGCAGCTAAGTCCGAGCGGGCCGAAGGTTCCGGTAAGGACAAGGGAAAGGGCAAGATGAACGTCTAGATGGCGTCATAGTTTATTTGTAGTAGTAATGATGTAATATTAAGACTTATTATGTATTTGGAATGATGTTATGGTAATAGAACCTGGGATTGAGAGTAAGACGTGTTGTAATAATATAGTAATTACATTCATGTCTATTATGTTGTATAGAATGGGATGTACCGTGTAACACCAGATTCGGGTTTGAGGTACCCGGATTTGGGGGCGTCACAGGTTGGTATCAGAGCTGATAGGTTATAAACCTTAGGTTGGGGGAAAACCTTAGGAATATGACCGTAGAGAGAATAGTAGAGTTAGTAAATGAACTCAAATAGAGTTGTTAAGGGTGGATTGAGGAAATTCATCACTAATAGTATACTTGAGATAAACTATATTTGTTAAGTGTTATTATATTATATGTTATTGCTATGTACTAATCGAGTTAGTATATTGGTTTGTAGATGTCTGGAGAAGAACCCGAGTATAGAGATATCCATGTAGTGAGCGAGGAGCTGATCGCTCCACCAGAGCCAACACCCGAGCCAGTAGCAGAGGCTGAGGCTCAGATAGATAGTGACCCGGAGGAAGATCCGGAGGAGGAACCGGAGATGGACCTTTCACTTGATGAGGATCCGTCCGAGCATGAGGAGGAAGCAAATGATATATTATCGGATGCTGTGCCTTCTGAAGAGGAGGAAGTGGCACCATCAGACATGAATAATCTGTTTGAAGTGGTACTTGACAGGAATGTAGCACTAAGAGGAAGAGTTCAAGCCTTAGAGGCGAGGGTTCAAGAACTCTTGCAAGAGAGACATGAGTTAGAGGCCTACTGGGAGGCAGAGATCGATGATAGGATCAGGGCCGAAGATCGGGCCGATGACCTGGAAGAAGAGGCAAGGATCAAGAGGGTGAGGACCGATAGGTCTAACTATGCGTTCAGGTCGTCACATGGGCGATTTCAGCGTAGGGTGACCCATTACCCAGCTGAGGAGGGCCAGACCAGGCACACCATTAGTAGGGATCTGGTGATGGCCATAGCAGATGACGAGTATGCAGACGCCATTAGGCGTGGTCTAGTTCAGTGATTAGACGAGGTCTAGATGGGTACCTTGTAAGGATGTAAATCCTAAATTTTGTATATGTAATAGATTATCTGGTGTAAATCCCATCTTTTTAGTAATAGAGGGATATATTGTATGCGAATAGCAGAAGCTATGTGTTACAAGATGTATGAAGTAAGAAGCATGTTAATATAAGTATGTTTATTTTAATGTGCCTTGTGATGAGTATGTTTATTCCAATGTGCCTTACGATTAGTATGTGTACGTCTTAGTATTTACTATAGTGCGCAAGGATGAATAGTAGATTAATAGTGGCATAATTTGTTTAACAGAAAATGCCGCCGAGATGGAGAGGAAGAGGAAGACAGGGAACACGGAGGAATGAGGATAGAGAATCCGATAATGAGAGTGAGACTAGAGAAACACCAAACCCTATGCAGCAATTCATAGACTTACTGGTAGGAAGCTTTGAACAGAGTTCCAACCGTACCACCTGTCGTTCCTCCAGTTGCGCGTGTTGCCAACTTTAAGGACTTTAAGAGCGTGGGACCGCCCGAATTTAAGGGGACCACCGAGCCTATAGAGGCTCAATCATGGGTTAAGGAGGTGGAGAAAGCATTCATCATTGCTGGAGTTGGGGAGGAGCAGAAGACCACTTTTGCTACCTACCTATTGAAGGGCGAGGCCAACTTCTGGTGGGAAGCAAACCAGAATAGGGCTGGGGAAGGAGTCATTGCTTGGGAACGGTTCAAAGAGTTGTACTTCGAGAACTACTTTCCCAAGAGCATGCAGAGTCGCATGGAGATGCGATTCTTAGAACTGAAGCAAGATAACCTGACAGTACCCCAATATGCTGCCAAGTTCAACGAGCTGGCTCGGTTTGCGCCACACCAAGTGGACACCGAGGAAAGGAAGACGAGGAGGTTTGAGCAGGGCCTGAAACCCTGGCTCTACAGCAAGGTGAGCGTGTTACAGATCGATACCTTTGGATCAATCTTGGAAAAGGCTATCATAGCCGAAGGAGGGAGTGAGGCACTGAGCCTCTACAATAGGGAGAAGAAGAATAAGAGTAGGAATGAAGGAGGAAATAAGACTGATGTTGCCAGTGGAAGTGGAAGTAACCAGAAGAGGAAATGGAACCATTCCGGGAATACCGGGAACAAACAAGGAGACCCAAAGAAGAGGGTAGAGCCGTGTAAGACCTGCGGGAAGAATCACCTGGGGGTCTGCTTGAAGGGAAGGACGGCATGCTATAACTGTGGGCAGGAGGGACACATCTCTCCTAACTGCCCTAACCCGAAGAAGATCGGTGGGTGTTTCGTTTGCGGAGCACCAAGCCACATGGCAAGGAATTGCCCTAAGAAGGGGACAGATGGGGGAAGCAAAGGGAATAGCAGTGGCAAGCTGACTATGACTAGTCCAGCTCCACCGAGTAGACCATCAGCCCGGACCTTCAATATGACGGTCCAAGATGCAGTGACATCAGGAGACGTAGTCTCAGGTATCATCCCGATCAATAATATTAATGCATATGTGTTGTTTGATTCGGGTGCGACCTGTTCTTTTGTATCATGTGAATTTGCTCAACGTTTAAGCTTACCTCTAGAGAAACTAGAGTCTCCCTTGAACATAGAAGTTGCGAATAAGGAAGTAATCCCTGTTGAACATGTTCATAGGAATTGTTGCGTTGAAATTAGAGGGAGTAAGTTATCGGTAGATTTAATTCCGATTAGACTGGGAGAATTTGACGTAATACTGGGAATGGATTGGTTGTTTAACCACGGGGCAGTAATCGATTGCCAGAAGAAAAGCGTAAACCTCCAGACTTCGAAGCAGTCTAAGGTAGTGTTCTACGGTAGTAAATCTCCTAGACGTTCGAGTTTGCTATCGACGATGCAAGCCAGGAAGCTGTTAAGAAAAGGGTGTGTAGGTTATCTGTGCCACATTGTTGATACCCAACGAGAGGGGGTCGAAATGGGGCAGATACCTATCGTGAATGAATTCGCTGACGTATTTCCAGACGAATTGCCAGGACTTCCACCAGATAGGGAGATCGAATTCGTGATAGACGTAGTGCCTGGAACGGCACCCGTTTCAAGGGCACCATATAGAATGGCGCCAGTAGAGATGAAAGAGTTGATGGTTCAACTGCAAGAATTGTTAGATAAAAAGTATATCCAACCGAGTTTGTCTCCATGGGGAGCGCCAGTGTTATTTGTGAAAAAGAAGGATGGATCGCTGAGACTTTGTATCGACTATCGGGAGTTGAACAAAGTAACGATCAAGAACAAGTATCCGTTGCCCAGGATCGACGATTTATTTGATCAGTTGAAAGGGGCAAAATACTTTTCTAAAATAGATCTGAGAACGGGATATCACCAGTTGAAGGTGAGGGGAGAGGACGTACCTAAGACAGCATTCAGGACTCGTTACGGCCATTATGAGTTCCTGGTGATGTCATTTGGGTTAACGAATGCACCAGCCGCATTTATGGATTTAATGAATAGAGTGTTCAAGCAGCATTTGGATAAATTTGTAGTGGTGTTCATAGATGATATTCTAGTCTACTCTTTGACACAGGAAGATCATGTTGAACACCTAAGAATAGTGATGGAAACCTTGAGGAGGGAGAAGTTGTATGCGAAATTCTCAAAATGTGAATTTTGGCTAGAAAGAGTCCACTTTTTGGGACACGTGATTGACAAAGATGGTATATCCGTAGACCCAGCGAAGGTGGAGGCGGTTATTAATTGGGAACAACCGAAGACGCCGACAGAAGTGCGTAGTTTCTTAGGGTTAGCGGGCTACTATCGGAGGTTTATTCAGGATTTTTCAAAGATAGCAACCCCATTAACCCAATTGACGAGGAAGGCAGTAAAGTATGTTTGGACGGAAAAGTGCGAGGAGAGCTTCCGAGAGCTCAAGAAAAGGTTGAGTGAGGCGCCAGTATTATCCTTACCGGATGATACAGGTGATTTTGTAGTTTATAGTGACGCGTCACACAAGGGACTTGGATGCGTGCTTATGCAGCACGGTAAAGTCATTGCGTATGCGTCACGGCAGTTGAAAGATTATGAGAGGGGATACCCTACTCATGATCTCGAATTGGCAGCAGTTGTGTTTGCCTTGAAAATTTGGAGGCATTACTTGTACGGTGAGAAATGTGAGATATACACGGACCACAAAAGTCTAAAGTATATCTTCACACAGAAGGAGTTGAATATGAGGCAGAGGAGGTGGTTAGAATTGATCAAAGATTATGATTGTGAGATTCTATATCACCCAGGGAAGGCGAATGTAGTGGCCGACGCCTTAAGTAGGAAGGGTCGGGGGAAGTTGTCAATGTTAACGGCTCAAGATGAGCTAATAACAGAGATGGCTAAACTGGAGATAGAAGTGAGGTTCCCGACAGAATCGGGAGAGAAGTTGTTCACAATAGAGACTCGTCCAATCTTATTGGACCGAGTAAAAGAAGCACAACTTAGTGATGAGGAGTGCGAGGGAATAAGGCAGAGAATTTCCCAAGGAGAGGAAATTAAGTATAAACTCGATAATGATGGAGTGATGAGATTTGAAGGAAGAATTTGGGTACCGCCTGTACCCGAGTTACGAGAGGAGATTTTGCAAGAGGCCCACAGTTCGAGGTACTCGATCCATCCGGGAAGTACAAAGATGTATCAAGACCTCCGACTACATTTTTGGTGGCCGAACATGAAGAGAGAAGTCGCAGAGTGCGTTAGTAGGTGCCTGACTTGCCAGAGAGTCAAGGCCGAGCATCAGAGACCAAGTGGGTTGCTTCAACCCTTAGAGATTCCAGAGTGGAAGTGGGAGCATATCACGATGGATTTCGTGGTAGGACTCCCAACAACGCAGAAGGGATACGACGCTATATGGGTCATAGTGGATCGTTTGACGAAATCGGCGCATTTCTTGCCGATCAGAATTAGGTTCAAATTAGACCAGCTAGCTAAACTCTATGTGAAGGAAATTGTTTCTAGACATGGAGTGCCAATTTCGATTGTGTCGGATCGGGATCCACGCTTCACGTCGAATTTTTGGAAGAGTCTGCAAGAGCAATTGGGAACACAGCTGAGGTTGAGCACGGCGTATCATCCTCAAACGGACGGGCAGAGCGAGCGGACGATACAGACTTTAGAAGATATGCTACGGGCATGTGTGATGGACTTTAAAGGGAATTGGGACGACCACCTACCTTTAGTTGAATTCGCCTATAATAATAGTTATCACGCTAGTATAGGCATGCCGCCTTACGAAGCGTTATACGGAAGGAAATGCAGAACGCCATTGTGCTGGGATGAGGTAGGGGAACGCAAATTGTTGGGACCGGAATTGGTACAGCAAACTGCGGAGATCGTGAAGGTAATAAGAGCGAGACTAGTCGCGGCCCAAGACAGGCAAAAGAAGTATGCAGACAAGCATCGCCAGAAGAGAGACTTCGACGTCGGTAGCTATGTATTTTTGAAGGTGTCTCCCTGGAAGGGGAAGATGCGGTTCGGGAAGAAGGGGAAGCTGAGTCCGAGGTTTATAGGACCATTTGAAGTGTTGAGAAGAGTAGGGGAAGTGGCTTACGAGGTAGCCTTACCTCCTGAGTTAGAACACATCCATAACGTGTTTCACGTGTCGGTACTACGACCCTATAAGCAAGACTATAAGCATGTGATAGAGTATGAACCTATTCAGGTTGAGAAAGACTTAACGTATGAAGAAATTCCTATTCAGATAATTGATAGGAAAGAGCAAGTCTTACGAAGTAAGACCATATATTCTGTGAAGGTAGTATGGAGGAACCACAACGCCGAAGAAGCGACGTGGGAACTTGAAGATAAGATGAAGAAGAATTATCCCCATCTTTTTGTTTAGCCTTATGTCGTAATTCTGGGGACAGAATTCTTATAAGGGGGGGAGGTTGTAACGATCGCGGATCGTGGGTAGCTTTGTAACGCGAGCCTATGAATTTTATTGAATAAATTGATCTTTTATTAATATTATTTCGTGTTATGTGTATGAATATTTTATTACTACATATGATGTCTATGTGATAATTTTTGATTGTTATTATTTTTATTGGAGTTGATTAAATCATTAGAGAAATAGCGCTAAAACGCTATTTATGCAAAGGACGCCTTTTTCGATTTTATGACTTTTCATAATTTCGCCAAAGCGTTAATGAGAGGGGTTAATAATCCAAGTATGGGATTTTTATTTGAGCCCAATTGGATATTTATTAGAAGCCCAATTAGAATTAAATTTGGAGTCCAAGAGAAGCCCAAAAGGTTATTAAGTGAAGCCCAAAACCCATGGACTTAGTCCATGAACCAAACCCACCATCCATGACCCACAACCCATGACCCATGAGGGAAATGGGTTATGTATTCAGCTGGTCACAATTGGAGGAGAAGAGTACGGGAGAAGAGTGAAGAAGAGAGGAGAAGAAGATGAAGAACGTGATGGATTTGGGGAGGAGCAAAACTTGCATTTGGTGAAGGAAGAATGTCAGAAAGCAAACTCGGGAGAAGGGAGGGGGAGAGCCCAATGGCTGACCACACCTTGGAGGAGCCGAAGCTCTCCTACCCGAGCATTGGGAGCTGCCATGGCTGGCATGCTCAGCCTTGAACCCATCCTTGAAGCTCAGTTCTTCTTCTATAAATACTCCTCCCTTGCCATACATCCATTCCTTTGATTGTTGCTTAGTAAGATAGCTGAAACTTGAGAGAAAATAGTGAAGAGAGTGTTCACGGGTGATTTGAGGAAGAAGAAGGAGTATAGTAGCAGCTGGCTTTAGCTCATTAGCAACCTTAGAACAAGCTCAAGAGGTATGCAATATAGAGCTTAGCTCATTTCCACATTCTTTCTAAGTTATAGTTTTACTGTGATTGTTTTGTTGGAGTTATGTTGCTGAAATTGCTTGGTTGTTCATGAACATGTGTATGAATGTTGTTAGCTCTATTAAACCTTGTTAATGGTGTGTAAAAGTGGAACAATGTATGAGAATCAAACCTTTGCTTAAGGAATCAAGAAATGGACTGAAATGGACATTAGTGGACTGTTATTCATATTTTTGTTAATAATGAAGTTATAACCATCTTGGTTTGGTTATGTGCATTGGTTGTGTATTGTTGGTATATGCCAAGAAGGTTTGAGTAATGATTTCAGTGGGAAATCTGGACTAGAGTATAATCAAACTCTACTCCAATGTGAGTTTTCAACTCATGCCCACCAAACTATTTGGTTTAATGTCTAAGAGGATGATTTCTCTAAGGAACATGAGTATTAGGAATGGTTAATTGATTAAATGATGTTATGATGCATAGCTCAGTTGTAAAAGCATGCTTTAAGTCATATAGACTTGTTGTATAATGGCTAAGAAGCAAATGGGACGGAATCATTGGTTTGGATTTTTGGGTTCTGCAGTAGCAGAACTTGAAAGTCCCTGGATGCAGAGTGGCGCAGCTGCGCCACTCCCAAGCATAGCACCTGCGCAGCTGCGCTGGGTGCCAGACCTGAAAGTCCCTGGATTAGAGTGGCGCAGCTGCGCCACTCCCAAGTGTAAGACCTGCGCAGCTGCGCCGGTCTGCAGAGGTGAATGGTTCTGTTGCTTTGTGTTATTGATGCGATGCATGTTTATATAGTCCCAACATGTTATAAATACCCCAAGACATATGTATGATATGTTAGTGTAGTAGTTGAATGACCCCAAGCGTGAAATGACTAAGTCACGTGAGATTTGCTTAAATGAAATGAATAGCGTAGTGGCAATCAATGTTCGTAATGATTATAATGTCTTGATTAATGTAAGCCAATGTTTGGTGTCTATTGTGAGACTAATTGGTATGTGAATATATGTTTAAATGCGTAGGACATATGTGAAGGACGATTAACGTCAACTAGTAGCAAGCGCTTAAGGCAAGTTTCCTAAACCCTTGTCTAACCCTTGTGTTGGGCAAGTTCTCTAGCTTCATTCATTTTCAGTATTGAATGCAAGTTTCGTATCTTATACAAAAGACGTATATTGTGCAAGTTTATTTGATTCATTTGATTATATTCTCTTGACTCTCGTGCGATGTTTGAAGTTTCGATTTACGCAATACATATATGGTTGTGTGAATTCCTTACTTATGTAAATTTTTCAGTATTTGCACAAGTATTCGAGCTATGTTATGACATAAATTGTTGAAGCTTTCAAGTTCACATATATATGAATTGTTATAGAGAACGTCGATGCCATTTGTTTCGGCTAGACAGATATTGAGATATTTTATTGATTTGATAATAAATCCTTGAAATGTTATTGATGATTAAGTAGAGCTATCCAACCGAATTGTTTTGGTTAGGATTCCGAGACATGAATGAGATGAACAACCCTAATATTAGGGGCAGTTTTTAGTCAGTTATTCTGACAAGGCATCGAGCGCCTAAACAAACGCATATAGTCGTTTCCAGCTAGAGTGTTGATCAACATAGAGTACAATAGGCTGATCACCTAGAAGTGCTCGTAAGTAAGACGGTTTGCAGTTATAATGCTGTGTACCTTTTCAAGAAAGCAAAAGAAAGTTCAAGGTCTTATGACCACTCAATGTCGTTTCAAAAATATATTTTTAAAACGAAAGCAAAGTATTATTCTTGTTTATTCAGAATATCTCACAACTATTGTTCAGTTGTCGAAGAGAAATGATATGCTTGATGATATTGTTGTTATTCAACTGTTATACTTGCTGGGCAATTGAATGCTCATTCTTGCTTTATATTAAACATTGCAGCTAAGTCCGAGCGGGCCGAAGGTTCCGGTAAGGACAAGGGAAAGGGCAAGATGAACGTCTAGATGGCGTCATAGTTTATTTGTAGTAGTAATGATGTAATATTAAGACTTATTATGTATTTGGAATGATGTTATGGTAATAGAACCTGGGATTGAGAGTAAGACGTGTTGTAATAATATAGTAATTACATTCATGTCTATTATGTTGTATAGAATGGGATGTACCGTGTAACACCAGATTCGGGTTTGAGGTACCCGGATTTGGGGGCGTCACATTTTTAACCCACTTAAGTAGAGACTTTTTAGTCATTGCACAAGTAAAATAACAATTAAAAATTAAACCAAAAATGGGACAAAATCCCATGGGAGATCCGGCCATTAGGGAAAAAAAGAAAAGAAAAAGAAATGATGTCATTTTCTTTTAAGCTTATCTCTTAAGCTAGGTGTTCATCCCTTAATTAACTACATGTTGATTTATTTTTTTAAGCAACAAGACTAGATAAATATGAAAGGAAGAGAGAGAGAGAGAGGAAGATATTAGTAGATTACATATAGATATATAATCTATATCTATACTAAGAACAAGTAAATATCATTAGTTAGTTTTCATTTCTTCCATTTTACTTCCATTTCCAAGAGAGCTAAAAAGAGAACAAAGAGAGTGTTAACGCTTGATTTTGTCCGCGCGTCCAATCCACTCTCCGCGCGTGCACCTGCACAAAAGTCTCAACGACTTGGGCCGTGTGGAGACTCCTCGGGTGTAAGAGTAAGTAACAAACTCAAGGTCCGCTAACAATGGAGGTCAAATATTTAGTAGGGTAAAATATGTCATACCTGGCCTTCATTGTTACTTGGGTATTTATAAGGATTCACTTGGCTACTTTCTACTCCTATTAGGAGTGCTCTGCCCAGAATCCTTATTAGACCCGGATTCAACTACCTTGATCCGATAGAAGTATAATTCAGTAAGGAACCACAAGGGCTTAGAATACTGGCCCAAGCCTTTTCGGACTGGAGAGTCCTCATATAATCCGCTAGGTGTGATTGGCCTTTGGGCCGAGCCCAACATAAGAAGCCCAATCCAGCCTGTTAGGATTCATATCCGAACATTGCCCCCTACTCCCTTAGTATATGATATGTACTGGGGGAGTGAGTCAGAGGATTTGATCAGCCGGAAATTTATAACAAGGAAAGAGGATAGATGCTCTCGGGAACCCGAAGGCGTCAGACCGAGGATATCTCTCCTCCAGGTGTCTTCAAGTGTTAGCCCGAAGATAGGGACTCTCGAGGGCGTCAGACCAAGGATAATGCCCCTCGGGTGCTCGAGAGCATGAGAACCGATGATAATGCCTCTTGGGATCCCTAGAAATGTTGTCCCGAGGATGGAGAACCTGGTCACGATATCGGGCTTCTCTGATGGGTAAGTCCCGCTCACAAATGTGTATTTGGGCCCAGTCTTTTTGTTTCGAAGCCCAATAGTGATATCCCAGCACAAGCAGCTCATCAGTTTTCGAAAACTTGACTATAGGGGTTATCCAGGAATCCTCGGATTCAATATCCATTATTGTCTGAACCATTGTGCTTGGTTCCTGGAGAGTTTCAAGGTAGACAGATCCTTCCATTTCCCCCTGGTCAGTTGTAGCAAGCTTCGAGAGAGCATCAGCCATGGCGTTGTCCGCTCTGATCACCCCAATAATTTGATACTTAGGGAAGTGTCCGAGGAGCGTCTGCACCAGCTGTAGGTAGGCCTGAAGATGTGGTTCCCTGGCTTCATACTCCCTCAATACCTGTTTTACCACGAGTTGGGAGTCACTGTATATCATCAGGTTTTTCGCCTCCAGACTTCGGGCCAACCTTAGACCTACTATAAGTACTTCATATTCGGCAATATTGTTGGTAGCTGTGAACCCGAAACGAATAGATTGTTGGACCCTGAATCATTCGGGAGAGGTAAGAATCACCCCTGCCCCGCTGCGAGATCCGACGCTAGATCCATCCACAAATATGTTCATGCCGAATCTGTCGTGGGATTAGGTAGTGCAGCTAGATCTTCTTCCTCTTCCTCGGGGAAGGAACACTCGATAATGAAATCAGCCAGGGCCTGCGCTTTGATTGCTGTCCGAGGACGAAAATCAATATTAAACTGACTCAGCTCCACAGCCCACGCTGCTAGTCTCCCCGAAGACTCGGGATGGTACAATACTTTCTGAAGGAGTTGATCTGTAAATACTGTGATGGTTCTCCCCTGAAAGTATTGCCGAAGTTTTCGACTAGAAATAATCAACGCGTAAGCCAACTTCTCTAAGTTTGGATATCTGGTTTCGGCATCTCGAAGAGCATGGCTTACGTAGTAGACTGGCTTCTGACCTTGTGTATTCTCCCTGATCAAGGCTGACCCGACCGCGAACTGTGTTGCGGATAGATATAACTACAGATCCTCTTCGGGTAGAGCTTTACTGAGGATCGGAGGAGAAGAAATATAATGCTTGATCTGTTCAAAGGCAACCTGGCATTCCTCCATCCAAACGAACGTCTTTTGGTTCTGGGCTCCTTTCAGAGTATTGAAGAATGGAAGACACTTCTCTGCTGATCGGGCCACAAACCTCCGAAGGGCGGCGAGTCTTCCTGTTAACCTTTGAACATCTTTAAAGCTCCTTGGGAGTTGCATCTCGAGGATAGCCGATATCTTTTCGGGATTAGCTTCTATCCCTCTTCGGCTAACCCTGTACCCCAAGAACTTGCCTGACCCGAGGCCAAAAGTGCACTTGGCGGGGTTAAGTTTCGTGTTGTGGATTCTGACATTCCGAAAGCATTCTTCTAGATCTAACAAGTGGTCTTTATCCCCCATACTTCGGACGATCCTATCATCCACATAGACTTCCAAATTTCTGCCGATCTGATCTCTGAACACCTTATTCATCATCCGTTGATAAGTTGTCCCAACATTGATCAGACCGAAGTTGACATGACTTTGTAGGCGTAGATTGCTCGGTGTGTGATGAAGGATGTCTTCGGAATATCTGGTTTATACATGGCAATTTGATTATACCCGGAGAAAGCATCCAGGAAGCTCATTAAAATGTGTCCCGAAGTAGAATCGATTAACTGATCGGTATTCGGGAGAGGATAATAATCTTTTGGACATGCCTTGTTTAAATCTGTGTAGTCCACACACATCCTCCACTTCCCGTTATGCTTTTTCACCAGTACCACGTTGGCGAGCCATTCTGGATAAATTATTTCATAAATAAAGTTAGCAGCCAATAATATTTCAATCTCTTCATCAATTACCTTCTGTCGTTCAGGAGCTATATTCCGCCTCTTCTGTTTGGCGAAGACTCGTATCTTCGGGGGTTTTTCATAGAAAGGCTGATTTTTGATTTCCTTGATAATAACGGCTCTACTCAAAGTAGGGGAGTGTAATCTTTGTCATTGTCCCTATTACCTCGATCCTTCGAGCCATCATTCTTCCATTACCGATTATTGTGAGAGTCTTTCTTGCCATTCCCCTTGTTGTTGGTGCACTTATTATCGGCGTCTTCACTTCGGGGATCTCTCTGGTGAAAATCACCTGTATTTTTCGAGGTGCCCCGAAGATTAGCAAGCGCCTCTTCCAGCTCAACAAACTTATCAACCTTGTCATAGGCTTCGGGCAAAGACTCGGGCGCCTTTGAGATGATCTCCTCGATCAACTTGCTGGACTTATCCACATTCAATCCCATGGTCAAGAAGTGGATCACCTGCTTCGGATCTATGCCGTTGACCTCAGATACAGCCTCCCGAAATCTCTTTATGTACTGCCGAAGCGTCTCATTCGGTCTCTGTTTGACCTGCATAAGGGATGTGATCATTTTAGCCCGCCTCTTGTTACTGCCGAAGCGGGTGTGGAATTGTTCTTTCAGATCATCCCATAAGCGTACTGATGCAGATGTAAGGGAGACAACCCACTCCCGAGCAGTCTTCTTCAGGGTGGATAAAAATAAATGGCACATGGCCGCTTCATCATGACCATGAAAGAGCATGGCCTGCTCGAAAGTGAAAGTATGATCATGGGGGTCTCCAGTTCCATCGTACATCTCCAGGTTTGAGGGAACCTTGTTCTTCCTATCGATCTTCGCATTAGCCAGGTCTCGGGTGAAAGGAGTGGCCCGAGGCTTCTGGGTTCCTGACGGTTCGGCCCTTCGGGGGGATGATTCCCCAGTATGACTTCTTTCAAGGCTTCGTCGGGAACCCTCGCGACGATCTCGCCTGGATGGTGATCGGGCTCTATTCCTTAAGTCCCTGGTATAGATGGTTTCAGATTGGACCACACTATCATCGCGATGCCGCCATCGAGATCGGTCATCTCTGCGTCGGTGGGGAACAGAGCGGGAGGCCGAGCCTCTCTAGCTCAACAGATTTTGTCCGGCCTCATTCAGTTCCATGTACTGCCTGTCAAGCTCTTCTTGCTGGAGATCGAGAGCTTTTTTCCGTTCAAGAATCTGTTGGAGACTCTGTTCCCTCTCTATGACCGTCTCATGGTGTGATCGAGACTGAGTTGGTCCATTATGATCATGGTGGCTTCGTTGTGATCGAGAAGTCGCCATATCAATTGTTTTGGTTGACAGTTGAAAACGCTACTAAGGCCCTCCTTCTAGCGCCAATGTTAACGCTTGATTTTGTCCGCGCGTCCAATCCACTCTCCGCGCGTGCTCCTGCACAAAAGTCTCAACGGCTTGGGCCGTGTGGAGACTCCTCGGGTGTAAGAGTAAGTAACAAACTCAAGGTCCGCTAACAATGGAGGTCAAATATTTAGTAGGGTAAAATATGTCATACCTGGCCTTCATTGTTACTTGGGTATTTATAAGGATTCACTCGGCTACTTTCTACTCCTATTAGGAGTGCTCTGCCCAGAATCCTTATTAGACCCGGATTCAACTACCTTGATCCGATAGAAGTATAATTCAGTAAGGAACCACAAGGGCTTAGAATACTGGCCCAAGCCTTTTCGGACTGGAGAGTCCTCATATAATCCGCTAGGTGTGATTGGCCTTTGGGCCGAGCCCAACATAAGAAGCCCAATCCAGCCTGTTAGGATTCATATCCGAACAGAGAGAGAAAGGGAGAGGAGGCCACGGTTGAAGAGGAGGAAGAAGAGGGGAGTCCAACCTTCATGCATCCAAAGATTATATCTTATTTTAGTAGAACAAGAAAAGTAGCCACTAAGAGAAGGTAATAAGAAAAATTTTCATGTATTAATTATATTTTATGTAGTTTAGTACTAGTATGAAGATCTATGAAAGTTTTATATTTTATTTGTGTTCAACCTTATGAAGAAGTTGAATATGGAAGTTATGTTGTATAACATGTTACTGGATGTGATTTTATGTTAGAAAGATTGGGAGGAAAGGAAAGTGAATGAGTATTTTTTTGCCTTTGTTTTAGTTCGTTCCGAAAAAAAAGTTTAGATCAATGTGATTTAATTTAGAAATCTATGTATTGTTTGTGTGATATTCTTGTTGGTTGTGATAGAGGTATAAGTAAGGAGCAAAAGCCCTTTTGAATGACACAAAAATGTTGAGAAATGAACAAGTTATGGAATTTATGCCAAAACACCTCTATGTGGTAAAATCAGAAAATGAGGTTGCTGACTAGCCACTTTGGGCCTGATTTTCGGGTGCTAAACAGTTCGGAATTGTGTGTTTGATAAATGAAAACTGTAGGTCAGGAAAATACGAATCCAACGCCTCCGACAGAATCGCAATCCGAGTTGTAGATTTCATTTTACAAGTGTGAATAATGTGAAAAATGATAGAAATTATATAAAAGTGAAATAAGTGAATAATTATTATTTAATTGATATTGAATAATGATTAAAAAGTGATTAAATGATATTATGTAAGAATGATGTAATTACCTACTTACATTGATAAAATAATTATTTATTATTTAATTTAATATTAAATAATAAATAAGTGTAAATGCGAATTAATTATTTTTGAGAAGAAATAATTAAAGATTTATAAAGTGAATAAATTATTTATTTTTTAGTGATAATTAATTATTCTTTAATATTAATTAAATAATAAATAAGTTTAAATGTTAATTAACTATTCTTTAAAAGTGAAAAATAGTTAAAGACTAATGAAGTAAATAAATAATATTATTAAACTAATTATTTATTATTTAATTAATATTAAATAATAGATAAATATAATTAATTAATTATTATTAAATGATAATTAAAGACAAATGAGAGTAATAAATTGATTATTTATTATCTAAATAATAAGAGGATGTAAGTAGTTATTGTTTATAATTACTAAAGGTAATTGATTTATTACTATTTAATTCTTATTAAATAGTAATTAAATGAAGACAAAGTTAGTAAAATATTAAGTAAATATAATTAGTTGTTATTTATTATTAAATAATGACTAAAGGTAATTATCTAATTACTGTTTAACTAACATTAAATAGTGATTCAATGCAAATAAAGTTAATTAACACATTAATTAAACAATGATAATTAATTGTTTAAAAGTTCTATAAGTGTTTAACACTTAATAAAAATGATATTATTTAATTAAATAGCTAACCTAAAGTCTATTGAATATCTAAGGGACTTAATGATAGTATAAGTACTAACAAGTGTTATGTGGTGAATAAATTACTAGTATATGCTAGAACACAAATATTCACCTATATGTTTTGCTAATTGATAGACCGACATTATTGATGCTAGGTCTATCGAAGAATATTAATTAGAGCTAGATTATTGTAACAACCCGTATTTTTTTCAAGAAGAATAATTATGTTAAGAATTTAATAAATAAAATTCTTATTATGAGGTGTAGATGGTTGAATGTAGAATATATATATATATATATATATATATATATAAAAAAATAAACATATATTTTATGTATATATTTACGTAAGTTATGTGATAAGTGAATAAATATATGTGTATTAAATAGTTATTATAGATTAAGCAATGAGATGAGGTCTAATAGTTGGTCAAAACTAATTAATTTAATTAGTATGGACTAACTGACGAAGTGTATAATAGTATAGAAGTAAGATTATAACGATCGTGAATCGAGAACACCCTTGTAACTTGAGTTTATTAATATTATGGGATGTACTGAATTTTTTATTTTCATATGATGTGTTTAAAGGTTATATTATAACCTAGATTATGTGACTGTATGAATTTGTAAGTGTTGTTGCCTCATAGAAGCGAATGAATGGATTTCGCGAAAAATTACCAAATCATTATTCACGAGGCACTATTCACATAGACACTATTCACTCCAAGAATGCTATTAATTTATTGAATAAAATAAATAGTTTGATGAAGATTATTGTTTGAATAATTTATTTGGTGTAAATATGTTAACCAAATATATGTGGGTTACATGTACATTTAGGTACATGATTTTGGTAAGCTAATTAGTTAGTAAATATAGCTAACCTATATTAAATAAGTCCATTAATGGATTAAATTAGTGGGCTAATAAATGGCTAAATGAAATGTTATATTATTGTTAAAATCCAAGTGTAGGATTTTGTAAGAGTCCATTTAGAATTTTAATTAGAAGCCCAAATGTTTAATAAGGGTGGCCCAAATAAATGGCCCAACCCAAGACCCAACCCCATTGCATGACCCATGTGGGGATTTAATAGAGAAAGAAGATTGCATGTGGGAATTAAAAGAAGAAGTAGTCGGGTGAGTTAGAGAGAGAGAAAAACAAATGGGTGGAAAAAAATATATTGGTTGTCTACCTAAGAGGGAACCACCAAGCATGAAGGGCCAATAGGAATTAAGGAGGAGATATTTAAGCCAATGAGATGCAAGGAGGGAGCATGAAGTGGAGGGAGTACCCGGTAAGCTCATGGAGCAATTAAACTTCCCACAACTCCATGTATCAAAAATCTCATTCAACCAACATCCTCCTCAATTGCCAATAAAGGTGCATGGTTATTGTAAACCCACTTCATCCTCCCAATACATTCTACCCGTTCCATCCTTCCTTGTTCCATTTCAAATCATCAGTCCATATTGCAAGAGAGAAGAAGAGTGAAGAGAGAGAAAACCAAGTGGTTGGTGTTCGGAAAAAGCAAAGGAAGAAGAAGGGAAATCCTCAAGCTCTAACCGAGCTATTTAGCAACAAGGAGGAGAAGTAAAGAGATAATCATCTCCTAAGCTTACATAACTCCATCTTCATCTTCTTCATTCCTACTATTAAAAGCTCTAAATATTCTAGAGAGAGAAAGAAATGGCTGTGAACTAAACTTGAAGAAAGGAGTTCGGGAGCACCCAAGAAGGAAGAAGAGGAAGATTTGACAAGCTCTAAAGGGTCCTATCATCCATGAATGAGAAAATCAAGAAGTAAGTTCATAAAACCTTCAAACTTCCGTTTTTCTCTTAAAAGCTTTATCTTGTGAGATTTGTTGTTGTTATGGTTGTTGTTAGTTACTGATGAACGGTTAGGGATGGTGTTAAGACCTGAAAAACCTTCCTCATAACATCCAAGTGGAACAAGAATGAAAGAAAACCAAATTAACCTATGCATAAAGGAGAAAGAAATGGACATTACGGACTGTTTTGGACTAAAACTGCGTTAATCTCTCAAAGTGAAAGTTAAGTTTGTGGGTGTGATGATGTACTCTGGTAAGTTAAGATCATCACCTAATTGGAACGGACTAAAAAGATATTAAAATGAATCCGTAGTGAAAGATTTAGTAAATCGCGTTTAGAAACTGAACACTACGCGTACAGTGTCCGTTAAACCAATTCTGGTATTGTTGTGTTGGATGAAAAATTTTGAACTTTTGTATAGTTGTAATACACTGAGTTAGAAAGCCATAGGCTTTGGAACGAACACATTTCGACCTCGGATGAGAGAGTTATGGCATTTGGGAGAAGAAGTGTCCAAACTGTCAAAACAAGACAATTAGTTCGGGAAGGGAGATTCGGGGCACAGTTTTGGCTAGTTAAATTTTCTGAAAAATTATGGACTTTAGATATGTTATAGCTTATTTTACAAACTTTCCATAGCCTCTGAAACGAACAAATTTCGAGTTCGGACGACTTAGTTATGACATGCTAAAGTGAGCGCGTCAAAATTGACCAATCTGGATAACCAGATTCGGACCCGCCCATTGTAAGAATTTTCTGGACTTGTGTGTTTAGAATTTGAAAATGGTTAAAACATGACATGCAAGGAACGCTTAAGGCAAGTTCTTTCAGTAACTTGTTGACTTGTTTAACTGTATTGATGTACATGAATTGATCGCTAAATCAGTCACTGTTATTTGAACTATATGAGAGCATGATTAAAATGTGCACGTTGTGCAACTATGTGACTATGTTGTTCTATGTGGAATTTGAATTTATTGTAAATATACAATATTAGATGCATGAGGTATGCTATGAGATGTATGATGCATATATAGATGCATTGCATAAGATTTATAATGCATGGGCAAGATGCATAGAATGGAAAAGATGATGCATAGTATGAGAATCATGATACATGAATAAAATGCAAACTTATGTGTTACGTGAAGCATGAAATGTGAAAATTGTTAGTTCTTGCTGAGCCGTCATGTTCATGCTTGTAAAATAAAACTTTTGTAGATTCTAGATGCGACAAAATTCTCTTGATATCATGTTGGTAAAGATTAGAGGCGCATGGAGAAAGAAAAGTTGTTTATTTCCTCATTGTAATTATTTAGCCGTGATGACGGTATACGATATATGTGAATTAGATTCGGTAAACCTTGAGTTAGAAATGGAGGTTATCCATTTTGGTAGTTAAGATGCGATTATATTAATTACTTGTTATAGTAAACGAGAAGGATGACGATGATGTATAAAGGGCATTATATAACGAATGTATAATTTTTGAATAACTTTACGAATATTCAGGAATGACTAAGTCAGGGAAGATATTGTGTAAAGAATGTATTAAAGAAGAAGAATTTAAAATTTTTGTTGTAATATTATTAAATTTAGTAATATTATTTATTGATGTATTAGTAAAGGTCTTCGTACCTGAGATTAGATGAGGACATGTTGTAATAATATTGTAATTACATTCATGTAGTAAGATTATGTTGTATGGGTAGTACCGTGACGCGCCGGACCCGGGTTTAAGGTAAAGCCTGGATTTCGGGGGCGTTACAATTATTGTAGCTCGTCGAGCAGGCAAGTTTCCTAACTCAATTCGAGTTATTACTTTTGAAAGCATACTAGTGAATAATTATCGATGATTATTCGCATCTATGATAATTATTGACATTCACACTTCATGCAATTAAATTCATGTTCTATTATTATTAGACTGTGAATTATTTAAAGTTCCTTCATTAATGAACTGTTTATGAGCTGGATCTATGCTAATTGTATCAGCTAGATTGAACATGTTAAATTTGATAAACTCAAATAACTTTTAAAAGGTATTCCAACTAGTTGATTGGTATGGATTCTTCGACTGAGCAAAAGAACAGTTTTATTAAAGTATTAAATTGAAAAACTATTATTGCTCGATTATTAAGTGTTTATGCATAAATCACCGGGTATAAAAGGTTGATCCCCTTGATTACCAAAACTCATTAAAAGGACCAGTTTAAATACTGACAACCTTCGTATATGTTCATGGTTAATTATGACCACTCAGTATCTATTATTTCATTATTGAATCTGTTGATTGTTCGCGTACAATTGAATTTCATTGTTGAACATCTATAGATAAAATCCTTACCAATCACGATATATCTCCTTTGTAATTAAACTTGCTAAGCAAATTAGTTGCTTACCCTTACTATATCGTGACGTTTATTTCAGCCAAACCGGAAAGTTCGAACAAGAAGGATAAGGGCAAGGGCAAAGTCCAGGAATAGTTGACTAAGATTAGTTCTATGTAAACTGTTTAAGTGTTATGTTTTGTTGTGTAACTAGTATATAAACCTTTTGTAATATGTAAGGGTATGTTTAAGTTAAGGTTAAAGAGATCTGGGAATATGTTTTGGAAGGTTATTTAAATGAACAATGTATGTTTATTATTTCGCAATAGTATATAAAATGCTTATGATGATGATGGATCGTGAGCACCAAACCCGAGGTTAGAGAACCCGGATTTGGAGGCGTCACAAATTACATGTGTTCACATAAAAACAAAAACTAACAATTTTGACCAATTGTGTTTAGGGTATTGATATCAACACAATAAGTAATTCTTCCATGCAATGCATGTAGTGTAAACTTGTACTATGTATATCAAAAGTTGTAACTCATTAAAAATATCATTTATTGCGCTATAATACTACTATCCCCTTATTGTCTTCACGTAACAAATGCATTCAAATAAAACAAAATAAAACTTAAAATAAAAAGTTTCTCTGAACCGTCTGTCCCACATTTAGAATCTATTAAAACTTTTTTTCATTATATTAACGCTCTTTCTCTATCTAGTAACCCGTTGTGTATGTAGTGTAGCTCGGTGGATAGCTGTATCAAAGCCTCCCTGTATTTCCTCTCTTTTTATTCAAACTATTTGAACTTGTGCATCATGCCTCCAAGAAGATTAAGTGTATCAAAATCTCTCATTCTCATAATTTATTAACATATAAATACCTAATTTTGATTTTGATAATATCTAATTTTGTGGATATATTTTTACAGGTAGGTAACAGAAGAAGAGACGCCGCCTTCGATGCGATGCGTCTGTATGGATTTTCTGATGATTTGATTCGTGGAACTCTTAATGAGCTGCTTAAGGTAATTGGTCATTTTTATTTTTTTCTATTTTAAAAAGTGTTTTTACTTGATATGACATGGGTTGGGTTGGGTTGTAAACGGAGTTTAAAATATTCGACTGTCGTAAGAAATATCCGATAATCATATTCGGTCAAAGAAGATATAATTTATAATCGCCCGCATTAAAACATAAACGAATATGGAAATGGCACATCTGTATCCAGGAATATCAATATTCACTTTAAGTGCTATTAATATTATTATATATTAATTTGCCTTAGCGTTAATATTATGAATCAAAATTAAATGAGAAGTTCATTTCTCCCCATAAACAATTTAAGTTTTTTTTTAATTAATTCTCATATTCTCATACATTTTAAGAAAAAGAAAAAAAAAGCGAATTTCACATTTAATTTTTTTCTGTTAATTATACTGATTTGGTATATAATATTACAATACTTTTATGAGCAGTAATTGTGCAATAGTAAATGAGCAATAAAAGAAACAAACAAAACATGGGCCCAACAGAAAAACTCATCACTATTTTAAATATTATGACCCACATATTATTTTGTATGTGATAGAGCATAATTATTAGTGAACAATTATTGCACATAGAATTATTTTTAGTTTTTGGAGATATTGTTTTGATTTATGATGTAATCAAAAATCACTAACTGTTTGTTGTGTATGTATATTATTACTTTTAGTTTTGTTATATTTTACTTGATCATTACTTTTGTTGAACATCTTTTTTTATATATTATATTTAGTATTATACAAGAATTTAAAAAATTAATATAAAAACAACTCCAATATAAATTCAGATATTGCTTAACAGAGACACTTATATACATATATTTTCGATAATTATGCGTATTCTATTGTAAGTAAATTATCATCTTCTTAAAACCATTAAACGAATATGATTGTGCAATTCTTAATATCCGTTGAATATGAATGATGAGCGGACATGTCATATATATTGTTTGGATACATAAGAATATACTTTACATCATTCATATGAGTTTTTTCTTTATTTCTTTTTGGTTCTTGATTTGAGAATTTAATGAAGATTTTTTTTGTCCCCATTTGCTAAGGTTTATGGTAGAGAATATTGGGTTTTTATTGAGGAGAATTCTTATAGGGTCCTGACTGAAACTATTCTAGCTATAGATAATCAGTCTAATGAAGCATAGGGCAATATTATAGATAATGAACCCTTCCAAATCAATCTTTTAGATGAAGAGCAACAACAACATATGATCCACATATTATTTTGTATCTGGTAGTGTGAAATTATTGCTCAGTTAGTGGACATAAAATTATTTATTTATTTTTGAGATATTTTTATGATTTATGATGTCATCCAAAATGACTAACTATTTGTTATGTATATACATTATTACTTTTGATTTTGTTATATCTTACTTGATCATTACATTTGTTCAACATCTATTTTTATATATTGTATTTAGTATTGAGCTAAAGAGGTGGCCGGGCAGTTAAGCCCTTCCGCATACAAACAGCAAGCAAACGTTGCGTCGACTTATCCGAAAAATGAAATTCTTATTGTGCTAAATGCTACTACCTCTTTGCTAAGCATATGCATGCTTGATCAAGAAAAGCAAGCAAAGAAGCAACAAGTTACGGAATATACAAGAATTTAAAAAATTAATTTTAAAATAATTATGATATAAATTCAGATATTGCTTAACACAGACACAAATATAATATGTTTTATATAGTTATGTGTATTCTATTGTAAGTAAATTATCATGTCGAATATAATTGTCCAAATCTTAATATCCTTTGGATACGAATACTGAGTAGACATATATAAATATTTTGGATACATATGAATATACTTTACATCCTTCATATGAGTTTTTTCTTTATTTCTTTTTGATTCTTGATTTCAATATTTAATGATAGGTTTTTTTTGTTTCTTTTTTTCCCTCCCCTTTCTAAGGTTTATGGCAGAGAAGGTTGGATTTTTATAGAGGAGAATTCTTATAAAGTCCTGACTGAAGCTATTCTAGCCATAGATAATCAATCTAATCAAGAACAAGACAATCAATCTGTCCAAAAC
Organism: Aralia elata; assembly: GCA_034770075.1. NCBI lineage: Eukaryota > Viridiplantae > Streptophyta > Magnoliopsida > Apiales > Araliaceae > Aralia > Aralia elata. The sequence goes on along the minus strand of CM068382.1, from coordinate 16,469,602 downwards.
AATCTTTTAGCTGAACAACAACAAGAAGAAGCAGTTGTACAACAAGTTCCTGAACAACTGGAATTTGTACAACAAGATCAAGTTGAAACGGAAAGTGAACCTCCACTACCAGAGGTTGATAGTCAAGAAAATTATGTGCAAGTGATCACTCAACATGAGCATCCTGTTACAAAAAATTTTGCACGGGGAAATAGTATAGCACTTGAGGTAAATTTGTTTTGTTATTAATTTATTGATAATATGTTTGCAAATTTTCTATATTGATCATTATTATGTGCTCGTTTGGTGGAGCAGTTGGGTGTGGTGCGGCAAGACGAATCACTTCTATATTTGTACTCCTTCCTTAGTTATATTTTACTCCATCCAATTTATTTGTACCACTTCCTCCAAGTATTTTCGGCCTTCACTTGCATCTTCTTCTTTCTTTCTCATAGTATAAAACTACGCTTTTCAGTTTTCACCGTTGCATATATATGCTGATGTTGGATATATATGACCAAAAACCGGTGTTCCCTCAGTACTTCTCAATTAGTTCTAGCCTAATCTTGTTCTAAATATAGTTATTTATCATAATATCCAACCTTGTATGACCATACATCCATTTTAACATTCTCATTTTGAATAGCAACTCACATCTTTTGCACATATTGCTTCTTGGCCGCGCGTCTAACATTCATCTCCTTACAAAATTATTGGCCTTATAATAGTCTTATTATACTTTTCTTTATTTTACCTGATATACCATCCATTTCATCCAACCTACTCTTATACTTTACTTGCATCCTCTTCATGACTTCCCCATGTTTTTAATATAAAATAAAAAGGAAGAAAAAGAAGAAGAAAATACCTCCCTTTAACGCAATTACAATCTAAAGTATTCAAGATCATCCTTTTAGACATTTCTTGTCCAGACATATAATAATATATGCATCTATTATTCAACATTGCTGAGCTTGCACTCCATATATTATTTCTGATCACTCCAACTTAATTAGTCTAAGACTCTTAGATTTCAATTTACTTTTACTTATCTCCAATTTAGCAGCAACACATTTTTCCTAATCTCATTAATTAATATAATATCATTAGTATATAAAATACACCATCACATTTAATTCGAAGTGTCTTTTGTTTGCTCATCCGTAGCTAAGGTAAAAAAAAGGGTTGAATCTTATTTCACAATTTTCACGAAGCAGTTGGTCAATCATACACGTCCTCCTTATTCTTTGAAACTCACTAATGACCACTATATTTAACTTAAAAACACAACGTTTGAGAATCAAACTCAACACACCAAAAATGTTACTGTGCGTTTAGAAGTTCAAACATACTAAACGCTACCATTGCAAACGCTATTAACTGAGCAATTTTGTTGATTTTTATGATGCAACAGTTGAAATTTCCTTATAACTTAAATTTAGTATTATGTAGAGTTGATTCTTTTCCAAGTAAATTTTTTATCCTTATTGTAGGAACAAAGCAATCTCGAACTACTAGCCCACTGTGCCCTCGATACTACCCCACCATCTGAGGCTCCTTGTCGGATCAGGCGTAGCCGTAAACCTTGTTATGGATGGATCAGTGATGATGATGACGAAGATGATGAAGAAAAGGATGATGATGATGATTTTGTCATTTCGGTTCGAGGAAATCAATGATTTTTTCAGTCTGTTTAATTAGTTTAATTTTCGAGTTAGATTAAATGTTTGTGACGTGTAATTTGCAGCGTTTAGGAACAATTAATTATCTTGATTGTATCTGGAACCACAACTTCTTGTTATGTTTTAGTTTATTCTTTAAAGGGTAGCTTGAACTAGAAAGCCATATTTGCTTATACATTTGGTCTGTAAACTTGAAACCCTAATGACTTGAGAAGTATCATGTAAGATCTCAATTGGTCATACTTACATACAAGTATGTATGTGTAGGCACGTGCTTACTATTTCATGGTTCTTTCTTGTTATAAACATCTTTTAATTTACTTAAGCATATGAATTTATATTTTGTGCATTATATGTGAAATTATGTATATGTTTACTTATACTTATTTAAGTCTTTTGTATTATATGTGCTCAAGTCTAGAAGTGTGAATTAATGAACAATTTCATTAATTTTTTTTTCTGTTTCAGTCAGCTTAAGTACCTTGTAGTAAAATGGCCATAAGTTACTCCACAAAATAGATTTATCTATGATTCTTTTTTTGTTAGAAACTAGATTCATATATATTTCCATCCATGTATAGCTTGAATCCTAATTCTTAGTAGAATAGAACAAGTAGTGCCGTACATATAGACCAGAAATTCTGGACTGATACTTTGTTTCAGCACTAGAACATGATTTTGTTTTGACGATTGCTGCTTCGTTACTCATTCGTTTTTTTTTGGTTTTTTTTGTTTATGATTTTGGACATTTTGGAAACCTTGAATGTCTAGTTTTCAACCATATAAGTTTTTCATTCATATGATATTTCTGGATTTAGTTATGAAATTTACAAAAAGGTACTCACTACAAGAAAAGTAGATATTTTCGACGGAATTATTTCCGACAGAAATAATTCCCTCGAAAATATATTACTACCGACGGAAAATTCAGTCGCGCATACTTCCGTTGAAATTAACTTAAACCCGACGGAATTCCGTCGAGAACAATGGTTACTCCTGGTGCCAAAATTTCCCTCCAGCACCAAAGGTAAGGTCGACGGAAAGAACATATTCCCGACGGAATTTCCGTCGAAATTAGCTTACCCTCGACGGACTTAATGTCGACGGAATTCCGTCGAACTCAAGAGAATTAAAACCCTAAATCTAATTATTCCCTTCCCCGCCACATTTCTGTGTTCTCTCTCTCTCTCTCATCAGACCCTTTCTCTCACTCTCTCTCTCTCATCAAACCCTTTCTTTCACTAGCTCACTCTCTCTATTCTCCTTCTCCCCATCGCTGTCAGAGCCACCATCGCTGCCGGAGCCACCATCTCCCTCGTTGCTACCACCATCGACCCATCACAGTTGCCAACCTCCATTCAAGTCAAGGTAAATTAATGTCATCCAATTTCAATAGTTGCTGAGATTTGGGTTTTCAATTTGGGACATATACACTGTAATATAGCCGTCAATTTTGAATTGGCACACATATTTGGTATTTTTTTATCCAAGATTCATGGCTAAAATATTTTATTTTATCAGTTTCAATTTTATCAGTTAGTAAATTTGGGTTTGCATGCTGTCCAAAATTTGATCTTGAATTGGGTTATCAAACTGAGTTTGAGTTGTGTTATCAAGTTGGGTTTGCTGTTATCAAGTTGGGTTTTATAGTTATTTGGGTTACATTTGTGTAATGGCAACTATAATATGTATGTTGATTATATAATAAAAGTTTATATTCATTTAGGACTAATGAATTACTGATGCAATTAAAGTGTATTATATTACTGCTGAATCTTAGAATTGGTTAATTTGGGACTGAGTTTGTGCAATTACAGTATATGAATCTTATAATTTGTATGTGATATTTGCTATTTCTGATGGAATTCCCAACGAAATTTCTGTCAGAATTCTTCAATTGCCAAAATTTGTGGGCCCTGCTAACTATTTATATATTTTACTTAATTTTTCAATACTAAATTTACATAATATAATATAAGATACTATAATATAAAATAATAAAATAAAATAAAATAAGATATATTTAATACAAAATAAAATAAATTATGAAAAAATAAAATAATTTAATGAAAATAAATTATAATAAAATAAATAATATAATATAATGTAATAAGAAATAATGTAAAGAAAAGAAAATAAAACTAAATGAAATAACTTAAATCATATCTAATAAATAAATACAATAAATAAAATTAATTATATTTAATTAAGTAATATAATATAACATAATACAAAATAAAATAAAATAAATAATAAATTAGAATAAAATAAATTAACTACAATAAAATAAATTTAATTTAATGTGATTTAATTTAATTTAATAAATTAAATTAAATTTAATAAAATAAAATAAATTTAAAAAATTAGATAATATAATATAAAATAAAATAAATAAATTTAATTTAAATTAATAAATTAAATTAATTTTAATTTAATAAAATTAAAAATTTTATATAATATAATATAATACAAAATAAAATTAAATTAAAAATTAAAAATCAAATATAATAAAATAAAATAACATAAAATAAAATAAAATAAATTAAAAGAATTTAATTTTAATTACATTATTAATTAATTAATACTCATTGGAAATAAATTAATATAATATAATAAACTAAGTAGCATTTACTTAGTTCCACTCCTACATAAAGTAAAGTAAAAATAGTATAATATATTCAAATAATAGTTTTCATAAACTGAGTAGCATGTACTTAGTTTATCATTGAAAAAATAAACTAAGTAGCATTTGCTTAGTTTTTCACAATTACAATAAACTGAATATATACTTGTGCATGTAGTATAGTTAATTTGGAGCTTAGAAACCCGTTTGACATTCACTCATTAGGAGTGAATGTCGAATAGTCCCCAGTTTGAGACTGTTACTGGATGTTATGTCTCTCACTTAGGCCGGTGTCAATGGGTTGAGTACGTTTTTTTTTGTTTTGAGGATTTTTCGGCTGTTATCTCTACATGTTCTTCGAGTGCATACTTAGATTAAGTTATCTTAGTCTATTTCGTGTACTTGGAGACCATGGAGAGGTGCTGTCGAAATTTTCTGAAAACATAAGAAACGTGTTCAACGTGTTGGCACTAGTGAGGAGATGCATCCAGGAACGAGATAGAAGCCTAACCCCTATATAGTACTAGATATACTAGAAAAATAGAATTCATGCATGGATAGGGCCCACACGTCGAAGGATAGGCCGATGTCTGCCACAACATTAGCTATACGGGTAATACAACTAGTTATAATAATTGGTAATTATTAATATTACGTAATTAATATAATGATTTAATTAACTCACACATACATAATAAAGTACAGGACTGGTATCAGAAGCTCTGAAACCAGCGTATAGATGAGTTGCGGGCTGCTAGGGGCGATTCTGAGACGTTAGATTCTACCATTCCTCCGTCGGAGATTAGTTTATCTTAGGATGAGGATATGGCTCTTTGGGTCGCATCTCAGGATCCCCCTAGTAGCACTACCGGCAGATATCGAGTGCTGGGGTTGCCGAGGATATCAGCCTATACATTACCTAGAGGTATTAATTTTAGTATAATTCCTAACTATTAATAAATTTAATAGATTATTTATTAATGTTATATTTATTTTCGCAGGCTCTAGCCGACGTCCGTGTTCGAGAGCACCCGTGAGACCATCACATACAGGCGCTGGCTTAGACGACACCATATTCCAGAGGGTTATGACCGCGGTGTCGGAGACGTTTGGTACGGATCCGATATTCCGTCGTCAGCACCTGCACAGCCGTGCTCGCCTCCACCAGCTTGCTCAGGATGTTGCAACTAGTGCCACCGTCCAGAGTACGGGTATCCCTCCAGAGCAGTTCGCCGCGATACGCGACGAGGTGGTCCGGATGGTAGTTACCCTACTCATGGACGCTTTTGGGCCGATGATGAGTCAGCCCCCGACTTCTTAGGTATACTATTCATTTTAAGTTGACTATTCTGCATGTTATTTAATTTTCATTTAGTTATATTTTTTATTTTGTCATATGGACTAATGAGTTATATGTTTAATTGTATCAACAGGGTGACGATCCCGAGCTGGCTGGCGATGTTGAGGAGGGTGCTGATTTCAATCCTGAGCAGGTTGGCGATGCTGAAGAGACTGGTGATGCAGATCTTCATACACCTTAGCAGCACACTTAGTTTTATAGATAATCTGTACATATTTTATTCATATTTACTTCAGTTTAGCTTAATTAGATGTAAATCCTCATAGTTTAGTTGATTCGAACGTATTGTAGTTTAAATATTGTAAATCATTGTAATTTAGTTAAATTTTTGTATATCTTATGTAAAATTAGTTTATATCTGTTATTGTTGGCGTTGGTATTGTGACACCCCCAAATCTGGGTACTTCGTTTCCATAGAATTTGGTGTTCACTATCCAAATACATCACATCACATCTAACTACACATTCAAATATGAATGAAAACTCTTAATTAAAATAGAAATCTCCCATTAAAGGGTTACAACATCTTTAACAAATAAATCTCAGGTCATCTAACCTTACATAAACATTAATACGGAAACATAACTTAAGTCTATTATATAAACATCATTTAAATAAATAAAACAAGTCTTCAACACTTGTTTGCTTTGCCTTTGACCTTACTAGTGGATGGCTCATCAACTCTTTCAACTTTAGCTGCAATGTTATTATGCAAGGGTGAGCAACAATTGCACAGCAAGTAACACAATAAAATAATAATAACATGTGAATAATCAATGAATATCGGATAATTGAATTCTCGGCTTTTGAATCAAGATTAGGGAAAACAAGAATCAAAAGAACATCTGAGGGTCACAAGACCACGAACTATGTTCCAGGTTATCAAGTATTTCTACTTTAAACCTTTAACAGTCGTAAGACTATATGGACCTTACTTCTCGTACTTAGGGGGATCAGCCCTTTATACCATGTATGTGCACAACATCTAAACACTAACGCGTAAAATAATCCCCTATATAAGGGTTGTTCATCTCAGTTTGACATTAGAGTCTGCACCAAAGGAAGTTTGGTTTGGATTTACTTCAATAACGTTTCTAGAATTTAGAACGCTCATCAACTATGGACTAGTCGAATCAATAGGGGTTCGCTAGTCAATCAAGGTTCAATAATTAAATATGAAAGGTATTCGAGAACAAGAGATTGAATCTCAAAGGCACACAATCGAATAAACTCTGTATAACTGAAGTATTACTCAAAAAGGAATCAGAATAATATATTTGCATTCATAAACTTGAATGAATTATGGTAAAGAACTTAATCAATACGAAGTAGAATATAGAACTTGCATAAAAGGGAGATAAGGTTTTAGAACTTGCTCAATGAAAAATTTAGTTAAGGAACTTGCGTAAAAGTAATAAGTAAGGATAAGATACTTGCCTCGTACGTAGATTACAATTTAAAATTCACGTTCTTTAATCAACCTATACATCCCGTTTATAAAAGCAGTAACAATAATTAGTTACAGTATTATAAACACTTCAGGATTCATTCTCATCTAATTTTTATTTTAATATCTCAATTGTCACCGGATAATCAATGGGTATATGCTTACCACCCATCACGGTATTTTAATATTCATTTCATACATTAGTCTAGACTTTAGATTTGTCTACGATAACATAACATGACAACAAAGAAAGAAGAAAATTTTTACTCTCTTCTTTTTTCTCTTTTTTTTTGTTTCACCGCCGGGGCAGTGGTTTCCTTTACAAAAAGCTGTCGGGGCGACTCTACCGTCGGGGCAACAATTGCAGTTCATTTTGGGCGCCGGGGCGAGGTCATCGCCGGGGCGACCAAATTAGTTCATTTCTACCTTCGGGGCGGTGACACCGTCGGGGCTCTATTTCTAGTATATTTCCACCGCCGGGGTGGTGGACCCAAATGTCAGTTCTTGCAGTTCGCGAAGAACACAGAAAAATACCAAATTTGGCCAAAGTTTTTCACAATTCACCGATTAAATCACTACCCATTCATCATATATGTTATGAAATCAAACCCCATTACATACACAGTGATTTTGTCATCACAGACAATCTAAACAACCAATTAAAGGCTAAAAATTTTCACTGTTCATACTTTATTAACATGTTTTGATACAGTTAATATAATTAATCACTGTGAATTCGTTTCTTAACTAAATCAATCCGTTTAACTTGTGTTTTCTTCGTTTTTACATGCATAAACATAATCAATTATCAATTTAACCAATTAACATGCAAAACAAGTATCAATTCCATACACATAGTTCATATTCATACATAACTACTTTGTAAATTCCAGAACTTCCAATTAAAGGCATAATCTCATGAATTAATTCAATTAAACAATTTTTAAAATTATACAGTAGATTATACATGCATTTAAACAATTATAAACAACTTACAATCAATTCTCACATAAGATTCAATTATCAGATAACTTACAGAATACTTTCATGGAAGAATTTAAAAACGTAATTAAAGTTTAGATTTAAGAAATTACCTTCAATTAATAGTTTAGAATGCTAGAAAATGATTAGGAATTCCACAATTCTCCAAATTTCTTCTTCAACTCCAAATTTTCTCTCAATTTTCTCTCTGACTTGGTTTCTAAAAACTGATGATAGAATCAGCGTATCAAATAAAATGGCAGAGTGTGGTAGTCAGTTAATCCCATAATGGGTTAACTGACTCCAACCCCCATTAAGGCCTCGTTTGGCTTGCTTATTAAAACTCTTCTTTTGGTTTATTTTAATAAATTACTTATAGTATAGTTAATGTCACATAATTAATTCATTAAATAATCTCATTTAAATCAATTAAATAAAATAGAGTAATTCTACATTAAATCACATAGTCGCATAAATAAAATTCTCCTTTATTAATAATGACAAATTATTAAATCTCTAATTAATTATTAAATTAATTAGAAATAATATTATGCTTATTTAAATAATGCATTTAATCAAATAAACTCAATTAAACACATACTTTGAATATAAAAATTCTCCACATCAATTTAACTAATGTAACACGTATAATTAGATTAATCTACCACAGATTCATCAATTAATTATTTAATTCAATAATTAAATCATCGAAAAATATTTATTTAATTCAATAAATATTTAAAATAAATTACAAAAATCTTGTTCGTCACAGGTATACCATATTGGACTTGTTATTGTTATTGTTAGCCTTGGTATACCATATTGAATTGTTATTGTAATAGTTGGCCTTGGGAAACCATATTGGGCTTGTAAAGCTAGTTATTAATGTATGTGGATAGTTATAGTTATGTTGTATGTGTCGGGATAAAGTAGGTTATATTGTATGTGTTTTTGGGATAAAGCTGATTTACAGGTACAAAAATGTGGGTTAAAAACCCTTGAAACTGCCAAAACGGAAAAAGCATTAAAAAAAAATTCCTTAATTCCGACGGAATAGGCTATTTCCGATAGATTTTCCATCACAATTAAGTAATTAAATATAATACATAAAGACACTAATTTCGTCGACAATAAGCTAAATCCGACAGAAATTCCGTCGAGCATTATACCGACACGTGGCATAGGAAAATTCGACGGAAATAATACCGACCGAATTATTCCGTCGAAAATACCCTAATTCCGACGGAATATTCGGTCTGTATTATTGCCGTCGAATTTTACTATTTTCGACCGAAGTTTCGACGGACTTAATTCCGACATGTTTATTTCCGACCGAATCTCCGACGGAATATTCCGTCAGAATTAGGCTATTTTCAACGAAATTAGGCTATTTCTGATGGAATATTTCATCAGAATTATAGCTTTTTGTTGTAGTGACTGTTGTGGTGGTATTTTTACAATTTAAGAATTTCCAACTTAGACATGTATTTGGACTTAATTACACTTCAACCATTGTTTTAATTTACTTATATATCAATAAATATCAAACCTAGAGGGGATTAATTTCGTTCTACATAGAGAGTGCAAGAGGGAGAAAATGAAAACACAAAATTCACAATAAAATTCATAAAAATTCAAGGGTTTGATAATTGTTCTTCCTCTAAAAACTAAAGTTGCCTAATTTTTTATTCTCTACATCTTCCATGGAGTAATTCTCTCTCTAAAAGCCTTTTCAAGTGTTGAGGTAGGAACTCTAACTTCTAATTTGATATTCTCTTGATCTTAGTTGCATCCTTGGTTTGAATTCTTTTGAATTAAATTATGGATAATTCTTGTATGTAACATGTTTTCTCATATATATTTCATTTTGAAAATTTGTAATTATGGTTGATTGAGGAATTATGAAGTCTTGTAAGAATCAATTTTATGAATTATAATTTGAATTGGAATTGATGAAAATATATACATGTGTTGTGATTAAGAATATTAGGTGTTTACAAGATTCAATAGAGTATTGTAAATTTTAGTTTTTGGGTATGCTTGAATAATCGATTTCCATTACAATGAAGAATGTTATGTGCTCCAATTGTAATTGTAAATTATGAACTAAAGCATGGTTATGAGCACATAAAGGGTTCCTAAGAAGGATGAATATGGTTTTGATAAATGCATAATATTCGATAATTTTGATTCGTTTATATTTAGTTTTATTACATGTTTTATGCGTATATGAATGTATTAAGGTATTTATTGATTTAAGGAGGAATTGGAGCTAAGAAGAGAAAAAGTGGAAAAAGAGATCAAAATGGGCGCGCAAGGAGAAAAAGAGAAAACAGACAGAGATTGTGGGCCGTGGCGCTCAAAAGGAAGAGCCGCGGCAGTGAACTTTGGGCCGCGGCGCTCAAATGTTGAGCCGTGGCGCTCGAGACTTTTGTGCGGGCGTGTGGGCACGTGGTTGTGCAACAGATTTCTCCCAACGTGTTATTTTTTTGAGGATTTCTAATGTAACTTGGAATATTATTTTTAGTGGCTTAGGACTTTGACCTAGGGGTATAAATACATTGTATTAGAGAAGTTGGGGACGACCTCCTTTTTATCAACTATCATTCTTTTCTATATCACTGAAAACCCTAGTTTCGGAGATTGAAGATTGAAGGCATGTCAAGCTAAGTTTTCTATTTCAATTCTAAGGGATGTTGAACCTTATTTATAATTAATGGTTTAATTAAGTATTCATTATTTATTCCTTCTTGTATGAAATTCATTCTCGATAATCTGATTTAATTGTTGAATGTTATTTGGTTTAATTGATTTGATTTCTGTATAATTGAATTGGTTAGCTAATATCATATGCTAGATTAAGGAATAGTATTACGTGTAATTGATATTGTTCCTAATCGCAAGTAGTAATTAGTGATACTTGATTGTGGACAAACTTTTGAGTATTATTACGATTATTAGAAGACAAGTTAAATAATCCGAGCTTGTGAGATTGTTGTTTGGAATAATCTAATTCCCTAATTCTTAATGCTACTGTTATATTAAATCTAGAGAACTTGTTTTAGTTTGTATGATAGTTATAATCTTGTGAAGAGCTTGTTTCATTAGTGATAATTTAATGGGAATTTCGGATAACAGTGCTTATTGTTATCTAGGACTATTAATTTCATTGAAGGATAAATATTGTTATACTCGATTATTTCATTATTGTAAAAAAGTGATACTGAACTGAAGAACTGAAATCCTTAATTCATTGTTTATTCTTATTAATTATTTTTTGTTGCTCTAGTTAGTTAAATCAAATTCAAAACCCCCCAATTTAGATTCAATAGTATTAGAAAATATTAGGATAAATATAAAATAATTCACTCTCTGTGAGATCGATCCTTGCTTGTCGCTATACTAATTTTTGTGTTAGTAGAGTAATAGTAAGGTTTAATTTTGGAGTATAAACGACAGCTCCCAAATTTTGGCGCCGTTGCCGGGGAATGTTATTTGTTTTATTTATTCTTTGTTTTTGTTGATTTATTTATTTTATTTATTTATTATTTATAGTTTATGACTCGGTCCTCTCACTTTCTTGAACTAAATTTTGATCTAGAAATAGAGAAAACTGCACGCGGGTTGAGGAAGGAAGCTCGTCAATCTAAAAGCACAATTGCAGACTTCGACGAAACTCCATCACCAGGCCTCAACATAGCACTAGAACTACTGTCAAATAAGTCATCCACCGAATCGGAAGAAGAAGAGGAGATGGCGGTGATAAACAATAACAGGACTTTGAAGGAGTTGACAACTCCTGATTTGCACTAACAACATTTGTGCATTGAATATCTTAATTTAACTGCTGCTTTTGAACTAAAATCCGGACTAATTCACCTTTTGCCTACCTTTTGTGGTCTTATAGGTGAAGATCCTTACAAACATTTAAAAGAGTTCCATATGGTGTGTTCAACCATGAAGCCACAAGGAATCACGGAGGACCAAATCAAGCTAAGAGCATTTCCCTTTTCACTGGTGGATTTAGCAAAAGATTGGTTATATTATCTTCCTTTTGGATCAATACTGTCATGGAGTGACATAAAAAAGCTGTTCTTGGAGAATTACTTTCCTGCTTCAAGAGTAGCCAATATAAGGAAGAAGATATATGGAATCCGATAGTTCTGCGAAGAAACGTTGTATGAATATTGGGAAAGGTTCAAGAAGTTGTGCTCTAGCTGTCCACCTCACCAGATTGACGATTAACACCTGATTCAATATTTTTATGACGGGCTTGTACCGATGGATAGGAGTATGATCGATGCCGCTAGTGGAGGAGCACTGGTAGATAAGACATCGGAGGCCGCAAGGAACTTAATTGCAACTATGGTAGCCAACGCGCAACAATATGAAACTAGGAATGCTCATGCATCACAAAAGGGTAAGTGAGGTAAGCACAAATAATTTGGAGCAACAGATTTCGAAATTAACTATTGTGGTTAGACAATTAGCTACAAGAAACTTGCTAGTCGCAAAGCCGTGTGAGATCTGTTTATAGCCAAATCATAATATAGATGCTTGCCCAACATTGCAAGATGAGGAGTCTACACAACAAGCCAATGCAATGGGAAACTATCAGACACAACCTCAAAAGAAGTATGATCCATACTCAAACACTTACAATCCAGGTTGGAGAGATCATCCAAACTTAAGCTATGGAGGGAATAGGCTACCAGCACAAGGCGTTTTCCCAGCTAGGCAGCAAGGTTTTCAACTGGCATAACAACAGTATCCACCTAGACAAGTTGCACCTATTAATCCTGGAACATCTCTTGAAGACATGTTCAAAGCATTCATGAACCAAATACAACAGTTTCAACAAGAGATAAAGACTTCAATCCACAATTTGGAGAATCAAATGAGCCAACTGGCTACAATAGTTGGTCGATTGGACTCTCAAGGTTCAGGAAAGCTACCATCTCAAACTGTTGTCAATCCGAGAGAGAATGCCAGTGTCATAACTTTGAGGAGTGGAAAACAAATGGATACACCAAAAGCCACTGTTGATTTTGAGGAGGAAAAGGCTAAGAAGGAAATAGAAATATATAAGGTAATACCTAACCCTCCTATTCAGCTAAAGACTAATCCTTTGCCTTTTCCCCCAAGGAACCATAAGACTTAAAAGAAGGAGGAACAAGAAAAGAAAATTCTGGAAACCTTTAGGAAAGTGGAGGTAAACATCCCTTTTTGGGATGCAATTAAACAGGTGCCAAAGTATGCAAAGTTTTTAAAAGAATTGTGCACTAATAAAAGAAAATTAAAAACTGATGAAGGAGTTACTGTGGGTAAGAATGTATCCGCGGTTCTCCAAAGAAAAATGCCACATAAATGTAAAGATCTAGGCATGTTTAGAATTTCATGTAAGATAGGTAATACCAGATTCGAAAAAGCCATGCTTGATTTAGGAGCTTCAATTAACGTTATGCCATTATCTGTTTATGATTCTTTAAATCTAGGCCCTTTGAAACGAACTGGTGTTATTATTCAATTGGCAGATCGTACTAACACTTACCCCCAAGGGGTAATTGAGGATGTCTTAGTGCAGGTGAATGAACTAATCTTTCCTACAGATTTTTATATTGTGGACATTGAGGATGATACATCTCCAAATCCTTCACATATTTTATTAGGGAGGTCATTCTTGAAAACAGCAAGGATAATGATTGATGTGCACAATGGGACCTTGACCATGGAATTTGATGGCGAAAAGATTCAATTCAATATATATGAGACCATGAGATACCCTTGTGATATTAATCCTGTTTTTGCTATTGACATCATTGACTCTTTATTGCAGGGATCTTTTGAGCATATTCATCAAGAAAGCTTGGAGGTTGCCATTAGAAACAACATGGAGTTGGACAAAGAAGAAGAGATTGAGCAGAATCAGGAATTGAAGGAAACTGTGGCTGCATTGCATTTTTTACCTAAAATTTCAGGTAAGTATGTAGTTTATTCTATTCAATTACCTGTTTCTCATCAAAAGTTATTGCCATCTGTTCTGCAGGCTCCAACTTTAGAATTAAAACCATTACCCGCACACTTAAAGTATGCATATCTAGGGAAGGATAACACACTACCAATGATCATTGCGAATAATCTAACCAAGGTGCAAGAGGCAAAACTGCTAAGAGTTCTAAGGGACCACATAACGATTGCAGACATCAAAGGTATAAGCCTGACTATGTGTATGCATAGAATTCTTTTGTAGGATGAAGCCAAGCCCACTAGAGAAGCACAAAGAAGATTAAATTCACCCATGATGGAGGTAGTGAAGAAAGAGGTTATAAAATTGCTTGACGCATGTATCATGTACCCCATTTCAGATAGTCAATGGGTGAGTCCAGTATAGGTAGTAATAAAGAAATCTGGAATCACGGTCATCAAAAATGACGATAATGAGTTGGTGCCCACATGCATGCAAACAGGATAGAGAGTGTGTATCGATTATAGGAAATTAAATGTTGTAACTAGAAAAAATCACTTTCCCCTTCTTTTTATTGATCAGATGTTAGAAAGATTAGTTGGGCATGCTTATTATTGTTTTCTAGATGGTTTTTCAGGTTATAACTAAATTGTGATTGCACCCGAAGACCAGGAAAAGACCACATTCACTTGTCCATTCGGTACATTTGCATATTGAAGGATGTCTTTTGGACTTTACAATGCACCAGGTACTTTTCAAAGATGCATGGTGAGTATATTTTCTGATCTTTTAGAAAATTATATTGAGGTCTTTATGGATGATTTCACAATTCATAGTGATTCTTTGGATGCATGTTTGGATAATTTGACTCGTGTGCTAGATAGATGCTTAGAGACTAATCTTGTTCTTAATTGTAAAAAATGTCACTTTATGGTAGAACGGAGTATAGTACTTGGGCATGTTGTTTCAGTTAAAGGTTTAGAGGTTGATAAAGCTAAGATAGAAATAATTTCTGCATTGCCTTACCCCGCAAGTGTGCGGGAGATTCGCTCTTTTCTTGGACATGCAGGTTTCTATTGCAGATTTATCAAGGATTTCTCAAAGATCGCGTTGCCATTATGTAAGTTGCTACAAAAAGATATGGAATTTCGATCTGATGATGATTGCAAAGAGGCTTTTGATAAGTTGAAGAAATTGTTAACCTCAACACGAGTGATATAACCACTAAATTGGAAATTGCCATTCGAGATCATGTGTGATGCAAACAATTATGCAGTAGGCGCGATCTTGGACCAAAGAGTTGATAAAGTTGTTTATGCCATCCACTATGCTTCTAGAACTTTAAATGCTGCTCAGATTAACTACTCTACTACTGAAAAAGAACTTTTATCTGTTGTATTTGCTTTAGACAAGTTTTGATCTTATCTGTTTGGTACTAAAGTTATAGTTTATTCTGACCATGCTTCTTTTAGGTATTTCCTCACCAAGAAGGAATCCAAACCGAGGATTATACGATGGGTTCTACTGCTACAAGAATTTGATTTGGAGATTCGAGATAAAAAAGGAGCAGACAACTTGGTGGTGGATCACTTGAGCAGGCTGATTAAGGATGAAGAGGCACTACCATTGCATGATTCTTTTCCAGATGAGCATTTATTTTTTACTGATGAGATTGTACCGCAGTATGCTAATATTGTGAATTACTTGGTGAGTGCTTATGTTCCTAATGAATTCTCTAAATCCCAAAAAGAAAAACTTAAGAGTGATGCCAAATACTATGTCTGGGATAACCCGTATTGATGGAAATTTTGTGCGGACCAAATAGTTAGAAGGTGTGTGCCTAAGAGTGAATTTTTGTCGATTCTAAATTTCTGTCACTCTTACGCTTGTGGAGGTCACTTTAGACCGAAAAGGATAGCTCATAAGGTTTTAGAATGTGGTTTCTATTGGCCAAATATTTTTAAAGATTCTTATCTGTTTTGTAAATCATGTGCGAATTGTCAAAAGACAGGGAACATATCACATAGGAATCAAATGCCAACAACTCCCATCTTAGTTGTTGAAATTTTTGATGTTTGGGGTATTGATTTTATGGGACCTTTTCCTGTTTCTTATGGTAATATTTACATTCTTTTGGCTGTTGACTATGTTTCTAAATGGGTGGAAGCTAAAGCCACCAAGACTGATGATTCTAAAGATGTTGTAGATTTTGTCAAGTCTAACATATTTGTCAGTTTTGGAGCACCAAGAGCCATTATTAATGATAGAGGAACACACTTTTGTAATATGGTGTTAGCAGTACTGTTCAAGAAATACAACGTGATATATAAGGTTTCTACATCCTATCATCCGCAGAGTAATGGCCAAACTGAGGTATCCAACCGAGAGGTCAAGTCCATTTTGGAAAAAATAGTCAACCCGAGCAGGAAAGATTGGAGTCTTAGGTTAGAGGATGCACTTTGGGCCTATAAAACTACATGCAAGACTCCTATTGGTATGTCACCTTACTGAATTGTATTTGGAAAATCATGTCACCTCCCTGTGGAGCTAGAACACAAGGCTTTCTGGGCAATTAGGTAATGCAACATGAGTTTAGACCAAGCTGAAGAACAAAGGAAGTTGCAATTGCAGGAACTAGAGGAATTGAGAAATGATGCTTATGAAAGTTCTAAGATTTATAAGGAGAAGACTAAAGCCTTCCATGACAAGCAGAATGTGAGAAAGAATTTTGTTGTGGGACAAAAAATTCTTCTTTACCACTCAAGGCTTAAGTTATTTTCAGGTAAGTTGCGTTCTAGATGGGTTGGACCTTTTGTTGTTTTTAATGTTTTTCAGCATGGTGCAGTGGAAATTCGGAGTTCGAGCATAGGGAAGATTTTCAAAGTAAACGGCCACCGGCTCAAACCATTCTATGAAGGATATCAGGTGGAGAACGTTGAGATGTTGGACTTGGTGAATTCGGTTTATGATTAATTACGAGGATTGATATCGAGCAAACGACATAAAACAAATGCGCTGCTTGGGAGGCAACCCAAGAATTCAGATTTGAATTTCTATCCTTTTTTAGTTTATAGTTGCATATTAATTAGTTGCTTCTTCGTTGTATAATTGTCTTACATTGGGGACAATGTAAGGTTTGAGTGTGGGGGAGAGGTTTAGGGTATATTAGGTTAGCTTATGCTTGATATGTTGGTGGAAAAATTAAATTAAAAATTACCTCAAAAATTTGATTTGATTTGGCTAAGTTTTTAAAGGTTTTTGGCTATGGAATGGAAATTGATGCTGATTTGATAGAATTTGTTTGATGGCAAATTAGTTAATGAATGAACTGAGTTAGGATCCATAGTTGACTAATTTAGATTGAGTTTGTGTTACATCAGTACTTGAATATGAGATACATGATGCCTGTTTGGCTGAATTATTTGTGGGATTTGACTAATTATATGTACACTGATTTCATGATTTAGAACGGTTAAGCTGCTTATTTTGTTTGCAGGACCACTTTAAAAAAATAGTGTGAAAACCATGTGGTGGGTTGAGATAGAGCATAAAACGACTCGCTCATAAACACATGCAGTGAGATAGAGCATAAAATGCACTCACTTAAGAAAGAATGAGAAAGGTGAAATGGAACATAAAATGCACTCATTTGGAAAAGAAAGTGAATTTGAGGGTTCTGGTAAAAAGAAAAAAATGAATAACAAGAAATATGTTCTAGTTTTGAGTCAGTGTGCACGGCTGTTGTTTCATGATAACTAAGATGGGTATTTATGTTGATCATAGGAAGGTTACTTATGTGGATGCAATTTAATTTAAAGATGTTCAGTGGTGAATGACAAGGTTGTTGTTATGAATTGATTTATGAAGTGTTGATCAAATTTCTGTTGATTAGTGTTGATATTCATGGATGAAAATTGATTTAAACCCTTTGAAAGTTTGGTTGAATAGAGTTCAGTTGATTTCAATATGACCGTTGTTTTGGTTTACACAAGGACGTGTAAAGGCTATGTGACACCCCCAAATCCGGGTACCTTAACCCTCGGATTCGGTGCTCACGATCCAATACATACATCATATAAACTACCCATTAAATAAACATCATATAAGATAATCCTTAATAAAAGGTTACATTCATAAACGTTCCCATGTCAACTAACCTTAAATAACATAATAACAACGAAATAATATAAATAAATTCATTACATAATTCATCACAAATAGAAGATAGACTACGAGTCGTCTATTCATGCATCTTGCCCTTGCTTGAAGATGGTTCCTCAGGCTTCTCATTCTTAGCTGAAATGTTTTGTGCAAGGGTGAGCAAACAAATTGCCCACAAGTAGAAAAATATACAATAAACAATATATGATTGAGCAAATGCTTATTCATTGGAATTAATCAACTGATAATCAAAAGCTTGTGAATTCAATAGAATAATCATCTATTAAATCAAATCATCGATATTGAGATATGTTGTATATATATTGAGGATCTCAATACCACGAACTATGTCCTAGGTTTATAAGCATATATACTGTAACCTTTACCAGTCTAATGGTTGTGGACTATCCATCTCGTACTCCAGGTGATCAGCCTTTTGTACTATGTATTGTGCACAAACATATTATTGCTATTGCGTAGTTCGGAATTATAGTTTCCGATAACATCTGCCCTTTATATAGGGTTGTTCATCTCAGCTTTATCATAGGAATCCGCACCAAAGACAATTCGGTTTGGAATAACATGAGAAAGAATTCTAATTTTTTTGAACGTTCATCGATTATGTACTAGCCGAATCAAATGAGTTTGATAAACAATCAAAGATTTAATAACAACATCATCTCGAATAATTGCAATAAATATGCCCTGATTCAATAACTTATATTTGAACAAGTATTATTCATCAAAGTAATGCTTTCAGAAAAGAATTAGAAAGCTTGCATGTCCATAGGAAACTCGCACAAATATGAAAGAATTGTACGGTTTAGGAAACTTTGCTTAATATTAAAGTATAAGCAAAAGTTAGGGAACTTGCCTTGCGCGTTCGCTACAAAGTTATGATATACGTTCTTCAAATATCTTACACAACATCATTAATAATAACATACCAATTAATCACATATAGACTTTACATAAAAGTTTACAACTTCTATTATAAGTCACATTTCATGTTGTTCGCGTTTTATAATAACGCGACCAATCTTTAAAAATGTCTCTTGGCCTTGCGGCGTTCGGAAATGACACGACCCGTTTATCTCCCCATTATGATATTTTACTTCAAAATATATCATTACTCAAAATTCATTTCAATCCGAGTTATAAAACTCATTTTCGCAGTTTTTCTTTAACAAAACATTGTTCTTGTTTTTATCATATCTCCTTCGTTACTCATTCATTTTTATTCGTTCTTATGTCAAATTAAAGCTTAGAATTGGTTTCTTACCTCTTAGCTCCTCTTTTGCTTGGCTTGAGAGTGTAAAAGGCTTGATTAAACTCCTTCTTGCTTCTCTTTGATCTTCTGAACACTTTGCTTCAAATTTACCGAAGACCCATTTCACTCTCTCTCTAGAAAGCTTAAGCTTTAATGGAAGTTTTGGAGATTAATGGAGGTTAAGGATGAAATGGAGGTAATTAATGGTTTATATTTGCTAGCTAGCTCCACTCTTCTTCCCTTCTTGCTATATGTTGGCTTCCTCCGATGGTTTTTCTCCGGTAGCTTTCTCTCTCTCTCTACTGTCAGTGTGCTAACTGAGCTTAGCAAGGAAATGAAATGCATAATGAGAGTAAGAGAGTTACCTTAGCTTAACTGATTGCTAATGGAAGAGGAAAGGTCAGAGAAGTTGAGTCGTTTGGAGAACTCGGGGACGTTTGGTTTCCTAAATGTTTGGTTGCCTGCAAGTCTCTTCCTCTCTCCTTCCTTATTGGTCCAAATATCACAAGCTAAATTCTAATTGGTTAACAATTGTCATGCATGGTTTTAATTGGTTGGGACATGTTTGTTTGTCTGCTATGTTATTAGCCTGATACTTAATACTCCCACAATACATAATTTTAACGGATAAAAAATAAACACCCACTTATTAACAATCAGGCCAATTTCATTGACATCACAAATTGGATTTTAAACTGGGTTTGTTAAGGAATTAAATTAAAAAAATAAATTATTCCAAAATTAATACCCATTAAAATATTTATTCAATAAATATTTATTACTATATTACGAAATTTAACTCGGGTAACAATCGTTACAGGCTAAGTGTGGGGGAATTTGATAAGTGCATAATATTCGATAATTTTGATTTCTTTATATTTAGTTTTATTACATGTTTTATGCGTATATGAATTTATTAAGGTATTTATTGATTTCAGGAGGAATTGGAGTTAAGAAGAGAAAAAGTGAAAAAAGGGATTAAAATGGGCGCGCAAGAAGAAAAAGAGAAAACGGACAGATATTGTGGGCCGCGGTGCTCAAAAGGAAGAGCCGCGACACTGGACTCTGAGCCGCGGCGCTCGAGACTTTTGTGCGGGCGCGTGGCTGTGCGGTAGATTTCTCCCAGCGTGTTATTTTTTTGAGGATTTCTAATGTAACTTGGAATATTATTTTTAGTGGCTTAGGACTTTGACCTAGGGGTATAAATACATTATATTAGAGAAGTTGGGGACGACCTCCTTTTTATCAACTATCATTCTTTTCTATATCACTGAAAACCCTAGTTTCGGAGATTGAAGATTGAAGGCATGTCAGGCTAAGTTTTCTATTTCAATTCTAAGGGATGTTGAACCTTATTTATAATTAATGGTTTAATTAAGTATTCGTTATTTATTCCTTCTTGTATGAAATTCATTCTCGATAATCTGATTTAATTATTGAATATTATTTGGTTTAATTGATTTGATTTCTGTAGAATTGAATTGGTTAGCTAATATCATATGCTAGATTAAGGAATACATGTAATTGATATTGTTCCTAATCGCAAGTAGTAATTAGTAATACATGATTGTGGACAAACTTTTGAGTATTATTACGATTATTAGAAGACAAGTTAAATAATTCGAGCTTGTGAGATTGTTGTTTGGAATAGTCTAATTCCCTAGTTCTTAATGTTGTTGTTATATTAAATCTAAAGAGCTTGTTCTAGGTTGTATGATAGTTAGAATCTTATGAAGAGCTTGTTTCATTGAGTGATAATTTAAGGGAAATTTCGGATAGCAGCGCTTATTGTTATCTAGGACTATTAATTTCATTGAAGGATAAATATTGTTATACTTGATTATTTCATTATTGTAAAAAGGTGATACTGAACTGAAGAACTGAAATCCTTAATTCATTGTTTATTCTTATTAATTATTTTCTGTTGCTCTAGTTAGTTAAATCAAATTCAAATCCCCCAAATTTAGATTCAGTATTATTAGAAAATATTAGGATAAATATAAAACAGTTAACTCTCTGTGCGATCGATCCTTTCTTGTCGCTATACTAATTTTTGTGTTAGTAGAGTAATAGTAAAGTTTAATTTTGGAGTGTAAACGACAGCTCTCAAGTTTCAAGCAATTCAATGGATTTTGTTGTGCCATATTTACCTATCTTTACATTGTCCTCCCTATTGATCAAGGAATGGTGAAATAGGAAGGTAAGATTAACATGGTGATTAAATTGTTAACCTTACAAAATATCAACTTAACTCTAAGGCCTGAGTTTATAAGTAAATTTGATATAAGGTTGAATGAATCAACGACAATAATCGGAGATGTGTCTCGGTAAAATTAAACAAATGTACAACAAATTGTAAATATGTGTTTCACCTTAGTGTTACAACTTCTATGTATATTTATATTTGTTTATGTAAGGTTGATGTGATTAACATAGTATTAATGAAAATGAAAAATTTTCTCTTATGAAGTTAGCCTATAGGCATCTTAAGATTTCATACATGACATTATATATGACATTGCATACATAGCATAAATTGTTCTCTTGTGTTCCTACTTAGCTTTGGCTAATTATATTACTTGTCATGCATCATGTAGGTTGAAGAGAGTTGTAAGTGAAAGTGGTCTAAGTTGGTTCGAGATTTCAAGTTTGGATTTGGGTGAGTGGAGTAACAAGCTAATGTATATAAGTAATGTATATTTGTAAAGAGTGTGAGAACCTTACGTCAATAAAGTTTTATTTTAATGACAAGTATGGTGAAATTTTGTAAGCTTTTGGTATGTAATGGTTTGTGTAATGGTATCCACCTTTTGTATAAAAGCAAGTTTCATGTAATATATGAAAAGTTCTTTTAGTCTTCCGCGTTTAAAAAAGAAGAAGTAATAATAAATAAGAGAATAAGATGATGTATGTTGTTATGTCTCGCCCGGACTTGGGCTTCCATGTAGGAAGTGTCGGGTCGGGGTGGGGTGTGACATATCAATTGTGAAGGTGCATTGAGGTGTTGCTTGTTCCTTTGCTACATTTCACTTTGCTGAGTATATTTCCTACAATATCATCATAATTTAATTACTTTAATTACTTTGTAATACTTCTTCTATTCCAAAATTACATAAACATTTGAAAAATTACGATTTTTATAAACAACTTTACCCTTAAAAAAGTATTGATATTGCAAATGTACTACCATTGTTAAAAATTTTGTTATGAAAAAATTGTCTTTGTTTTGGAGATTATTTTTTCATTTGTAAATTTTTTTTTTTCAGTGAGTGGAGTGATGAAGATAGATTGTTCAAATTTGAGTGTGGTTATCATGGTTTTTTTTTTGTTGCTTGTATTGAAAAACTTCTCTAATCTACATATTTTTATTATTTTTAGAATATGATTATTTTTCAAGAGTATTTATAGTGTCCCCTAGTTGTTTCTATATTAGCCCTCTTCGGCATTTCCCAATTATCTGTTATTTTGTTTGAAATGATTACCATTAATGCGATTCTTCTTATTGTAATATTTTCATCTTTTAACATATTACAGTTTTAATATATTTCAATCTAAAAGACTGTGTGACCCAAAAAGGTTTAAAATCGGCATGATTCATTTATGTTTTGAAAATAGTAAATTTCATATTTTAGTTCTCAAATTTTAACCCATTTCTCATTTTCAGTATATAAATTTTTTCAATTATATATGCATATATATAATATAGCGTTTCATGGCGGTCCATCATCATTCTCAAGCTTTTAGTACTGCCTATCATTCGTTCAACATAAATACTAAAACCACACGACACCAACTTTTGTTTTATTACTTTTCTTTTTGCACCAGAATTGCTTCTGCTATGCCTCTGTTTCAAAACAAATGTGATAACATAATAGTAAGAAGTGCTGTAAATGGTAACCAAAAAATTCGTATCGGTCCGCATCTGTATTCGAAAAGGGTGGAAATTATTTGTATCCGTATTCGGTTTTAAGGTATTCGCAAATAAACGGATACTAATACGGATATAGTCATATTCGTATTCATTTAACATCTGACCGTATATATATCTGACGGATAACGGATATTCGGTATCCGATATTCGATTCGTATCCCTATCCGAAATTCGTATCCGAATAACTTGTATGTGTGTGCGCGTGTATATATATTAAGTATTAATCATCATATATTAAGTAAACATAATTTTTCAAATGACTTTCCTTACATATGTAATAATTTGATTTTACTATTATGTGAAAATTATTTTTAAAATATGTCATTTCACTTTTAAAAAATAGAAAAAGAACACTTTTAAATATAATATTATTAAACTAAAATGAATTCATTTAATTTTAGTTGATGTATGTTTACTATTGTAAAGTGTAAAATATCGAAAATGTATGATTTAAAACAAAACTATAGTTATTAGTTTGCTACAAATATTTTATTTTCAAAACTTACGTGTAAGAACAAGAGTGGATGATAAATTAATATTATTTTTTTAAATAAAAATGCATTTAATTTGATACTTTCTCTAGGATGTTTAAATTTGATTAATTTTTATGATCAATGATGGATATGACATGCTTGACATTTTCGTTCTCGTTATGATTAGGATATTTAATTAATATGTAGTGTTTAAACCTTAAATGGTAATGGGTAATTATTCAATTTTTTCTTTTAATTTTTGTAAATAATTTGAATGAATTGTTTATTAAGTAACTGATAAACTAATTCGGATACTCGAATATTCGAATAATCTATTCGTTCTAATAAAATAAACGGAAACAGATATTATCCGTATTTAGATATTATTACGAATATCAAATACGGATAATATTTTTAAAATTTGTCAAATACCAGATACAAATACGAACAGGGTATTAGTTTTTCGAATACGGATACAGATACTACTATATCCGGATCCGTATATATCCGTTTACAGCCCTAGTAGTAAGGTCTATCTCTTTACTATGTAATGTCATAGGTTCGAGTTTATCTTTCAACAAAATCAGAATCAGCAGGCGTAATATATTGAAGGTAAGCTTTCTTTAGTTTCCCTCGTAGACCCTTTTCTGAATTTCTCCTAAACCTCCATGATTGAAATGTATCCTTAGAATTAAATTGTAATAGTATAGGTTCTCTAATAAAAAAAACCCACTAGTTCGAGAAAAAAACCCATCCTGTTCAAAATGATTTAACCAGTTTTAGTGCGATATGATTTTGGATCAAATTGCCATATACCCCTTCCTATATTATTGTGGTTGTGACTCCCCCAAATTCCTGTACTCTCTACAGTTGATTTGGTGCTCACTATACAACCACATATATCTCACCTGCTTAATATATTTTCGAGCATTATTTCCTTATACATTCAATAATTGTCTCCTCAAAATTAATAAATACATTCATATACTTATTCCCCAAGTCTTAAACCTAACATTCACAACACCAGCCTATAACATAAATAAGGCTAACTTACAATAAATTATCCATAAGAAGAAAATGCAACTCCACATCTCTGCCTCTTACACAATTTAATACACAATTACATCATGACTGATCTTACATTATTACAAAAATTAACATAACATCACTAATCTATTACATCAAGTTATTTAATCTTCAAACTTAACTACTCACTTCTCTTTATCTCTAACTCTGAATTCATTTGATCCTGTCTTATCTGAAAATTTAAATAGAATGGAAGATTAAGCAACAATTTGCTAAGCAAGTTTTATAGCTCAATACTTAAAAATTTAATACGATTTATCGAACAATGAATAAAATATATTTGAACACTTCAGAATCTCGGATCCAAGGAATAATAAAAGCTTGAATCCTTGTCCCTTAGCTCAACAACCAATAAAAAATAAATAACTCGGAATCAAATGATTTTCATCAACTGTGGCTCAACTTTTCAATGATATGAATCATCGAATAACTGAGTGATCATAAGGTCATGAACTCTTACACATTATGCTACAGGTGATCAACATGGTCGTACTCTCGTTACATGTAACACATTCATACCGTACTTCAATGGTAAACTGTACTTCAACGGTAAATGGTCGGCTCGCCCGACATTCTTAACAATTTTCCCCATAAAGGTTTAGGAGATATCGAATTTACAAAACAGGGCAACAACTGCACTTATTTTCCTTCTTCTAGTTTTTTCTAACTCTATTTGGTTTATGTTTCTGGTTCCTCTTTCATGTTCCATGATCATAACTTAGAAGAAGTATTTGATTTATAGTCATACATGATTAAGCTTCCATAAAATTCAAAGAAATAAATTGTCTATAATTTTCATGGATCAAAATAGGTTTAAGGTAATTACCTTAGCTAGTTTTTGTTTCCTTTCTTCTCCTCCTTTGCTTCTTCTTCTAATCTTCTTGCTAGGTCTTTTTTTCCCTTCCATTTCCTTTGTCTAGCCGAGCCTCTCTCCTCTCTGCCCTCTTATTGTTGAGCTTGGTGGAAATTGGGGGAGTATTCTTGCTCCCCTAAACATATATATATATATATAGGAGACTGATCCATAGTCAACGTTGTAAGGATAAAATTATCCTTACAACACATCGTGACCGTCCATTCGTTGATCGAACGATAAAATATACTCCTCATCCGTAGTTTAATACTGCGAACGAAAAAGATGACCAAAATATCCCTCCAAATTTATTTATTTTTGTTTTTCGGGCTTCGCAGTTTTAAACTGCGGATGCCAATTTCTCTATTTCTCTCTGCCTCTTTGTTGGCTGCCTACAAATTGAATCCTTCATGTTAACTGGCTCACGCAGTAGATTATTTATGAATTAAACCCCCTTTAAAAGAAAAACCCATTATCAAATCCATTCTCTAGAACTCACTTGCTCTGTAATCATGTAGCTCTATTCCATGAACCAACTAAAGTCGCAAACTTTATGGCTTCTTCTTCTTTTGGGTGTCGGTTCTTTGTATGTATTCAAGTTCCTTTCCTCCATTCTTAAATGGGTTTATGTTAATTTCTTCAGAGTTCTAAAGAATCTCAAGGAATACGAGTCATGCACATTGGTAACTGGGCCAACTGACGGTATTGGTAAGGCTTTTGCCTTCCAATTGGCGGGTAAAGGATTCAATCTTGTTCTTGTGGGTCGAAATCGTGACAAGCTTAAAGATGCTTGGGAGGCAATCCAGGCTAAATTCGGGCAAACCCAGATCACGACTGTTGTTGTTGACTTTTCTGGGGATCTATCAGATGGGATTCAAAGAATTCGTGAAACAATTGAGGGTTTGTTAACTCAGTTATACATACTCTGTTTTTGTTTTTGTGTGGCTATGTTTTTGTCTCTGTGGGTGATTCAGGACAATTAGGCATTAGATTTATTTTTTTCTATTTTCAGTTTTTATACTTTTTCTGGTTTTTCCATTGGATGTTACCTACATTTTGTGAGAGGAAATTAAATATCCTAAGAGTAGTAGCTTGTAGTAGGTAGTACATGATGGACTGATAATTGATAAGTACAGTTGCCATCTCAATTTCTAGTTTGCTTTTGTAATTAGTAGGAAATAAGAGCTAGCTAACTATTCATGATTACTGAGTTTTTATGATTCTAAATGCTAGATACTCTGTTTTTTTATGTGAAAATGTGCTTTTCTTGAATTTGTTGTTACTTATCCTAGCTCTGGGTTTCTTGAATTTGGTGGTTCAGGAGGAGAAGATGGTTTGTGCGAAGGAGTTAGTGAGTTAAATCTAGGCGGTGGAGAAGCCTTAGGTGGGGTTGGTGTATTCTTAAGTCTATTCCTAGGAGAGTTTATTTTTTTTTTAAGTTTTACAGGCTTCACAGTTTAATACTGCGGATGCCAATTTTATTTTATTTCTTATTTTTTTAGGCTCCGCAGTTTAATACTATAGATGATAATTTTATTTTTATTTTTTTAAGTTTTCCATGCTCCGTAGTTTAATATTGCGGATGCCAATTTTTTTTTAAAGTTTTTCAGGCTCCACAGTTTAATTCTGCAGACGGAGAGAGGTAGTTTGGACAACTTTCTCTTCCGCATAATTAAACTGCGGAATCCCCCATATTAAACTGCGGATGAGGGATAATTTTCACCGTTAGATCTGCAATTGGACGGTCACGATTTGTTGTAAGAATAAACTTAGTTGGCTATGGATCAGTCCTTATATATATATATATATATATATATATATATATATATATATATATATATATATATATATATATATATATATGGGGAATGACGTTAGCTATGGGCACTGTTTGAGCTAACGCATATCCAGCCGTTCAATATAAGATCGAAGGGCAGGGTGTGAGCACGACCGCTAGAGGGAGTAGCGGCCAGATATTAAAATAATTAAATATTATCTTGGCAGCTAGAGGGAGTAGCGGCCAGTCAAAACGTTGTCGTTTTGACTGGTCGCTACTCCCTCTAGCGGCCAAGATAATATTTAATTATTTTAATTTTCATATTAGCCGCTAGAGGGAGTAGCGACCAATATAAAAATTAAGTTGTTTATGGACTTGATATAGAGGAGGATAGATGCACCGATTGCTTTGGCGGCTCCTACTTTGGCGGTGTAGGAGGATAGATGCACTGATTGCTTACTTGCTTAGTTCTATTCATTGTTGACTTGACATATTAATTAAGTGCTCTGTCTTGAATTGCAAGACTCAGACCAACATGGGGTGAATAAATTTCTTGTTCCAACATACCCATTAGATGACTTTGATACTTTGGAACATGGGGTTTTTGTCCAATTCGAGAAAACATCAGAACACATATTTTCTTAAATCATGAAAAACAACATACTAGTGGACATATATATATATATATATATATATATATATATATATATATATATATATAAAGCCTATATAACTTAATTTTCATATTGGCCGCTACTCCCTCTAGCGGTCAATATGAAAATTAAAATAATTAAATATTATCTTTGCCGCTAGAGGGAGTAACGGTCAGTCAAAACGGCAGCGTTTTGACTGGCAGCTACTCCCTCTAGCGGTCAAGATAATATTTAATTATTTTAATATCCGGCCACTACTCGCTCTAGTGGCCATGCCCACATCCTGTCCTTGGATCTTATATTGAACGGCTGGATATGCATTAGCTCAAACAGTGCCCATAACTAACGTTTTTTGTGAATCATTCCTCTTTCTCTCTCTCTCTCTATATATATATTAAGTTACGGAATTTATTTTCATTTCTATTTACATTACCTCTTCTTTCTAATCCAAAATACCACTTACTTTAACACATTTAAATGTGTTATAAAATAAAATTAACTTTATTTATATTTTTATTTATATTTTCATTATAAATATCCGGGATATTACAATGATTTTTTATTTTGCACACATTTTTAAAGAGTTACTTGGTTCTAAAATAATAGTCATATTTAAATACACTTTCTTTACACGAAATATTACCAAATTCATATTTTGGCCCTTAAAGTAATTAGAGTTACAAATTGATACTTGATGTTCCAAATTTATTATAATGTCGACCTCAAAATCAATTTCTGACAAAAATTAACTGGAATACCCATTTTTCTGGGTTCTCATTTTGTTTAATACAATTTGATTGTATTCAAATATGGTTTGACTTAATCAAAAAATTAATTAACCTTTCCCTCTCTCTTAAACCCTTCTCTTCTCATTTAACCTTCCTTCCCTTAACTCCTTCCTTTTATTTTGAAGTCTTCACCTTCTTCTCTCACCCCTTAATTATTCCCTTCACGCATGTCCAGTTCTCACTAAGACCCATTGCAAATTGAAGGTTGTAACTAGTCGTTAAAATATTAGCAGTAGTGGAGTGTTTCTTTTTCCTCGTGGTGTCTATGTAAAGGACTAAGTCATCTTCACCATCGAAAGAACGATAAACCTAGTCGAGGAGAGTGGATGAGAAAGATGGGTTCTCTCTTATGAGGCGAGTTTAATTGGTGTGATCTGTCTTGAGTGTGAGAGAGTAAAAATTTGCAAAATAAAGAGAGAAAGAGTAGGTGTAGTAATTATATATTATACAGATGTATAGTTTTAAATTTATAAGTATTTTAATTTTTTATTGAAGTCAAACTGTATCTGAATACGACTAATTGTATAAAACAAAATGTGTAGTTGACAAAATGGGTATTCCGGACATTTTTTTTGCCGAAAATTGATTTTGGGGTCGACATTGTAATAAAATTAGAACTTCATGTATCGATTTATAAGCCCAATTACTTTAGGAGTTAAATAGTGAATTTGATGATATTTTGTGTAACGGAAGTGTATTTAGCCTTTTTAAAATTTTAAATTTTACCAGTTTGGTTAACCAAAGTTTTTAAATTTTACCAGTTTGGTTAACCAAAATTCATCATTTATGTATAATATTAATAGCTTATTAAAAACTAATATCAAGTAATTTTTTGATTTGAAACATTGTGTGGAAATATTTATTAATTTTTTAATCAACAATCAAGTGAGAAATTATTCAACAAAAGTTTTAAATTTTTCTTAAATTTGAATAGGCGATATTCTCAAAAATTAAATTATCATTTATTTAATACATTAAAATTGGTTGAGAAATAACTGCACCTATTTTATTTTCATTAGTCTACAAACACGCACACGCGTCGTAATTTTACTGGTAATTAATATATTTGAAATTTGATGAGAAAAATAGGAACGTGGGAGAAGAGTGGAGACCAAAGGGAGCGGAGGGGAGGAGAGGGGAGGGGGGTTGAATTATAACTATTAATTATTCTGTTTGTTTTGGGGTACTAAGCATGATAATTAACTTTTTTGACCACATCCTATTACACAGCTTACCCAAAACTTAACCATTTCCGTCCTTTCTCGTTTATAATATAGATATAGATGACACGTGTAGCATTTTTTGAAAAATCATCATTGATTTATTGCAATAGCATATTACATGAAAAATCATCATTAATAATTTACATGTGTTCAACGAATGAAATCGAAAAGTATTTAGTGGTGGTTATCATAAAGAATTATAGTACTATTAAAAAAAAAATTCAAGAGTATTCTCAAAAATATTTATTAATATCAGTAATAATTGTTGTTACTTATTATAATAATCGTCGAGGCAAATTACACGCGTTCACATAAATGACAAAAAATAACAATTTTGACCAATTGTCCTTACAGTATTAATATCAACACAATGAGTAATTTTTTCCCCTAACCTATGTAGAGTGTGAACTTATACTTAGTATATTATTAGTTGTAACGGTTAAAAATATCATTTATTGCGTTATAATACTATTATCCTTTTATTGTCTTGACATAACAAATATATCCGAATACAACAAAATAAAAATTAAAATGAAAAGTTTCTTTGAACCGTCTGTCTCATAGCTGGAATCTATTAAATCTTCTTTCCATTTTATTAACGTTCTTTGTCTATCCAGTAATCCGTTGTGTATGTAGCGTATATTGGCAGATAGTTGTATCAAAGCCTCCCCGTATTTCCTCTCTGTTTATTCAAACTATTTTAGCTTATGCATCATGCCTCCAAGAAGATTAAGTGTATGGAAATCCCTTGTTCTCATAATTTATTTACATATAAATACTCAATTTGATTTTGGTAATATCTAATTTTGTGGATAAATTTTTACGGGTAGGTAACAGACGAAGAGATGCCACCTCCGATGTGGCGCTTTTGTATGGATTTTCTGATGATTTGATTCTTGGAACTCTTAATGAGCTACTTAAGGTAATTGGACATTTTTATTTTTTCCTATTTATAAAAGTGTTTTTACTTGATATGACATATGAATTGGGTTGTAAACGGAGTTTAAAATATTTGACAGCTGTCATAAATATCCAATAATCATATTCGGCCAAAGATGATATAATTTATAATTGCCCGCATTAAAACATAAACGAATATAGAAATAACACTTGTATACAAGAATATCAATATCCGCTTTAAGAGCTATTAATATTATTATTTCTCTTAGTGTTAATATTATGAATCAAAATTAAATGAGAAGTTTATTTTTCCCCATAAACAATTTAAGTTTTTAATTAATTCATATTCTCATTCATTCTAAGAAAAGAAAAGAAAAGACAAATTTCCCATTTAATTTTTTTCTACTAATTATACTCATTTGGTAATAATATTACAATACTTTTATGAGCTGTAATTGTGCTATAGTAAATGTGCAATAAAAGAAACAAACACAACATTTGTCCAATAGAAAACTCATCACTATTTTAAATATTATGACCCGCATATTATTTTGTATGTGATAGTGCACAATTATGCACATTACTTATAATTTTGTTATATTTTACTTGATTATTACTTTTGTTGAACATCTTTTTTTATATATTGCATTTAGTATTATACAAGAATTTAAAAAATTAATTTAAAAATAATTATGATATAAATTCAGATATTGCTTAATAGAGACACAGATACATATATTTTAGATAGTTATGTTTATTCTATTGTAAGTAAATTATCATCTCCTTATAACGAATATGATTGTCCAATTTTTAATATCCGATAATATGAATTATGAGTGGACATGTCATATAAATTTTTTTGGATGCATACGACTATACTTATACATCCTTCATATGATTTTTTTTTCTTTATTTCTTTATGGTTCTTGATTTGAGAATTTAATGATGATTTTTTTTTCCTCCCCTTTTGCTAAAGTTTATGGTAGAGAAGGTTGAGTTTTCATTGAGGAAAATTCTTGTAGGATTCTGACTGAAACTATTCTAGCCATAGATAATCAGTCTAACGAAGACTAGGGCAATATTATAGATAATCAACCTGCCCAAATCAATCTTTTAGATGATGAAGAAGAAGAAGAGCAAAATCATGTGATCCATATTATTTTGTATATGTTAGTGTGAAATTATTGCACATTTAGTGCACATAGAATTATTTAGTTATTTTTTCAAAATATTTTTATGATTTATGATGTCATCTAAACTGGCTAATTGTTTGTTATATATGTACATTATTACTTTTGAGTTTGTTATATTTTACTTGATCATTATTTCTGTTGAATATCTTTTTTATATATTGCATTTAGTATTGAGCTAAAGATGTGGTCAGGCAATTAAGCCCTACCACATATAGACAGCAAGCAAGAGCTACGCTGATTTATTCGGAAAATGAAATTCTTGTCGCTAAATGTTACTACCTCTTTGCTAAGCATATGAATGCTTGATTGAGAGAAGCAAGCAAAAAAGCAACAGAATACAGAATATACAAGAATTTAAAAATAATTATGATATAAATTCAAATATTGCTTAACACAAACACAAATATCATATATTTTATATAGTTATGTGTATTCTATTGTAAGTAAATTATCATGTCATTAAAATGAATATAATTGTCCAAATCTTAATATCCTTTGGATACGAATACTGAGCAGACATATATAAGTTTTTCAACATTGCTGAGCTTGCACTCCATATATTATTTCTTACTCCAACTTAGTCTAAGACTCTTAGATTTCAATTTACTTTTAGTTATCTCCAATTTAGCACCAACACATTTTTCCTAATCTCATTAATTAATATAATATCATTAGTACATAAAATCCACCATGATATTTAATTCGAAGTGTCTTTTGTTTGGTCATCCGTAGCTAAGGTAAAGCAGTTGCTCAATCATACATGTCCTGTCCTTAGTGTTATCTTATTTCACAATTTTCGTAAAGCAGTTGCTGAATCATACATGTCCTCCTTATTCTTTAAAACTCACTAACACATTGTCTGCTAGTTTTCAAAATAACCCTAAAGGAGAGAAAAGAAGATAAAATGAAATTTTTAAGGAGAAAAAAAAAGGAAATTTTCCCTAAAAATGAGAAGTTTGAGAGAGAAAGTGGGTCTTTGTGTCTGAGAACAATTTAAAAAATCCCCTTTTCCATTCTTTTATTTTGTATTTCCAAGATAAGAAGAGAAAATTAAGTGACTCGACTTTTTTTTTTCCTTCTCCTTCTCTTCTCTCCCTTCTTCTTCCTTTCTTTTCTCCTGTTCTCATTAAAAATTCCCAAACATAGCCTAAAGGCAGGATCCTTTTCGAAACCCTAAGAGTAATGACCAATATATAGAGGCTCTTCCCTTTAATTTTCTCTATATCATGATTGTTAATTGATACTTGATACTTGATACTGTGTGAAAATTAGTGGCAGACCGCGGATTTACTCTACCTTTATATGGAAACACATTTTGTTCTTCAGAGTACAGACATAATTATTATTGTAAATGTGTTGATCACAAGGTCTTCCTATGGGAATCCTATACAATGTAACTCGTTGAATATATCATTTATTGCGTTGGAATACCACTCTCCCTTCGTTGTCTTCACCTAAGAAATGCATCCAAGTAAAACAAAATAAAAGTTAAAATAAAACGTTTCTCTGAACCGTCTGCCCCATATTTGAAATATATTAAAACATCTTTCCATTTTACTAGAACTCTTTCTTTATCCAGTAATCCGTTGTGTATGTAGTGTACCCCGGTGGACAACTGTATAAAAGCATATCTAATTTTGTGAATAAAGTTGTATAGGTAAGTAACAAATGATGTGATCCAAAAATATTTAAAATCGACGTGATTCATTTATGTTCTAAACATAGTAATTTTCATATTTTAGTCCTTCAATTTAACTCATTTCTCATTTTCAGTACTGTGTATCATTGGTTCAACATTAAATACTAAAACCGCATGACACTAATTTTGGTTTAATTTCTTTATTAATTTTTGTATCAAAATTGCGCCTGTTGTGCCACTGTTTCGGAGACTAAAGGTGATAACCTAGTGGTAAAGTCTCTCCCTTTCCTATTTCATGTCATAGGATTGAGTTTATCGTTCAACAAAATCAAAATCAGCATACGAAATATATTGAAGGCTACTTTCCCTAGTTTCCATCGTAGACCCTTCTCTGAGTTTCTCCTAAACCCCCATGATTGAAATGTATACCTAAAATTAAATTATAATAGTATAGGTTTTCTAATATAAATAAATAAATAAAAACCCCACTAGTTCTAAAAAAAATGAAAAAAAAAATCATCCTCTTTAAAACGATTTAACCAATTTTAGTGCGATATGATTTCATATCAAATTGTCATACACTCCCTTCATATATTATTGTGGTTTTGAATTTGCAGACATTTTTAAAGAGTTACTTAGTTTTTAAATAGTAGTCACATTTTTCACTAATTTTTAATTTTACCATTTTGGTTAACAAAAATTCATCATTAATTTATTATATTAATAGCTTATTAAAAACTAATATCAAGTAATTTTTTTTATTGAAAATATTTTTTTGGATATATTTATTTTTTTTATATCAACATCAAGTGAAAAGTTATTGAACAAAGGTTTTAACTTTTTCTAAATTTGAAGATACGATATTCCTGAAAAATTATCATTTATTCAGTACATTAATATTCTCTTTAAGTGCTATTAATATTATTGTTTCCCTTGGTTTTACTGTCGTGAATCAAAATTAAATGAGAAGTTCAATTTTTTAGTAAACAATTTATGTTTTTTTAATTAATTCTAAAATCCTCATACATTTTAAGAAAAGAAAAGAAAAGGCGAATTTCACATTTAATTTGCTTCTGGTAATTATTCTCACTTGGAACATGAAAATACAATACTTTTATGGACAGTAATTGTGCAATAACATACCGAAGAAAAAAAACAATATGGGGCCAATAGAAAAACTCATCACTATTTTAAATATTATGACCCACATATTATTTTTTATCTAATAATGCACAATTATTAATGAACTATATATTGAACAATTAGTGTGTATAGAATTATTTTTAATTTTTTGAGATATGTTGTGATTTATGATGTCATCAAAAATCACTAACTATTTGTTGTACGTATATGTATATTATTACTTTTGATTTTGTTATATTTTACTTCATTGTTACTTTTGTTAAACATCTTTTTTATATACTGCATTTAGTATTATACAAGAATTTTAAAAAATAATTTAAAAATAACTATAATATAACTTCGAATATTGCTTAACAAAAACTACATACTTATATTTTAGATAGTAATGTGTATTCTATTATAAGTAAATTATCATCTCTTTGAAACAAATATGACTGTTCAATTCTTGATATCCATTAAATAGGAATACCGACTCATATAAAATTTTCGGATACATACGAATGTACTTTACATTCTTCATCTGAGTTTTCTCTTTATTTCTTTTTGGTTTTTGATTTGAGAATTTAGTGACTTTTTTTTTTGCTTTTTTTCCCCCCTGCCTTTTGTCAAGATTTATGTAAGAGAAAGTTGGATTTTTATTGAGGAGAATTCTTATAGGGTACTCTTGACTGAAGCTATTATAGCCATATATAATCAATTTAATCAAAAACAGGGTAATATTATAAATAATCAACCTGTCCAAAACAATCTTTTAGATGATGAAGAAGAAGAAGAGCAACAACATATGATCCACATATTATTTTGTATTTGTTAGTGCATAATTTTAGTGAAATTATTGCACAGTTAATGCACGTATAATTACTTTGTTTTACTTTTTTGAGATATTGTATTATTTATGATTTCATCTAAAATGACTAACTATTAGTTATATATGTACATTATTACTTTTGATTTTGTTATATTTTACTTGATCATTACTTTTGTTAAATATCTTTTTTATATAGTGCATTAAGTATTATACAAGAATTTAAAAAATTAATTTAAGAATAATAATGATATAACTTTAGATATTGATTAACAAGGGCATATATAGATATCATATACTTTAGATAGTTATGTGTATTCTATTGTAAGTGAATTATCATGTCATTAAAACGAATATGATTATCCAATTCTTAATATATGTTGGATACGAATACTGAGAGGATGTGTCATATAATTTTTTTGGACACATACGAATATAGTTTTCATTCTTCATATGAGGTTTTTTTTTATTTCTTTATGGTTCTTAATTTGAGAACTTAATATTGATTTTTTTGTTTCCTATTTTTCGCTCCCCTTTTGCTAAGGTTTATGGTAGAGATGGTTGGATTTTTATTGAGGAGAATTCTTATAGGGTTCAGACTGAAGCTATTAATTCTAGCAAAAGATAATCAGTCTAGTCGCAAACAAGACGATGTTGTAGATAATCAACCATCCCAAAACATTCTTTTAGATAAACAACAACAACAACAACAACGACAACAAGTTGTACAACAAGTTTCTGAACAAACGGAATTTGTACAACAAGTTTATGAACAAACTCCGTAACAATCAGAATTTGTACAACACGATCAAGTCGAAATAGAAAGTACTGTACCTCGGCTACCAGATGTTGGTGGTCAAGAAAATTATGTACAAGAGATCACTCAAAAAGAACAACCTGTTACAAAAAAATTTGCACGGGAAAATGGTTTAGCACTTGAGGTAAATTTGTTTTTTTTTTATATTTATTGATAATATGTTTGCAAATTTTCAATAATAATCATTATTACGTGCTCGTTTGGTGGAGCGGTTGATGCGGCGAGATGAATCACTGCATGGTGATTAATTTTTTTGAACATATCCTATTACACAACTTATCCAAAACTTAGCCGCTCCTCTAATACCCGACAAAAAAAAATATAACAATAATATTTAATAAATTATTTTTTTAAAAAAACATATTGATTGGACTTTGCCTTTTGTTTGGATTAAACTAGTCATTTAATTTATGTGGGCTAATAATAATTAGTAAATATCATTAATTTGGTAAAATTGGGCATTAATATTAATTGGATTATGGGTAATATTAAATCTTATTAATCTTTTTGAAAAAAAAATTAATAAAATATATTAATACATAAATGAATAATAAAAACTTGAAACCCTTGTACGTTGTTTTATTATTCTGATTAAAGAAAAGAGAAAGAAGAGGCGACGGTGAGTACAGAAAACGAAAAGAGGAAAATTCTTCCAATCAAGGTAATACCATTACTTTCATTATTGGGTATCCTTTTGTAGTTTATTGTATGACGGGATCATGCAAGGTTAATTAATTTAATAGTTTATTATTATAAGTAATGCTTTGGAAGGAATCTCATGTAAAGCTAGTTTGGGATCATGTAAGGTTTACTGATTTGATAGTTTATTAGATGTTTAAATTTGTATTGACTGGTAACTAGCAAATGAATAAGGTATAATTTGGAGTAGCTTGTTTGGAACAGTGAGTAAATATTGCAAAACAATGTTGCTATTATACTATTGTATCAGATTATGTAAATTTTCATATATTAGAACGAAGCTGGGAGATTATAATTAATTTTGTAATTAATTATAATTTGCTTCAGGATTTGAGTTTATACGTATTCATTGTGAAACAGAGGTAGGGTAAATGTAAGTACATGGTTAATACAAATGGTATTATAAAACCTATGGAATGTAATAATAATAATAATAATAATAATAATAATAATAATAATTCACTAATTGTACTTATTTATTGTTTTGTTTAATTAGTTCGAACGGAGGGAGTCTAAATGAGTTATATTTGAAATAAATTTTAGATATTACATTACTTACTCCAGGTACAGATTCCGTACTCATTCAGTGATATTCTTGTAAAAGTTAATTAATTCGTTTTGTTCCTAGTTTCGAATTCCGTTATTGTTTCACATAATTATTTCTTGTGAAATTCATATGATAGTTACATTTTGGCATTTAGAATTCGTATTTGTACTCTTTAAATTAGGTTATCATGTCAGTATTTATTTTGATATTTTTTTAAAAATGTACATGTCAATACATTTTGGGGACTTTATTCGTTTGCGTCATTCTTTGTATATTTTGTTCACATTCGGGAGTTATTTTGATCGTTGATATCTTGTGATAGTTAAGTATATTCTTATTTGAAATAATTCGATGTCATTTGGAGATGGTCGTGTAAGCCTTATGATTTGAACCCCTTTTGGCTTTTATTTTATAGCTCGATTCTTAGGGAATACTTGAGCTAACCACCTGTGGGGGTACCACATGCATGTCCTCTTGACACAAGGGCATGGCACCTTCTGTGGCAGTGTGATCAGTCTACGGCGTATCCTTTTGTATGCTCTGGGTGTGAGATTTGGCCATTTGATTTGTTTGTTCAGGATACGTATGGGTCGACCCAATATTTGATTTGATCTGATTTGTTTGGCGGATTAGTGACGTATGTGTCGTGCGTACTATCCGATTTGATTTGTATACATCATGGTACCGATGAATTTTGTTAGCCTTTGACTATTTGTATTTGAGCTCAATATGAAATTGTTACCTTATAACCATTTGATTCAACCTTATTTTGTTGGGATTCTTTTGACTATAGTTATTCGTTCGACAGTGTTAATCATTTGTATTGGGTCTCACTAATTTTGCTATATTCCTAATTCGTTCGTGGTTTGTATTCGTTCGTTTATTCGTCTCTTTTGGTTACATTATAAGTTGTGGCATATTTGTACATCTTTATATCCGTACTGGGCAATTGGCTCACGCTGTGTTCTTTTTCCGGCAGGTAATCAGGGGTGATCAGGATTTGTGGGAAGATAGCTACCTTTGATCCAAATAAGTAGATTAGCTTTTGAGATTATTATTAGACTTGGATTTTCACAATATTTTGTAAATGGATGTTGGGCCATTTTGGCATTTATTCTTTAGAAGTAGAGATTATGTTAATGTGGAGTTCTCTTTATTTATATTGGCGGTTGTGACAATTGGAATTTAATGCATTTGAAAATATTTTGAGATTTATTACAGGAATGCATTTATTATGTTTTGTGCGTGACATCCCTTTTCCTTTTAGAAAATGGGGTGTTAGGAAAAGGGGGTGTTACAGAGTTGGTATCAGAGCTTAGGTTATGATTTTGTAGATTGCCTTTTAGGCTTGACCTGTGAGTTATGGGTAAACCACTCGGTAGTTATAAGATTTTATTATAGTGTTTGTGTTGCGTTTGATCTTCGTTTGCATAAATTTTGGCTTTGATTATTTGTTTTGATTTGTTTGTTCTTATTGGTTTGATTTTGTATCATAGATGGCTCGTAGGTCTTCGAGAATTGCTGGGAGGCAAGGTAATTATGGTAGGAGGGGTCAGGGGTAACCCCAGGTTGAGGCTGTTAATTAGGGTGGAAACATTGAAACTCAGGGTAACGTAATAATAACCCCGACTATGGTAGCAGATATGGTGAATGATGCAGTTACGTGGGCAGTGGCACAGGCTATGCAGGGGTATTCCGCAGGTGCAAGGAAATCATCATGCAGATAGTATGGGGGGTGATGCAGAAATACCACAACATGAGCAGAATGATCCTCTTGAGGATCAAGTTGGTCAGCGAGTGCAGCCGTTATATGTGTTATTGGAGAGGTTCATTAAGCAGAAGCCCAAATCATTTCGTTCAGCTCTGACTCCAATTGATGCGGAGAACTGGATCGCCCATTCGGAGAAGATTTTTGATGTGATTGGATGTTCAGAAAATCAGAAGGTGAGGTTAGCAGTTTATAAGCGAGGATGATGCTCAGCGATGGTGGAAATCTTTGAAGGCTACACAGGGAGATGAATCATGGATACACTTATATAGAGTGATTTTTGTGACATCTTCTATCAGCAGTATTTCCCAAATGTTGATAGGGATGCACACACTAGGGAGTTTGTGTCCATTCGACAGAAGGAGGATGAGACTATTACTGATTTCATGGCGAGGTTCACTAGATTGGCTGGTTTTGCGGGTTCAATAGCAGGAACAGCTGCACAACAGGCGAAAAAGTTCAAATGGGCTTTAAAATATGAGTATAGGCGATCGATCATCCACATTTATTTATAGATGTATCCCAGGTGGCTAATGCAGCTAAGAGTGTGGAAATGGAGCATAATGACTTTCGAGCTTCTAAATCAAAAGGGAGTCGAAAGAGAAAGAGAGATGATCAGCAAGGGCAAGGAATTGGACAGTTTAGCAGAAATCAGAATAGAAGGAAACATAGCTGGAATGAGCCTCAATCGGGTCAGCGATTTAATCCTCGAAGGGATGTTGCTTACCCAATACAGCAAGGTAGTCGTGGAGGTCAGCAGCAGGGTCAGTGGCAAGTTGGAGGGCAGTATCAAAATAGGGGGTTTCAACAGAATAGGGGTTTCCAGCAGAATCAGGGCCAACATCGCTAACAGGGTCAGATTCAGGGGCGGTATCTAGGACCAGTAGGTGGGGGCAATCTGAACCTTTTGCCACTTCCACCTAGTCCATGTGTTACATGTGGTGGGTATCATGTTGGCAGGGCGTGCTATAGAGAGACGGGGGCTTGTTTCTTATGTGGTCAAATTGGGCATAGAGCAAGGGACTACACAGTTCAGCGTGGTAATGGAAGAGGCAGTAATGCTGGTAATGGCGGTCAACGCAACACCAGTGGGAGAGTATTTACAATAACAACTAATTAGGCAGCTCAAGCACCAGGTACTATCTCAGGCATCCTTTTTGTAGGAAATCGTGAGGCATCGGTTTTGTTTGATACTGGATATACACATTCTATTGTTGCACTTTCATTTGTTCGTCATCTTGGAGTATCTTCTCACATATTAGATCATTTTTATCTATTACTACCCCGATGGGAAATTCTGTGATTATTTCTGAGCAATTTCACGAGTGTCCTTTGAAGTTAGGGAGGAGGGTGCACGCGACTAACTTACTTCTGATGGTGATGCATGATTTCGATATCATCTTAGGTATGGATTGGCTGAGTAAGCATTGAGCCACTATTGATTCTCAGGAGAGAAAGGATATTTTTGGAACTTTAGAGGCTCCAGAATTCGAGTTTCAGTGTTCCAAGTTGAATGGTGTTGTAAAGTTGATCTCAGCTTTGAAGGCGAGAAAACTGATTGCAAAGGGATGTGATTGTTATTTGGCTTATGTGAAGGATACCTCAAGGGATGAGGTTCAACTTGAAGACTATCCAATTGTGCGAGAATTTTCTGAGGTATTTCCTAAAGATCTGCTAAGATTGCCACCGCCAAGAGAAGTTGAGTTTACCATTGAGCTCATTCCTGGAGCGGAACCTATCTCTAAGGCACCCTATAGGATGGCTCCATTAGAGTTACAGGAGTTGAAGGAGCAATTGCAGGAGTTGTTAGATCATGGATTCATTAGACAGAGCGTATCGCCATGGGGCGCTCCAGTCTTGTTTGTGAAGAAGAAGGATGGATCTTTGAGGTTGTGTATAGATTATAGGGAGCTAAATCGGATCACTATTAGAAACAGATATCCATTGCCACGGATAGATGACCTTTTCAATCAGCTCCAAGGGGCGAAGTTCTTTTCAAAGATAGATTTGAGGTCAGGGTACCATCAGTTGAGGGTGAGGGATGAAGACATTACTAAAACAGCTTTTCGCACTCGGTATGGGCACTACGAGTTTTTGGTGATGTTGTTTCGGCTGACTAACGCTCCGACAGTGTTTATGGATCTGATGAATCGGGTTTTTAGCGAGTACTTGGACCAATTTGTCATTGTCTTCATTGATGACATTTTGGTCTACTCCATGTCTAAGAAGGAGCATGAAGAACATCTTCGTACTATTTTGGGGGTTCTACAAAAGAATAAGTTATATGCTAAGTTCTCCAAGTGCGAGTTTTGGCTAGAACAGGTAGCATTTTTGGGACATGTCGTGTCTGCGGAAGGCATTAAAGTGGACCCTGCGAAGGTTGAGGCTATTACTAATTGGCCAAGGCCCACCACGGTAACCGAAGTTAGGAGTTTCTTAGATTTGGTAGGATACTATAGGCGATTTGTGGAAGGTTTCTCTTTGTTAGCTTTGCCATTAACTCAATTGATGAAAAAGGGCACAAAGTTTGTGTGGAATGAGGAACGTGAGAAGAGTTTTGAGGAGCTTAAAAAGAGACTTGTGTCGGCTCCAGTACTTACATTACCGTCGGGGACAGGAGGTTATCAGATTTACAGTGATGCTTCCAAGAAGGGTTTAGGGTGTGTTTTGATATAGCATGGTAAAGTAATTGCTTATACTTCCAGACAACTTAAACCTTATGAGGTGAATTACCCTACCCACGACTTGGAGTGAGCAGCAGTTATTTTTGCCCTAAAGATTTGGAGGCACTATCTATATGGAGAGACTTGTGACATTTTCACCGACCACAAGAGCCTTAAATATATTTTTACTCAGAAGGAGCTTAACATGAGGCAGAGGCGTTGGTTGAAGCTTCTTAAGGATTATGATGCTAAGATTCAGTATCACCCTAGTAAGGCTAATGTGGTTGCAGATGCTCTTAGCCGGAAAAGTTTAGGGAGTGTGGCCACCTTGGTTACACAACCTCAACTCATCTCGGATATGGAGCATTTGGGTTTGGAGTTATATGCTGAAGGTTTTGATGGGTTGGTAGCAGGTATGAGGATGGAACCTTCTCTTATTTTACGGATTAAAGAAGCCTAAAAAGAGGATGGTGAGTTGTGGGCTGTAGCGTAGAATATGGATGAGGGTAAGCAACTCGAGTTTCGCATTGATGAACAAGGTGTGATATGGTTTGGTAAACG
>CM068382.1:15746615-15821615 GCA_034770075.1 Aralia elata | reverse complement strand
GCTTTTAATGATTTCAGTGGATCCATGATACCACGTGAATTTGGCCGGTTTGCAACTAGTTTGACACATCTCAACCTCTCTCACTCGAATGTTTCAGGCCCAGTCCCCTTGGAAATATCGCATCTCTCCAAACTGGTTTCACTCGATCTCTCTTACAATTATAAACTTATTCTCAATGAAAGTAATACTGAACATCAATTTCTCAAGTTTCTCCTTCAAAATTGTACCCAACTGAGACACCTTTCTCTTGTTTCTATTCCCATAGATTCAGTTATACCCAGAAATTTTTCTTCTTTTTCTTCTCTAACATTTCTCGATCTTTCTTACACTGGATTAGGCGGGGAATTGCCACCTGAAATCTTCATTCTTCCGAACTTGAAAACATTAAGGTTACGTGGTAATGATAATATCACTGGTGTTTTACCACAATCCAACTTGAGCGCTAGTAACCGTTCTAGTAGTACTAGTTTGAGGGAGTTGGATCTTTCAGAGAACACAATGTTATCAGAAGTACCAGATATAGTCGCCTCTCTCAAGTATTTGAAATCATTGAATCTCTGGTTTTGCAATTTGTCAGGTTCCATTCCTAAATTCATTTCAAATCTTACGCATCTAACTGAGCTAGATCTATCTGAAAACCATTATCTAGAAGGCCAAATTCCCAATGGTTTCGCAAACCTCGTACACTTGAGATCTCTCTCACTCGGACATAACACATTGACTATTGGTCCCTTTCCCTCTTGGGTTGCCAATCTGAGCCAACTTGTTTCTTTGGACTTGTCAGGCAGCTCTCTAATGGGCCCCTTGCCGTCCAACATTACTAGGCTACAAAAACTAACCCATCTCAGTTTATCTAGCAACTCACTCAATGGAACAATACCGTCTTGGGTATTTGATCTTCCGTTGTTGGAGTTTTTAGATCTTAGTTTTAATCAACTCATGAGTCAACTGGGTGAGTTTCAATTCAAGTCCAACTCACTTGAATACATTAATTTAAGTAAGAATGAGCTAAGTGGTTTCGTTCCACAATCAATTTTTCAACAAGTGGACCTGAGTTCTTTGGACCTTTCATCGAACAAGTTGAGCGTCATCGTAGAGATTGAAATGTTTTTGAGCCTCAAAAAACTTGAGTGGTTGTCACTTTCATACAACAACAACCTATCAGTGAGGTTGAGCGCCAATAACAACACTATTATGAACGCTACCTTCCCCAACCTCAAAAACCTTGAATTGTCGTCTCTCAAGATAAAGGAATTCCCATATTTCTTGAGAGCCATGGAGAACCTAGAGAATCTAGACCTATCCAACAACCAAATTCATGGCCGAGTTCCTGACTGGGTGGCGTCCAAGTGGAAGGATTCATTATATTCTCTTAATCTTATTTCCAATTTTCTTGAAGGATCATTACCCTTGTGGATATGCAATTCTAGCAGCCTTCGATATCTTTATATGTCGAGCAATAACTTTAGTGGTGTACTTCCGCATTGTCTTGGGAATCTCAGTGATAACCTCTATTCGTTAGATCTATCGATGAATCACTTTCACGGTACCATTCCATCAACATTACCAAGCTTGAACAACTTGGGGTATCTTAATTTGCAGGGCAATCAATTAGAA
Organism: Aralia elata; assembly: GCA_034770075.1. Taxonomy (NCBI): domain Eukaryota; kingdom Viridiplantae; phylum Streptophyta; class Magnoliopsida; order Apiales; family Araliaceae; genus Aralia; species Aralia elata. The sequence continues at coordinate 15,819,998 of CM068382.1, read as the reverse complement.
GGAATGGTGCCTAGATTGGGAAATTGTACGAGTTTACAGACTATTGATCTCGGAAGCAACAAATTAAAAGATACATTTCCCCAATGGTTGGAAAATCTTCCGCAATTGAAGTTTCTTATCTTGAGATCCAATGAATTCCACGGTCCGATTTTTATATCCAACATTTCCAAGACTAAATATCCTTTTCCCAATCTACAAGTCATGGATCTATCAAATAATGAATTCAGAGGAGAGATCCCAAATGTGTTGGGAACTTTTCAATTCCTTGAGGATTTAGATCTGCATAAGAATAACTTTCGTGGGACGATTCCCTCCACGTTTGCAAAGGGAAACCTCTTGAGGAGTCTTAATTTGTACGACAATCATTTACAAGGAGTAGTCCCAAGTTCATTGGCAAACTGTGCTGAGTTAGAAGTTTTTGATCTTGGGAAAAACCAGATAAATGATACATTCCCAAACTGGTTGGGAACTCTTCCGGAGCTGCGCGTTCTTGTCTTGAGCTTTAATAGATTCCATGGTCCAATAAACACCACCTCCAAGAATAAAAATCCTTTTCCCAGGCTGCGAATCATCGATCTTTCTTGCAATGAGTTTTCTGGCCTTTTACCAGAATTATTTTTCAAAAATTTCAGAGCCATGAGATATGTCGATGAAAATGAAAAGGAAATAGAATATGTAGAGAATGGTTATTACCAGAATTCAGTGATATTGGTGTGGAAAGGAGTGGCCATTGAACTTGTGAGAATTCTTACAATCCTCACAACTATTGATTTATCGAGCAATAAATTCGAAGGTGAGATTCCAAATGTAATCGGAAATCTCAAATTCCTCCGACAACTGAATTTATCCCATAACAGACTCGTTGGTTTCATTCCCTCACTTTTGGGAAATCTATCGAAGCTAGAATCACTGGACCTTAATTCGAACCAGCTTGTAGGAGAGATTCCTCAAGAGCTCGCTAATTTAAATTTTCTTGAAACACTAAATCTCTCCCACAATCATCATCTCAGAGGTCATATTCCTTCTGGAAAACAATTTAATACTTTTCTGAACGATTCGTATTATGGGAATTTAGCATTATGTGGATTTCCATTGAGCGACTGTGAAAAAGGTAAAATACCTCCAGTTCTGAAAAAAGAAAATGATTCAGATTTCATGGATGGTTTTACTTGGGAAACGGTATTGATGGGGTACGGGTGTGGAACTGTTTTGGGATTTGTTATTGGATCTATAATGTTTTTGGTAGGAAAACCAAAATGGTTTACTGTAATTGTCGAAAGAGAACTTCACAAGAAGGTGAGAAGGCCACAGAGGAGAGGATACAAATACTATGAAAGAAGAAATTAGCGACAACCGATCCAAGGTATTTTCTTCTTGTGTATTTTGTAGTTCATATTTCCATTGACATTTGAACTGTTTTATGAGCTTTCTTTTTGAACTTCTAATGATCCTCTAAAATGGCATCCGGACTTGTTGATATTTTAGAATGAAGTAATTGTGCATTTGTACCCTTTACTCATGTTTAAAAGTTAAAAATAAAAATAAAAAAAGCATTTTCTTGTATTGGATAGCCCAATGTGAATTTGTTTTCTTTCTCTAATAGTAAGAATTTAAATAATTTGGAAAGGGTAAGGACAAAGGCATTGTTTTTTGTTCTGGAACTTATGTTCTACGAAACTAATCATGTGTTTTGTCTAAATTTCAGGTAACTACAAGTCGAGGCTTTATAGCCATGACAATGATAAGAGTAAATTGGTCAAATAATTTTATTCTCGAGTGTGCATGTATCTTTCTTTACAAGTTGTTCTAAGACCAAATAAAATCTTCAATTTTCTATTTCTAAATCTTCCTCTATTAATTATGAGCCACTCTACAGGATAAACATAAACAAAAAGAATAATACTCTTTTCGTTCTCGAAAGAATAAGTGATATGCATGCCATATAGGGTATTGAATTTTGCAAGTACTAAGCAAACTACTATAGAATTTTAATTGAAATGATATGGATATACCCATGTCTAATTCACTTGGAATATTCAAGATAACAAAACAATCATGACCTAGTTTATATGGCCATATATCTCTCGAGTCTTGCCTAGTAGAAGTGGAGTATGAATCACGGCATTTGAACATTTATGATAATTAATTATTAAAAGGGATGTATAATGCATGGAAAACGTGCTATTATGTTCTTAGTTTTAATTTCTGTTGAGAAAATAAGAATGACCGTAAAAAGATCAAGCTTCTAATTAACGACCTCTGCTTAATAGAACTAAAATCTACATATAAATTTACTGCTTTAATAAAATCAATCAAATTTGAGGTATCAGTTGAGAGAATACAAAATTACCTCAACTCCATTGAAAGATCCAATAACATTATTAGGTAAAACTTTCTTAGAAATAAAAAATAAATGTCATAGGTAAAGCGTATAAACTTTGATTAATTTCAATATTGGTGGAAGAAAGAATACGATCAACTCTTTTAGTTCTTTCTTTATTCTTATTTTTGGGCACTACAAAAAGGAAGTCACCTTTTTTCTCCTTATTATTATTCCCTTTGTTTCAATTTATAAAATTATTATTAACTTTTTATAACTCAATTTTAAACATTTTCAAACTCAAAATTGATATGAATATTTTATATAATTTATGTCAATACAATTATGAAGGTTGAATGTCACTTTTGTTCCTCCAAGTTGTCACCGAATATCAAACTCATCCCTAAAGTTTATTTTTCGTCAGTTGAGTCCCTAAAGTGGTAAATTGGTGTCATTTCCGTTCCTCTTGCCAATTTCCCTTAAATCCAACCCAAATCTGACTTGATCTATTTTTTAAAAGGCAAATTTGTCTTTTCCAATTTCCAAATATATTTAATAGTCATGGACATCAATAGTAATGAAAGACAATTTTTTGATAAGGACAATATTTAATATATTTGGAAATTAGAAAAGACAAGTTTGCCCTTTAAAAAAGAGGTCGGATTTGGGCCAGATTTAGAGGATATTGGCAAAAGAAACAAAAATGACACCAATTTGTCACTTTAGGGACTCAACTGACCAAAAATGAATCTAAGGTACGACTTTGATATTCAGTAGCAATTTGGAAGGATAGAAGTGTCATTCAGTCCAATTATGAATATCATAAACTACCTAAAAAATATTACTAATTGTAAGATTTATTATTTTCAAATTTTAAATTAATCATGTCAATTTTAAATTTAAAAATATTTTAAATTGATTTTTACAAAGTCAATGGTGATCTTATAATTCGTAAAAGAGGGAGTATTATTTTCACTTCCACCTCCATTAATTGGGACACCTATATAGTTGAATCTTTTTCCAAGCTCTTTTCAGTCGTTAATTTGATTTTTCCGAAACATCTCCGCATTGAAGCATGGTATTACGAAGCATTTCTGATTCCTTTCAAACATATTTCTTCTACTTCTACTTCTACTTCTTTCCTCCTCGTCTCTTGTACGGAGTATACAATTACACTCTTTTTTCATGACTAAACGCATCATTTGTTGATCCTTGCACTTTCCTAAAATCTTTATTATTTTGCGACATTTTTTCTTCATGCTTTCCCTTTCTATTGTTCGCCTCTATATATAGCCTTTGAATAAATATTCCCCTGACCTTCCTATACTTATTCTTGAAGTCAACGTAAGACTCAATTTTTTATACAAAAGAAAAACGAAAAAACGAATGGAGTGTAATGGTGAACATTTAAATCAATTTTTCCCTTGACTAGCTGGTACAAATGGAGTATCTGTCAATTAGACTCCCCCGTGATTCCATAGTGTTTGTTAATTCACTGTTCCTTACAAGTTGGGGTTTGAAAATTGTGGCATAACGATAATGATGATCATACATATAAAACCCATGCCAAATTCTGGTTAACGACATTGTTAGCACCAAAAAAGAAAGAATAAAAAAGAGGGGGAAAGACTTTAAATTCGTTTCGACCACTCGTTATGGACCTTATGGTTTAGATCAAAAAATGCATGTCTACGCTTACACCTTCACACCCATTGGTAAAAGCAACTGTATTATAGGAAAATAATAATAATAAAATTAAAAAAAGGTTACTTTCCTCTTTATTCCAAAACATAAGATCATTTATCCCTGTATAAATATATTGCTTTTACATTTTACAAAGACAATTAATCTTATAATTTGGAACGGAAATAATATATTTGTTCATTAACTTGCTAAGATGAAACATTTACAATATAATCATGGTTGAATGACTTTGATTCTTCAACTTGTGTTCCGATTTCAATGTAATACATAAAATTTATAAAAGTAAAAATAAACATCTTTGGATATAGAAAAGAAAAGTTTTACATAAGTACACTTTGCCACCAATAGAATGTATAAGGTATTTCGTCCAATTAAAAGAGGACTAGTTTCACCGACAGAGACGCTGTTTTTGTGTATGGTATTTCGTGGATTTAAGACAGGACTAATATCATTGTTGTCTCATGGTAAGTAAAATTGGACTAGTATCAATCTCCCTATAAGAAGACTGTTAAATTTAAGAACGAAGTATAGCACACAATACAAATTAAAGAACAACGAAAAATAAAATACATACAATATATTTAGGTTTATCAATTTAATTATTTTTATTTGTCTGATGTTTTCGTTAGATGTCTCACACACTTTACAATGATCTACGCACCAAATAATATTTTTATAATAACTAGAAAACTCAAACTATTACAATATGGGCTCAAAACTCATGAGGCTCAATACATTAGTAAAAGGGTTAATTACATATATCAGTACATTTTTGAAAATAATTATAAAAATCATACATCTATAAAATAATTACAAAAGTATTACATTTTTTCATTTTTATTTACAAAAGTATTCTCTCTCCTCTTTCTTCTTTCTCTCTCCTCTTTCCATTTCTTCTTCTTCTTCAATGAAGGTTTGGCGTTTTTCATTTCTTCTTCTTCTCCATTTCTTCTTCTTCGTTGTGGTGGCGCCTTACGAGGCAGCGGTAGAGGAGCTGAAGAGAGAGATGAAGGTGAAGGAAGTGGAGGTGGAGAATTTGACGGAGAAGCTGAGGACAGCGGCGAGTATTAACGGCGGCGGTGGCGGGAAGAAAGGGAAGTCTCATCATCAGTCAAAGAGGAGAGTTAGTTGCAGTAGTCAAGCTCCTCCTGGTAAATTCTCTCTCCTCTTTCTTCTTCTTAAGTTTTGGTTACTATTGTATTAAAGGTTGGTTACTTTTTGTATTAAAAGTTGGTTATCTCTGTATTACTGTTTGGTTACTTTTATATTAACGAAACATTAATACAGAGGTAAGTAATTTTTAATACAAAAAGTAACCAACCTTTAATACAATGGTAACCAAAACTTAATACAAAAGGTATCCAACCTTAAAACAAAGGTAACCAACCTTAATACCAAGGTAACCAACCCTTAATACAAAGATAACCAAAAATTAATACAAAAGGTATCCAACCTTAAAACAAAGGTAACCAACCTTTAATATAAAGGTAATTAAGGTAACCATCCCTTAATATAAAAGTAACCAAACCTTAATACAGAGGTAACCAAACATTAATACAGAGGTAACCAACTTTTAATACAAAAGGTAACTAACCCTTAATACAATGAGTAACCAAAACTTAATACAAAAGGTATCCAACCTTAAAACAGAGGTAACCAACCTTTAATACAAAAGTAATTTCTTCTTTTTATAAAAGAAGAATTTGCAGAACAGAGATACTTTAATTACTTTATCTCTCTATATTATATAATATATATAATGGAAGCAATGAAGATGAAGCTTATTGTTGTGTTGACAGTGATAATAATGGCGATCTCCGCCGTGAAGAGTGTCTCCGCCGCGGATGAATCGGCTCCCAGCCCCACCTCCGACGCCACCGTCTTCGTCCCAACTGCCATCGCCTCTCTAATTGTTGCCCTTTCATTTTCACTCCTCTTTTGATTTCTCTCAAATATCCCCTTTTGATTTGATTTGATTCCACCCGATGAGAGAGAGAATGATTTATGAACTTATTTAATATTGTGTTGTGTGTTATTTTTGTAATTATTTTGTGTGTATTTTATTTTTGTAATTACTTTTTAATTGTTGTATATTAGTGTTAAGGACCCTTAGTAAAACTCAAGATCGGACTACTAATAAATCTCCAAACCCAAATACACATTACGCTTAGCTTCTAGGGGGCGTTGCCCCCCTCGGCCCACTCACCAGCAAACGAGACCCCCAACTACCTTATTGTAGTGACAATTAGTCGGACTTGCAGAAGAATAAGTCAATCCCAACAAAGATTTTATTGTTAATTTGGGATAGTTTGATTGACAAAGTTAATTAGGTTTCTCAACCTAATTAAATGTAATTTTGTACTCTCTCAATTTATTGTGTTATCTCAAGTTTTAAAGTGTAAAACTTGAGAAGATTATTATAAACTCATTATTATCTCTATAGATATATAATAAATATGACGCGGCCGTCATTCAACCCTAAATTTTAGGAGTGACCCTCCAACCCTAAAACTTAGCAATAAATCCTAATTATAAATAAAATCTATATATATATATATATATATATAAATATATATAATAAATAACCCAAAATAGTCTCTCAACTCTAAAACTTAGAAATAGTCCTACAACCTTAAAATGTAGGAATAGAAACCTAAAATTTAGTAAATGAAAATATTTTTTCATATGTTATTTAATTTCAAAATCTTTTCATCTACATTCTTAATATTATAATTATTTACTTACCACTACCTCTTATTCTTATACATTTTCTAATTTAGTTAGTATTCTTTAAAGTTTATATTATTGATAACAATAATATTTTATTATTAAATTATATAAATATAATTATTTGAGTTTAATTAATATTTTATTATTACATAAATAGATAAACATATGATTATTGAAACAAATAAATCATTTTAAAGAGGAATACTATCATTTATATTATATAAGTAGAAGAATTATTGTTGTAAATTTTTAAATGTATTTAATTTTTCATCAATAATTAGTTATACATTATTAGTTAAATAGAATATTTCAAAAGGAAATATTTTCTTTATATAAAAATCATTGTATATACACCATATTAATCTATTGTTAGTAGAATTAAGATATTAGTATAGTATAATATGAAAAAGTATAAATAATACAATAATTTTATATCAAAAAAAACTCCGTGCTTCGCTTGGGATTGTGCTCGTTAATATAATCGAGATTCAAAGTTTGACCCATGCTTTTTTTCTTTAAAAATTTTTCACGTTAAATATTGTGTCATACTTATGGATCTTTATTTATTATTTTTGTTTTCATTATTGAATTTCATAATTTTCTATTTGATTGCAAAAGAAAGAAAAGTAACTCTTGAAATTGAAATTGAGATTAATTTAGATTCACTTTTCTCAACACATACCTCTCTTGTCCTTTTTACTTGAGATAAAGACATCCTCCATATAGTCATATATATCTCCTTGGTGATTTTTTTTAATTTATGCTATTTGGTTTTTCTGGCAGATTCCCCAAACATAGAATTGTAACTTTGTTTTCCTCCTTTAAATGTTGCAATCTTTCCATGTTTTGTTTTCTAAAATAGGGGAATGGAAATCCTAGCGGTGCACCATCCTCTGATGATAGATATCCATTGCCTTTTCTTCCTTTTGTCGACTTCTCCCCTGACCTTCCTATACATATTCTAACCGGTTATAACCGGTTCAATCACTGGGTTCGATTTTAACCGGTTCAACCGATTCAACTATTCGATCCGATTCGGGTTTTACAACGATAACTAAAATTTAAACTGGTCAAATAATTCAATGATTATACATCCAACCTTGCTCAATGATTTTCTAGCTTGAAGTTTGTGTTGTAGTTAGTTGCTTTGATTTGGGTTGGATTTTTATTTTTATTTTTATTTTAAACAAGGTGGACAAATGTGATAAATATTAATTTCGTAGCCAATTTGAGAAGTAAATGTAACGTTTCATTTAACTCCAAAGAATTTGAGCATATGTTACAACATGTTTTGGGGTCTTCTATACACATTTGACCAATGTATGAGATGAATGTTATTTTTTTTGATGAAGGGCCGAAGGGTATCAAAACCCAAAAATTTAGATACAAACTTCAACCCCTTTCCTTATCTTTATCCTGCGAAGATAATTGTAATCATTCGACATAAAGCTGAACCCGGAAGCATGCCACGAGTCATTTTATAAATATATTTCTAATTTTAAAATGAATAAAATTTTATAGTTTATGCTATATATAAATGCTTGTAGGATACATATTACCAAAAAGTTGTTTTAAAAAAAAATGCTTGTAGGTGAAGTGGATTGTACTTATTTGGAGCCGCCATTGGCTGCGTTCTCAGTCAAGGCATGCAGTGGTCAGAGAGAAACAAAAAAATGAAAAGGTCAACGGCCAACTTTGGAGTACACAAGTTTGTGACACTTAAAGATTGGATTTAATGCCATCCCAGTTGGTGGATCTTTAATTTTGGGCACGGGAATCAGTCATCTGTTTTACTCAATCTGTCTAAAATATATGACATAAATACATTTCACATAAAAAAAATAAACTCACAAAAATTAGAATCGAACATGAGTGAGACCTAGCTAAAACTCACAAAGCCTTGGTCATAACCGGGTGGCTAATATCTCATATTGGTGAGCAACACCACTTTGGTCAATCACTTAATTAATCATAAATATTAACTTCAAATTTATCTGCCGTCTATTATTGTAAATAAATGCGCGCTGTTGTAATATTTCAGAAATTTGTGTATCCTCAACGTCATTTAGTAGTTTTAGGTAACAAGCTTATATATAAATGCTCTAGTTATGAACTTCTAGGTTTTTTCTTTTCTCCTTAAGAAAAGAAAAAGAAGAAAGTATATATAGAATATGTTAAGTAGGGTGATCATTGAGATTAAGGATTGGAGTTTTAGAGTTAATTATTATTAATAAAAATTGATGGTTTGATGATACGATTTTGTCTTTAGAATAGGTCCTGAGCGCACTCATAAATCTTATGAATAAATAAGCGAAGGGGTAACGGGTGGTCAATCACTATCTCTCTTTTATTCAGTACACAAAAAATGTACAAATTTCACTTAATTATGTATTCAGTTGACAAATAAGACTTGGCAGGTCTGGAAATACACTACAATCCCACTAATATATATATATATATATATATATATGAAACAACTTGGGTCAAATTTTGAATCCGGAATAAATTTTGGGTCAAATCTCAAGTCCGAATCGAATTAAATTCATTCAAGCAAGACTTTAAACCACTAGCCCAATAGTATCTTCTTGGGGTTGACTTCGTGTCCCCACCCCAACAACTTGATCGGATAACCCGACCTTAAACCACTAGCCCAATAGTATCTTTTTGGGTCATTTTAGATCACTAAAGGTTCACTCAAAAGGTCATAACTGAAGGTACTATTGCTAGTAACTTAATTCCTTATACACAAATAAATTTTTTCTATATCTTTTGATGTGGGACTGAGGTGTTACAAAATATAAATGCGAAAATGCTCTCCGATTCCTCTATAAATAAATTCTTTTCAAGTCAATATTACCACCATTTATTTACGTAATACAATGTTTATCAATGAATATATATATATATATATATATATATATATATATATATATATACATACACACACACGAAAAATCTCAAAAGCAAACCGATTCGTTCAAGAACCAGCTATAGCGACGGTTTTTTCCGTCGTTGTAGCCTAAGACGACGATTCATATATATATGAATCATCATCTAAGCCTAGAGCGACAGAAAAAATCGTCACTAAAACCGGTTCGCTTTAGAGACTGACTCTATGTGTGTGTGTGTGTGGATTTGTTAATTAACTGCCGTCCATATTAATTTAATAGCCAAATTTCTTTTTAGTGTTTGTGAAATAGAGTTAAGTGGCACCAAAAATATATTTAAATATTAAATTGCAAATGTATTTGTAATTTAATATGTTAAATATAAAAATAAAATACTTCAAATTTTTTTGACACATCTTGAAATCTATGTTACACAACAAAATTTTTACGGCAATAAAATGCATGACATTATATGTCCCACATTAATGGACCAAGTAAGATTGGATTGAGAGAAATACAAAAAGTAATATAACATATAAATGAAACCATGATAATAAAATATGATTAAAAAAATTGGATACAAAATAACGTGTTAAAATTTAATTAATTAATTGATGATTCATCATATATGGATAAAATCAGTGTTTATAATCAATCACAAATACATATTATATTGTATTTATTTTTAATATAAATTCTTTAGAAACCAAAACACTATTATAAAATAATATGGTCATTTAATGACGACAATGCACTGTGATTGACATGATAAGTAACAGTCGCCATACTTTATTACATTTGAGCGTAGGAGTATTCTCTTTATTGCGTAAGATCACGGTTTAAAATATTTTTTCAATTATCCTCAATAAATCCCTTAGTATCATATTTAATTATCTTATGGGTTATGAGTCATGCCGTTACAATTTTTTCTTACAAACAAAAATTCAAATACTTCACATCCTGGATAACGACATCAATATTTAGTACTGATGCACGCTAGCTTTAAAAGATTAATTGTGTCATGCAGCATCTATGCATGGCCTGCAAAAATAACATCTTACAAGTTCCAGTTAAAATTAAAGCCACTGAAATTGTTTCCTTGAACATTTAGCTTCACTTATCTGGACACTCAAAAGTATATAAAAAGGTTCTGCAAATCACACTTAACATTCTACCAACCTAATCTCTCAGTTAACAGTCTCCCACCATGGCACCATCCAAAAAAAGAAGCTCCCAAATATATCCGTCAATGTTGAACTTTAACTTACCATGAGAGAGGAGGCCAAAACGACAATATGAGATCTCCTTGGAAAGCTGTTATTCTCTCCGTTCTTTTTTACTTTGTCTTTTTAGAGAGTGTAATTTATTTCTTTTTACTTGTCGTTTGTAGATTTAAGAAAACATTAATGACTTAGTTTACCGTATTATCTCTACATTAAATACTAAATTATTTATCTTTTATCTTTTTCAATGAATTTTGAAAAGTAATATTAAGATTGTATACTCATTTTAATCAATCAAACAATAAATTTTTGCAATTCTTAATCTTTGTGTTTTTTCATAAAATGTCAAATAAAAAAAGAACCGAAGGAGTATATTTTAGTGATGGTAAAATTGGACTAGCATCATTCTTGGGAGTATATTGTTGGTCTGCCCACCAGCGTGCTAAGATAACCATTAGCCATGAGAGTTGATAGTATAGGATTTAGGCCTATAAACATGTGAAGCGAACAACATCTTATTAAATTTCAAGTAGACGAAAATTAAAAAAAAAAAAGTTTAGAAAATAATTGAAACGCCAAAGTGGAAGCGATATCCTGCCAATGTTTTTTTTTTGGTTTTGTTTTGTTGATATTTTGTGACTTTAAATCGATAATATTAGAGGAAATTTCTAAAGTTTTTTTTTTTGCGAAAATAATAATTTTCAATTTTAAATTATTTGAAGTTAGTAACACATTTTCTTTTGGACTCGTCTCGACCACATTACATTGCGCCAACATCTTGTGTATTTTCTTTCCATATATAGACTAATTACCATTTGTTGGACGGTATTATTCTCTGCAAGTCGTCGTAATTTAGTTATTCTACAATAATCGTTTAGTTTTTTTTTAATTAAATAACTAGAATAAAATTATGTGTTCAGTATATAAAAAAAGAAATTAAAGAAATAATAAATGCCCAGGTTGGATTGGGCTCTCCATTGCATAATAATGGAAGTTATGGGTACATATATTGAAATTGATAAAAGAAAGATCAATAGCAGCTAGTCCCCATTTTGATATATCTTAGTTCGGCCCAATTATAAAATAGGCTACCGTGGTTTGGTTAAGACTTGCATCCTCAAGATACCCTACTATTAGGTAGGGGTGAGAAAAAAACACAATCGAAAACCGAAAAAAATTGCAAAACCTAACTGGAAAAAGCCGAAATCAATAGAAAATTCTATAAATCGAAACGGGAAAAACCGAACCGTATGTTTGGGTATAACAATGGATATTAGTAAAAACTCGAACCAAATTAACTGAATCAAATCAATATATAAATATATATTAACCCTTCAATTATCAATTATTATATATAAAAGCAGGACAACCGATTCTATCTTCAATCAATTGAAAAATTAGCTGAGTCAACCCTTAAATAATTAAGAGTTAACTCGGTTAATTTTTTGGGAATTGGTCTGATACATCGGCTCTTCCCCTTCCCCACTCTTCCATCTTCTCAATTAACCCTAAGTCGATTCCTTTCCGATTTGTTTTCCTCCGCTTCATCTTCAGACCCATATACAGATCCTTCGCTTCCGTCGTCTTCAGATCTTCACTTCCTCTTCCTCTTCCACTTTTAATTTCTTTCTTTTTTAATGATAAATTCCTGAAGCAGCTATTGGTAATACCCTTTTTCTGCTCTAGCAGGACTATGTGGAAATGTTATTGATTCCTTGCTGGGAGCTACACTTCAATTTAGTGGTGGATTCTGCAGCGTTCGTAATAAGGCAAGTTTTGTGTATTGTTTTACTAAAATATGGTTTATTTAAATTTGTTTGTGATAAACGATCATCCCAAATCTCTCAGTAATCTGTATGGACGCATCCCAAACACTCACCTCCGCCGTCTGCACTAAAAACTCCGGTGAGTTACGTCTTCATCAGACCACGTCTCTTTTACTGTCTCTCTCACAGATTCACACCTCTTTTTGGAGTTAACTTTCTCCCCTCCACGGGTTTTTCTGTGTTTCAATTTCCTGGTGAACCAGTTGAATCCTCAAATGATTATTAAGTGTTTTTTTAATGAAAAAATTGCAGCAATAATTCAATTCTGCCAAAACCCAAAAGCATCCCTTTGACATGTAATAGAAGTATATATTTTTAATGCATCTTATGTTTTGTATACTTTTTTTTTCTTTTTTTTTGTAATCAGTCAAAGGGTAAAAAGAAGGTGATTGAGGAAGATGAAGAGGAGGAAACTATCAGTTCTTCGAGTGAAGGAGATGATGATAATGATTCTGCGAGTGAGAATTTTTCTGGGTACAGAATAAAGAATGTATTGAGCTTTATATATATATATATATATATATATATAAGATATTTTAGTGATTTCTATATTTATCTGTCATTGCTCATGTCCTTGATGGCTTTATGTAGTTAATCAACTGTTTTAATTGAATATTATTAGATTGGGAATTTGGGTGTCTTAATTTTTTAAGCCAAGTTCTTTAAAAAGCCAATTAGTGACTGTGATTTTGTATTTTCTGTTGTTTGGTTTTTCTGAACTACATATTCCCAATTCGTTGGGAATTTGGAAAACCAAATAATGGACAGACATCATCATGGCTTTGGGGGTATCATAGTTCCTCTGTTGAACAGAACAGTAAGTCTCCCATTAATGATTTGTAAATTTGTAAATTTGCAATTCTTTTTATATGTAGGGGTTGATTAAATTGTATTCTAGCTTATGGGTTTTGTTTACTTATGGATTCAGTAAATGTCTATGTTGAATAGTTTGATTCATGTATAGATTTTTTTTCAGAAGTTTTCATTGCTGCCTCATAATTTGTGTTTCCTACTTAAATTTACCTTTGTTGCTGGGTCATGGGTGTTTTTATATTCTTGAAGTTAGATATTTTTGCCAATTAGAAATGTTTCAAGTTTAATTTCCGTGTTTATATCAGAATTATAAAGCATAGTCACATTTCGTCAATTTTGAGTTATTTGATTGAGTCTTATTTTTCCTTTGATTGTGGGTTTTGTAAACTTAGGGGGGAGAAAGAGAAATGATGTAGCTGAAAATGGTCAGGTTACAGACCTTGAGCATGGAGATGCAATACAGGTATTTGCGGATTCTTCAAAGTCTAATTTTATGGCTCAGTGACTATTGTAGTGGTGTGTAAATTTATGGCTCAGTGACTATTATAATAGTGACTCCCTAACTTTATGCTTGAAAATTTCAGGCTGCCAACGTGGGCTTTTTGAGAATACTGTCACAGGTTAGTTGGATTATACTTATAGTCTATTACTGATGCATTGTGGAAATATAAAGCTGATACTTATGAATTTGAAAATGTCTAATCACTTTGCAGGCAAAGAACTTGATTTTTGCTACGGTTGCACTGCTAATTGCGTCCACATCCAGCATACACTCACTAATTTATTCACCCCTTTCCCGTTCTTGATTGAGAAGTGACAAATGATTCTAAGTTTTAGATGTGGGCATAACAAAGTTCAATCAACCCCATTCTTCGGTCAGTTACATCCGACTTCGAAGTTCACCACAGTTTGCCACAAGTATGTCAAATTTAGCAATTTTTTCTTTTGTGTATTACTACTTTGAGGATTCATAATTTGAATACATATATACATGTTTTTAGCACCTTTTTCTTTTGTGACACCGGATAACGTACATATATACATGTTTATGTTTTTTAGATCGATTCAATCTAAGTTATACGGTTTGTCATGCCATGTGATTGATTTTTGTTAACTACGTGGAGATTGATCTATTTGTTAAACTGAAGTTTATACAAATTTATAGTTGAATGTACCGATTGTTTAGTTTGAATTTTTGTTTTTGTGATGAAAATAAATGATTGGGTTTATTGTAGTTGGCCTTGAACAATGATTTAGATATGTCAATAAGAAGTTTAGCAATCAGTATAAGGCGACTATTGGAGCTGTTTTCTTGACCAGGGAAATTCAGTTTCAAGACAGGCTCTTCACTCTACAGGTTTGGGATTACTGCTTAGTTTCTGAGTTAACTTATGGAATTGCCCTTCCTGCTCATCTGGAAAATCTCGGCAATTAACAAAGAGAATGAGGTAAATTTTCCAAAACTATTCATATAGCATTGTTACTTAATTCAATTGGTTAATGCATTTTAAGTGTTTGATGAAATAAGACTGAGAGGATGTTCTTATGCTTTAATGTGTTGATATTTGTGATTCATATGTATGGCATCCCATACATACAAAAGATCATAGTTTTGTTCTTAAATATAGTAGTAAGACCTTGAAATATAATAAGCAAATCCCTTTAGTCATGGTGAAATGACTTTTGGTTGTGTTCCGATTACTTGAACATATATTTGTTTAATTAGGAGAAGAAGCCTTATTTAGATAAATCTGTTGAGCTTAAGGAAGAATATAAGAAGGCTATTGAAGGATTCATGACCTTCCACTAAATACTTTTTGGAGGATGTAACTGCTGAAAATAGTTATTCTACCTTTTTTTGTTTTGTTCGTTATGATATCTTAAGTAAGTAATTATTCATAAATGGCTACCACTATACATCATCATATCCTCATCCCCTGTGAGATAGAGCTCAGCATAGAAAGCATTTAGTTTATAAGAAAATTTTCAATCGATGGTTGTTAAAGTCTGTGTTAAGGCCGCTGTTGGTTCCCCTGATATTCTCGGAGACTAATCTCTCTGTAATGCACTAATTGAATGTTTTTCTTCTCCCTTTTTCCATGGGTTTGTGTTCTAATTGTATAATTATGGGCGTGATGGGTTGACTTTTGTCATTGCTAGGTCCATTTTTCCAAAGGGTACTTCTTGGAGGAGAAGAAAGTTCTGTACAAGACGCATCTGATTGATTTCAGCAACAAGCCTCAATGGGAAATTTTGTACATCATTTTTTTCCCAGTGTAATGGGATCAACTTCATTTACTCACTTTTCTCAAGTTCATTTAGTGTTGTGAATTGGTAAGTTAATAAATAGAAGATGTTGGGACTTTTCAGTTGGACTAACATTTTTATCATGGACTTAGAAACTGAATTAGTCGGTAAATAATACTCAAATTGGTGTTATTGTACAATTTCAAGGTATGTATCTTTCTTCAAATCTTTTCTCAAATATTGACTGAACTCATTACTTAATTTGAAATTGTGGGATATGATTTCACGTTGGTATATGGACAGTCCTTTTTTGAGATGAATGTCTGACAAATTATTAATTATATTATTCAAACTGGCTCGTGCATTGCACGGGCTGTTACCTAGTATATATAAAAACACCTAAAGCAATCCTTCCAATCGGAAAAATCGCTGAGTTTTCTCAGTCGGTAGGTATGAGTTGGCTCAAAAAAGTAAATCGATGTGTATATTCGGATTTTCATCTCCTCTTCCAATTCCAGTTTCTCTGTCATTAATTAAAAAGAAAAAATCTGTCTCCCAGCTCTCTCTCCTCTACAAAAACTACAATTACAACACCAACCCGTATTTCTCAATTTCATACCCAGAACCCCAATTCAACCCATCAATTTCTCACAATACCCTTTAGCTCATCCCAATTCGAGCATCAAATTATATGGGTCTCTAAGAAATTTGTTGGGTCCTTTTTGTTCAAATTCGACACCTTCAGTTTCTATTAGTGAAGATTTCGATGTCGAATTGGGGCGTATGTTATCGTTGTTGCCGGAAGGAATGTGATGTAAAATTAGTGAGCACTTGGAGCGCCATCAATTGATTGGAGTGATTATGGATTTTGGGGGGGAAGCCGCTCGCTCAGTTTCCATCCGGTGACATTGTTTTATCTGATCATCCGATTACTATGGAAGATATTGAACATGCCACGTCTTTGGTAAACATAATTCTTGCTCACCACATGTTTGATAAGTTGCAAATTGACATTTTAGACTTTAATGGGATGTGAGTTTTTTGGATTTATGAGTTTTATGAGGTTCAAAATTTTGAATAATTGTTATGGCATTATGAGTGTGATCTTTAATTTATTGGGCTGGTTATTTGTTGTTCAGTGTATTTAGATGCAACATTATAAGTAAAGTATATTGTGAGTAATATTCAAATTCGTCATAGAACAGAGTTTAGAAGATTTAAGTGATAGTACATGCAAATTCACAAAAATTGTTATATGGTGAAAGATCAAATACACTTTTTAGGGCTCTTATTTATAATTTTAACTCACACAATGGCTTTTTATGCTTATTCTAACAGAATTTTAGTAGTGTAAAGCTTAGTGCTATCATATGATTAATGACAAGTTTCAAATAATTAGTAAGAATTGGAGCTGAAAGTGAATGCCAACTATTTGTTGAAATTCCATAAGGAGGATATACATTTGGTAAGTGCAAATTGTAACTAAATTCCGGTCCAGTTTTGTATTGAAGCATATTTTTTAAAACAAAAAACTAATTAAAAAATTTCCCCCTTCATTATTAACTTTTCTTAGACAAGCTAAAAGGAGATAGAATAGGCAACTCTTTAGAGTTCCAAGTTCATTTGTGCAATCATCGATTTTCGTAATTTTGCGATCCTCAAGTTGAAGTGATTGTTCTTCTACCAAACGTTTGTATATTTTTGCATTTCCTAATTATTTGGTGGGTATGTGGATTAGTAAGCAATTCTCTTTGTACATAGAGTGTGGTGATTTCAAGATGTACTCCAGGTGTTGGATTGAATGCCTAATATATGATGTTTTCTTTCTTTTACTTTTTACTTTAATCTGTTTTGGGAAAGAAGGGGTGGGTCAGGTTAGAAACTACATTCTCAGTTATCTTCATAACCATCTACATATAGAATTCTGTTTTGTGGATAGTCGTGTTGACTTACAAGTTACACATTCATATCAGTTATCATTGTTGCCCAAGAGTGGTTCATTTTGCATTTCAAACTAATTAGTTCAAGTTATACCCATGTAGATATGAATTGCATATTTACCATTACTTCGATATTGCTCAGCATTGACTTTGAATTAAAATTTATTTGTTCACTTCCCATAAGTAATACATTTAATGTGCTTCATACTAGAACCGTCCTATTGAATTGATTGCCAACTTTTTGGATGAGAAGCTCCGTGCTGGAAATCTGAGGAAGAATGGGAGGGAATGCTTGATAAAGTATTAGTTTTGTTCAGATTTATATAAGTAAGCTGAATGCATTTAAATGGAAAGGAAGTAATCTCTTGTGTTATTTGATCAGGGAGTTGGTTGTCATCAGATTAATAATTTAAACTGTCTCATTTATATAGTTTTGATTCAAGGTATGGATGTATTTGAAGTATTCTATAAGATGGACCTTGCTAAAAGGCTATTGTTAGGAAAGAGTGCTTCTATTGACACAGAAAAGTCAATGATTTCTAAGGTAAATAATGTGAAAATTACTAAACTTTGGCTTCTTTTTTTACAAAAGAAGAAACATACATGATTATTTTAAAAGAAATTTTCTTTTATAGTTAAAAACGGAGTGTGGCAGTCAGTTTATTAACAAACTTGAGGGGATGTTCAATGTATGTATCTCTCTATCAATTCTTTTCTCTAATATTGACTGATCTCAATACTTAGTCTGAAATTGTGAGCTATGAGTTGGTACATGAATTGTATACTTTTAGTCCTTTTTTGACATGAATGTTTGGTAAATTATTAAATCTATTATTCAAACTAGCACGTGCATTACACGAATTATCAACTAGTTTATACCTAATGGCAAAAAAACCTTGAATTTTATATATATTGTTTTCAATTTAACCTACAAACTCTTTTTTTCACAAAAAACCTTTCAACTCTTTTAATTGAGCAAAAAATACCCTTAAAACCAAACCATAGTTAACCATGTATGAGTTGGCATGCACATGAAATATGATGTGTATAAAAGATACTTAAACAATTTTTTTTGCTGGTTTAAATTTTTTTTTTGACAAAGTCCTGGACTAAGAACACGGAATAAAAATTCAAAACTCAAGAACATATATATTTCTAAAAAGTAGGCAAAAATATATAAACTTGCGTAGTTCTTTAACACGAGCAACGAAAAGGATGTCGTCGGGATAACTCCACCCCGAATTTGAATAGATCGATCTACATCGATTAACACCAATCAAACTTTCTCCACGTAGAGATCATGAAAAAAAGTTTCATTAGAATAAGAAAATATCAAACTAGGATCGTAGAAAGGCTCCATAGATTGAAAATAATCCAAAGTACTAAAAGAAATAAAAATCCACAAAAGAGAAAATAAGAACAATTACACGGAAGAAAAAACTTGGAGGAGGGTCTCTTTTGGGTAGATTAGAGACCCTCCCCATATCTAAAAATATGGAGGGGAGGATTTTTTGCTGATTTCATTTTAATCATTTAAAAGAATATATTTATTAAATCAAAAATTCTTTTTAATTGTTAAAAAAATTATATCAATATATGTATATACATATAAATATATAAAGAGTATATTTTTTAATTAGTTTAAATTAAAATATTTAAAACTAAAATTATGTAAAAGAATAAAATTTATAAAAACCCAAAACTCTCCCCCACCAAAAACCCACCTCCCCTATCTCTAGCATAGCTCACCCCCACTTCTTCTAATTGAATTGAAAAAAGTCAAATACAGGCCGGAGGAAACTCCTTCTCCACTGTTGTAAATCTAGCATAATTAACAAGATCAAGTGAACAATAAAATTGGAACGACTTATCTGGAAACCGCAAATGAAATCGAGGCGTAGCAGAGCTACTGTCCTAAAAAGTGATTCCGCCCCCACAGGTAATAACCTCCGGTACAAATGGGCTGACAGTGAAACCTCCAATTGTGTGTACTCACAGAAAGAGGCTTTGGACTTGTCTTTGTGGATTGCCCGACTCAGGAATAAGAACAGAGTATTTAGAGGAGAAGTATGTTCGGAATATTAAGATTAATCAGATATCTTAAGCATCAAGAACTGATCCATAATTATAGGAGAAATGAGATCTGAGATCTAAAATACATAAAACGTGGGAAAGCATGGAAGAAGGTTTAAGAAACAAAAATGTGTATGTGAGCTTAAGCAACAAAAAATATGTTTGAGACTTAATGATCAGAAAAACATGGAACTTGAGAATGACTCATTCAAAAATTCAGTTACGAATTTTAGCAAAACAATGGACTACTTGGGAGCACCCGCGAAGCCAAATTGTCCGGATTTGCACCCCCTTGCGTGGGCGTAATGCGCGCCCACACGCATTAAGGTTTTCTGGCCGGAAGTCCAAGATCCAAGCTTGGCCCAACCCAATTCCTTAGCTAACCTCATGTACGTGAACCCATCCTTTTTCCTCAATCATGTTACTAAGCCCAACACTTGGATATACTAATATACTCAAGAATGGTTACCAAAGTGAGCAATGTGGGACTTTGGTAAACACTAGAATTTGAAGAATAGCTAACAATCCCCCACATGATTCAAATTTATTAAAGAAAAGTTAAAAAGTAAGAAAGGCAATGGATTTTAGATACATCACGTCGATACCTTGTGGTTTTGAATCGACACTTAGTGGAACAAACTCATGATTGTAGATTATAGGTAAATTAAAATCTTGAACCCATTATTTGTGATACAAATAGTTAAACTTGCACACATACCAAAAAATCCTGAATCCACATAAGTCTGCGGTTGAGCGTGTTCTAGGCCATGCGCTATATCCCAGATTTTTATAAAGGCTCTAGAGAGTTTGCCATAGGCTCTCATAGGAAGCGACCTACACTTCCACGTTTATATAGGCGAACCCATAAAGTGTAAACTGATATACACCACCCTTTAGGGCTATGAGTTTCATTAAGAATCTAAGCGATTCATCCTTTCACAATTTGTTAGTAAGCACCACATGCACACAAGAAGGGATATAAATAATTGCAGTGCTATAATTAAGTAATTCCATGACTTGTTATTACCCATTGAACCCAATTCACGGGATCTCCAATCACATGGGTTGGGTTTCCATCACGTATTACTTACTCAAGATATTGACAATAGTCTCATCCCTCTGGATGCTTTTTAGACAATCCTTTTAATCAATCCCTTTGTAAGCGGATCCGCAAGGTTTTTTTCAGACCTCACAAATTCCATGGAAATAACACCGTTACTGATCAATCATCGTACAATATTATGTCTCAAACGAATATGCCTTTGTTTCCCATTATATACTTGGTTCATTGCTCGGCCAATAGCAGCTTGAGAATCACAATGCAGAGATATAGAAGGAATTGGTTTAGACCACAATGGTATGTCTGCCAATAAATTCCTTAGCCACTCTGCTTCTGTACCTGCCAATTCTAATGCAATAAATTCAGATTCCATAGTAGATCTAACAGTACAAGTTTGTTTAACAGATTTCCAAGAGACAGCTCCTCCACATAAAGTAAACACATATCCACTGGTGGAGTTCGTTTCATCATTATCAGATACCCAATTAGCATCACAATATCCTTCTAAAACATTAGGATGACTAGTAAAAGATATACCTACATTAACTGTTCCTTTTAGATACCTCATTAGACGTGACAATGCATTCCAATGATCTTATAAAGGATTATGAGTATATCTGGTAAGTCTACTGATTGCATATGCAATATAGGGTCGAGTACAGTTCATTAGGTACATTACACTACCAATGATTCTAGCATATTCAGTTTGTGCAATACCAATCCCTTTATTTTTCTTTAAATGTACACTAGAGTCATAAGGTGTTCCTAATGGCTCTTCATTAAAGAAATTAAACTTGTTAAAAATATTTTCCACATAATGAGATTGAGATAAAACCAAACCATCTGCATGTCTATTAATTTTCATGCCAAAAATCAAATCTGCTTCTCCCAAATCTTTCATGTCAAATTTAGAAGATAAAAAAGTTTTTGTGGTTTTCACAACTTTCTCATCAGTACCAAATATTAGCAAGTCATCCACATATAAGCAAATAATCACACCACAGTTTCCAGTGAATCTACTATACACACAAGTATCAGATTCATTTGTCACAAAGTCATTAGACAAGAGAGTTTTATTAAATTTGTCATTCCATTGTTTTGGTACTTGTTTCAAACCATATAATGATTTCACAAGTCTACACACTTTTTGTTCTTCTCCTGGAACAACAAATCCTTCTGGTTGGCACATATATATTTCTTCATTTAACTCTCCATTCAAGAAAGCAGTTTTAACATCCATTTGGTGGATTATCAATTTATGAATAGATGTTAAAGCAATTAAAATTCTTATGGTTGCAATTTTAGTCACTGGTGAGTAAGTGTCAAAATAGTCAAACCCTTCCTTTTGAGTATACCCTTTAGCCATAAGTCTAGCCTTGAATTTATCAATAGACCCATCAGCTTTTAACTTCTTTTTAAACACCCATTTACTACCAATAAGTTTACATCCTCTAGGCAAATTAACTAGTTCTCATGTATGATTAGACATAATGGATTCTAGTTCACTATTAATAGCATCTTTCTAAAATGTTGCATTAATTGATTTCATTGCTTCTTCATAAGTTTTAGGGTCATCTTCAGTTATAAAAGCAGCTATAAAATCTGGGCCAAAAGTTTTCTCAAAACGTTGCCTTTTACTTCTAGTAGAAGCAGGTACATGTTCTTTATCTTTCCTTTTAAGAAATTCATTTGAAGATGGACTGCCCACGTCTCTTATTTTTATTGGAAGAATATTTTCAAAAAATTTTACATCCTTAGTTTCCAAAATAGAATTATTCTGATAATTATTAGTTTCATCTTTAATTACCAAAAATTTGTATGCAACACTATTAGAAGCATATCCAATAAAAATACAATCCATTGTTTTAGGTCCAATTTCATTTCTTTTAAAATTTGGTATAGCTACTTTAGCTAGACACCCTCACACTTTAAGATACCCCAAGTTAGGTGCATGATTCTTCCATAAATGATATAGTGTAGGGTCTATCTTTTTATGTGGAACTCTATTTAGAATATGATTTGCAGAAAGATAAGCTTCACCCCACATATTATATGGTAAACCAGAACTAATTAACATGACATTCATCATATCTTTAAGAGTTCTATTTTTCCTTCCAGCGACTCCATTGGACTGTGGAGAATAAGGTGGAGAAGTTTCCTGTATAATACCATTTAGTTCACAAAATTTTTTAAGACTTCCCGATTTATATTCACTTCCACGATCGGATCTGACTCTTTTAATCTTTCTTTCTAACTGATTTTCAACCTCTGCTTTGTATTTAATAAATATTTCTTCTGCTTCATCTTTAGAGGCAAGAAGATAAATTTGAGTGTATCTAGAATAATCATCCACAAAAGAAATATAATATTTCTTACCACCTCCACTTGTAGTATTTTTAAAATCAGCTAAATCACTGTGAATTAACTCAAGAAGTTCAGTTTGTCTTTCAACACTTTTAAAAGGTTTCTTAGCATGTTTTTCTTCCACACAAATTTCACATTTATTAAACTCGGTATTTGCAAAATTAGGAATAAGCTCAAGTTGTTTCAACTTTTTAATAGACGCCACATTCAAATGTCCTAATCTAGCATGCCACATATCCAAAGATTCAATAATATAAACAAAAAAAATATTCTTATTGTTCAATTTAGTAGAAGCATCAAGTACAATTAAGCCCCCATTACAAAAATATTTTCCCACAAACTCTCAATTTCGAGTAAGTACAAGTTTATCAGACTCAAACACAAGTTTAATTCCAGCTTTGTTCAACAAGGAACCAGACACAAGGTTTCTACGGCTATCAGGCACATAAAGCACATTTTGCAAAGCAATAGTTTTTTCCAAAGTTAATCTAAGTAAAACTTTCCCTTTCCCTGCAACTTTAGTGGTTCGAGAATCCCCCATATAAACATTTTCACCATTAGTCACACTTTCGTAATTAAGGATTATATTTCTATTTGCGCAAATGTGTCTAGTGGCGCCGGTATCAACTACCCATTCCGTGAGGTTGTCAACTAGGTTTACTTCCGAGACAACAACAATAATGATATCATCGGTTTCAACTAGGTTCGCTTGGGGCTTAGACTAGAAGTTATTATTATTATTATCTTGCCCTTTACGAAAATGACATTTCATAGCAATATAACCAGGTTTGCCGCACACGAAGCAAGGACCTTTAGTGAAAGGTTTGATCGGAATTTTTTGAACCTATTGTCTTTACCCTGAGTTGAGTTCTGATTTTTTTCTTTGTGGTTTTTGGACGGTTTTTGATTTGGATAATTATGGGTCTTCCATTGTGGCCTTTCTTCAACGAGATTGGTCTTTGCAGAATGATGAGCAACTATGTCTCCTCTATCTTTTGCCCTGTTTTGTTCTTTAATATGTATGTGTGCAACTAGTTCCTGCATAGTAAAATCTTTAGTGTTATGCTTAAGGTTCATCTTATAATCTTTCCATGAGGGTGGTAATTTTTCAATAAGTGCAGCAGCTTGAAAGATCTCACATATTTTCATTCCTTCCCCAATAACCTCTCCCACAATAGTCTGATATAGATGAACTTGCTCTATTACGGATTTTCCATCTTGCATCTTAAAGCTAAAAAAATTTCAGCAACATATTTCTTAAGTCTAGAGTTTTCTACAACATACTTAGATTTTAAGGCTTCCCAAATCTTCTTAGCACTATCATACGTGTAATAAATCTCAAACAACGTATTAGACAAGTAGTGCAACATATATCTACGACATGTACGATTATCTTTAGCATAATCCCATGTTGTAGAATTATCAGCATAAGTTATTTCAAGAGTTTCAAGAACATCATTAACAGGAGTAGCAGGAAGTTTCACAAGAGGATCCACATATAACATATATTTCAGATTCATAGTTTCCAAAAAAAATAACATGTCTTCAGACCATCTCTTAAAATTCTTACCATCAAAACGTTCAATTTTAGCAAAGTCTAAAGCAGATTTCATCTTGTTAATAAATCGAATCACTTTTTAGATTGTTGGAAATCTAGCAGAATTAACAAGATCAAGTGAACAATAAAATTGGAACGACTTATCTGGAAACAACGAATGAAACCGAGGCGTAGCAGAGCTACTGTCCTAAAAAGTGATTCCGCCCCCACAGGTAATAACCTCCGGTACAAATGTGTTGACAGTGAAACCTTCAATTGTGTGTACTCACAGAAAGAGGCTTTGGACTTGTCTTTGTGGATTGCCCGACTCACGGAATAAGAACATAGTATTTATAGGAGAAGTATGTTCGGAATATTAAGATTAATCAAATGTTTTAAAGCATTAAGAACTAATCCATATTTATAGGAGAAAAACACATAAAACGTGGGAATGTTGGAGCTATTGACTTGGTCTGCAACGTGATAGCTAAATAATAGGTAGGAATTATTATTTAAACCGTCAAGTAAGCTAGTTTGTAGGAGTTGACTTGTTCAATTCTGTTTAGATGTGTTTTCCTTGTATTTCGATTTTTCTGTTTGTTAGGCTTTATAAAAGCCTCATTTATCTTTCTATTTTTAATAAGAAGCATAATCAGTTTCCTTTATTTGGTATCAGAGCAAGTACGGACCTGATAAAAGAAATATATAATTTGAGTGTTTGAGAGGAAAAACACGAAAACAGGAAATGACAACTGATTCAGGAAGCTTCACAACACCTTGCGTTCCAAAATTCGACGGAGACTACGATCACTGGAGTTTGATTATGGAAAATCTCCTGCGTTCTAAGGAGTATTGGAGCGTTATTCAATATGGTTTCGAAGAACCAAAGGAAAATGAAGTCGTAGACACAGCACAACAAAAGGCAATCGACGAAGCAAGACTCAAGGATCTCAAATCAAAGAATTATCTCTTTCAATCTATAGATAAGAGTATCTTGAAAACCATCACTGAGAAGGAGACTGCCAAGTAATTTGTGGGATTCAATGAAAGTCAAGTATCAGGGAAGTGCTAGAGTGAAGCGGGCTCAGCTACAACGACTTCGCAGAACATTTAAAACTCTAGAAATGAAGTCAGGAGAAGGTATGTCTGAGTATTGTGCAAGAATTATGTCTACTGCTAATGACATGAGGAATTGCGGAGAAGATATGCCCGATGTCAAAATCGTTGAGCAAATACTTCGGAGTCTCACTGAAAAATTCAACTTCGTAGTATGCTCAATTGAGGAATCCAAAGACATTGACAAACTTACAGTAGATGAATTACAAGCATCTTTGCTTGTACATGAACAAAAGGTGATTGAGAAGAAGAGTGAAGAGCAAGTTCTACAGGTGGAGAATGAGCCAAGGAATGCACAAGGAAGAGGCAGAGGGACATTTCAAAGAGGAAGAAGTCACTTTAGAGGACGGGGAAGAGCTAGGCCTTTTGTCAACAGGTCAGCCATTAAATGTTTTCGATGTGGAAATCAAGGACATTATCAATTTGAATGCCCAAGCTCGGAAAAAGGAGTCGTCAACTATGCTGAATTTGACAAGGAGGAAGAACTACTCTTGATGGCGCACACAAAAGTCAGTAAAGCTGAATGAAAGGGCATTTGGTTTCTCGATTCCGGGTGCTCAAATCATATGACAGGAGACAAAACCTGGTTTATTGAGCTCGATGAAAATTTCAAACACTCTGTCAAATTGGGAAATAATTCAAAAATGGCAGTTGAAGGAAAAGGCAGCATCAGATTTGAAGTAGAAGGTATCACACAAACCGTGTCAAATGTGTACTATGTCCCCAATCTCACCAACAATTTGCTAAGCATAGGCTAGCTACAGGAGAAGCGCTTGGTGATCTTAATCAAAGAAGGAACCTGTCGAATCTATCATCAACAAAGGGGCCTGATAATAAACACACAAATGACTGCAAATCGCATGTTCCTGGTTTATGCGAAGATGAAGTCGTTGCCTGGTAACTGCTTGAAGATGGAAGAAGAATACTTGGAGATTCTCTGGCACAGGAGATATGGGCACTTAAACAACAAGTCTATTCAAATTATGCAACAGAAACAAATGGTGAAAGGACTGCCAAAATTAAAAGAAGTAGACAAAGTTTGCAAAATGTACAATGTGGGAAAGCAGCAACGACAAGAATTTCCAAAGAAAAGCAAGTGGAGAGCATCAAATAAATTGGAATTAATTCATGGAGATCTTTGTGGACCAATCACCCCAATCTCCCACAGTGGTAAGAGGTATTTGTTGGTACTGATAGATGATTTCTCTTGGAAAACATGGATTTATTTTCTTGCAGATAAATCAGAAGTTTTTGAAACATTCAAAACCTTCAAAAACTTTGCTGAAAAAGAAGCAAAAACGCCATATGTGGATTCAGAACTGACAGGGGAGGAGAATTCACATCAAATGAATTCAACAAATTCTACAAAGATAATGGCATAAGACGACAACTAACAACAACTTACACTCCACAGCAAAATGGAGTCGCAGAAAGAAAAAATCGGACCATCATGAACATGGTACGATGTCTGTTGTCTGAGAAGGAGGTGCCGAAATCATTGTGGCCAGAAGCAGCTAAATGGACAACTCATGTTTTGAATCGCAGTTACACAAAGGTAGTCAAGGACATGGTACCTGAGGAGAGGTGGACAGGAGTAAAACCAAATGTAGAATACTTAAGAGTATTTGGTTCGATTGCACATGTGCACGTCCCTGAACAAAAGAGAACTAAGCTTGATGATCGAAGTCACAAATGCATCTTGCTTGGAGTTAGTGACAAATCTAAGGCCTATCATTTGTATGATCCCGTGACGAAGAAAATAATCATAAGTAGAGATGTTATATTCGAAGAAGGTGGAAAGTAGGATTGGAACCTAAGTACAACAGAGGCAGAGCAGGATGTGTTGGCTTGGGGAGACGCTGATGATATTGCCACAGAAGAGTCTGAAGGAGAAGAGACTGATGGAGAATCTAATGAAGTAGAAGACGGCAATTTAGAAGCAATTCCAGAAATTGAGGAATCTTCAACAGAATTCCCACAACAGACAAGAAGAAGAAGAGAGCCCGTTTGGATGCGCGACTACGAAAGTGGTGAACGCTTGTCTGAAGAAGAAGAATCAGACGAAAGCTTAGTTTTTCACATCTCCAACGATGATCCAATAAACTTTGACGAAGCAGTAAAGGAAAAGAAGCGGCAGAAGGCCATGAAGTTTGAAATTCAAGCTATTGAGAGAAATCAGACCTGGGAGCTTGTGTCATTGCCACATCGAGCAAAGAAAATCGGTATCAAATGGGTTTTCAAAACGAAATTAAATGAAGAAGGCAAAGTAGACAAATGTAAAGCTAGACTCGTCGCCAAGGGATATTCACAAAAAGCAAGAGTAAACTACAATGAAGTGTATGCGCCAGTAGCACGATGGGATATAATCAGAATTCTGTTGGCACTAGCAGCTCAACGTAGATGGTGCATCTATCAACTTGACGTTAAGAGTGCTTTCTTGTACGGTGAATTGAATGAGGAGGTTTACGTTGACCAGCCGAAAGGGTTTGTAAAAAGGGGAGAAGAAAACAAGGTGTATCGGCTGAAGAAGGCTCTCTACGGGTTAAAACAAGCTCCAAGGGCCTGGTTTAGCAGAATCGGGAGTTATTTCAAGAAGGAAGGATTTGAGAAAAGCAACTATGATCACACCTTGTTTTTGAAGAAAAATGGAGATAAATTGTTGCTAGTAAGCCTTTATGTTGATGATTTGATTTACACAGGAGATGATGAGCATATGTGCACAAATTTTAAGTCGTCAATGCATAAGGAGTTTGAGATGACAGACTTGGGAAAAATGAAGTTCTTCCTTGGAGTTGAAGTCTATCAAAACAAAGGAGGAATTCATCTGTGCCAAAAGAAGTATGCTAAGGAAGTCGTGGAAAGGTTTAATATGTGGAATTGCAATGCTGTAAAGAATCCAATAGTTCCTGGCACTGTCTTGTCAAAGTTAGGCAGCAAAAATGTTGATGCAACACTGTACAAACAGTTGGTAGGATGCTTAATGTACCTAACGGTAACTCGTCCTGATTTAATGTTTGTGGTATGTTTGATTTCTCGTTATATGGCTGATCCTAAAGAAGAACATATGATTATTGCTAAGAGGGTACTGAGATATTTAAAGGCAACATTGGATTTTGGAGTGTATTACAAAAAGAGCACCAATGTAAATCTGCTGGGATACACAGACAACCACTATACAGGAGATGAGAATGACAGAAATCTGCTGGGATACACAGACAGTGACTATGCGCGAGATATAGACGATAGAAAAAGTACTTCAGGCTATGTTTTTCTTCTAAGTGGAGCAGCGATATGTTGGAGTTCAAGGAAGCAAGGAATTGTCACTCTATCATCCACAGAAGCTGAATATGTGGCTGCCACCGCATGTGCATGTCATGGAGTTTGGCTTAAAGGAATTTTGAAGGAGCTGGGCGTCAAAAACTGTGAGTGCGTCAATATTATGTGTGATAATAGTTCAGCAATTAAGTTGTCAAAGAACCCAGTCATGCATCGAAGGACAAAACATATTGATGTTAGATACCATTACTTGCGCAATCTGTCAACTGATGGGGCTGTGAGGTTAGTTTTTTGTGGAACTAAAGATCAAGTGGCAGACATAATGACTAAACCAATTAAGTTGGACCAATTTGTGCAACTCAGAAGCTTGCTTGGTGTTCAACGACTTGAGGAGTAAACTGATGCTGATTCAGCATATTTCAGTTTACGGGGAGGAATTTGTTGGAGCTATTGACTTGGTCTGCAACGTGATAGCTAAATAATAGGTAGGAATTATTGTTTAAACTGTCAAGTAAGCTAGTTTGTAGGAGTTGATTTGTTCAATTCTGTTTAGATGTGTTTTCCTTGTATTTCGATTTTTCTGTTTGTAAGGCTTTATAAAAGCCTCAGTTATCTTTCTATTTTTAATAAGAAGCATAATCAGTTTCCTTTAGGGAAAGCATGGAAGAAGGTTTAAGCAACAAAAATGTGTATATGAGCTTAAGCAACAAAAATGTGTTTTGAGTCTTAATGATCAGAAAAACATGGAACTTGAGAATGATTCATTCAATAATTCAATTACGAATTTTAGCAAAACAATGGACTACTTGGGAGCACCCGCAAAGCCAAATTTTATAAATTGAATCACTTTTGTTCGCAAGTTGATAAATAAGAAAAAGAAAAAAAAAATGGTATTAGTGTTGGACCTTAAATATTAGTGATTGTTGAGTGCGGGATGGTTTCGATTGACCATAACTATCACCAATTAAGAAGAATGGGACTGTCAATGTCAGAATTTTCTGCCCATCATTTTTCCATCCTATTGTGGAAGTTAATGAAGAGTAGATAATTAAAAATTGTAAGGCTTACATATGTTGGCTTGATTACTAGTTGATAAACCCCTTAAAGATTACATCTTGGTTAATTTTATATCATTATTTAAACACTAAAGCCATCGTGGTAATTATTAATTTGGTCATCAATGAGGAACGGACAGATTTATATAATTTAAGCCATAGGTACTTGAACATTTTCTAAATTTATAATTATTGGAGAAGGATAACGGAAGAATCAAATGTAAGTAGATACTCTAAATTATGACAGATATATACTTTAAGCCATAACTACTTGAACATTTTCTAAATTTATAATTATTGGAGAAGGATAATGGAAGAATCAAATGCAAGTAGATACTCTATTTAATTATCTGTCCATTTTGTTCTCAGTTGATAAACAAGAAAAAGAAAAAAAAAAAAAAGAAATGTTCCTATAAGATGCATTCATTTCCAATTGTAATTAAACACATTTATTATTTGTTTTTCGTCGACTTAATTTCTAATATAATTTCTCAGTTTTTACCTTCTAAAAACGTGTTGGTGCTTTCTTTTTCTTGAAAGTTGTACAGAAATTAAGATTCTCTTGCTTTTTGGTGGTCTTTGTTGAAATGCAGCTTATTTGGAATCGAGAAAAGCATTCACATATATTCCCAAAATGCAGTTGCTTTAGTAGACAAAGTTGTGTGATCACATATATTGTTTACGCTAGCCGTCCCCTATCGGATGGTCATGACATTGCCAAAGTTGTGTCTGTCATTTTCAAGGTAATTGGTGGCTTAATAGGAGAAGAAGATACCCCCTTGTTCCATTAAAAGAATTTAATTTAGTTTTATTATTATTTTTATTTTTTTCTGAAAAAAAAGAAGAGAGTATCGTTTAATTTGATAGTAATATAAAATAACAATTTCGTCAAATTTATTAACACAATTTATTTATCATGTAATCACTAAAAAACCAAACACTTTGACAAATTTAGTAGTGAGCGAAATATATAGTATTAAAATTTATAAATTTTGAAATTAAGACTCTTATTATAAAACGGAATAAATCTATTAGTTCATTAAAGGTAGATGGGAAAACATGTGCATTCATTTTTTATTGTTTGTTTTACGTCAACTTAATTTATACTAGTATAATTTATCAGTTTCTACCTTATAAAAACGTGTTGATATCTTATAAAGTTTCTATAAGATGCATTCATTTACAATGGGGATCAGTCTAGATTATATAGTTTCTATAATGTCAATTGCCTGTTGATTTCGAAAATTACCGAGTTATATAATTATGTCTCATAATAATTAACCCACCCAATTCCTTATTGACTTCGAAAAAGAAAAAGGATTCGTGCCTCACATGACCGACTAACCATGAGGAAATCATGTGTCCAATTAATGGGCTTTAATCCCATTCCCATGTAGCACCACCATTACATACTCATGGGTGTAGCCGTGTAGGACTCATAAGCCTAAAACACAATTGACCATAACTATCACCAATTCACAAGAATGGGTCAGTCCACGCAAACTTTTTTTGCACATCGTTTTTCCATCCTATTGTATACCTATAAATAGGCTGCATTAATTACACAACGTATATACATACAAGCTAAATTCAAATTAATGGGGCAGTCAGCAGTACTGCTACC
The DNA here is from genome assembly GCA_034770075.1 of Aralia elata. Taxonomy (NCBI): domain Eukaryota; kingdom Viridiplantae; phylum Streptophyta; class Magnoliopsida; order Apiales; family Araliaceae; genus Aralia; species Aralia elata. The sequence continues at coordinate 15,788,202 of CM068382.1, read as the reverse complement.
ATGGCTTACTCCTTTCCTGCTAATCTTCTTCTTGCAACATCTCTGTTTTGTTTATTCCTCGTCTTCCTTCTCTTTTTCCTCTGCTCATGATAATCATTTGTGTCCCAATAAACAGAGGCTTGCTTTGTTTCACTTTAAGCAAACTTTGAGCATAAATAGTTATGCTTCTTGGGATTGTGATAGGTATGGTAATACTCCTTATCCAAAGACAAATCAGTGGAAAATGAGTTCTGATTGTTGCAAATGGGACGGGGTTGCATGTAATCCCTTGACGGGGGACGTAATCGGGCTTGACCTCAGTTGCAGCCAGGTTGTGGGAATCCTTCATTCCAACAGTAGCCTATTCCGACTTCCTCACCTCCAGAGGCTCGACCTTGCTTTTAATGATTTCAGTGGATCTATAATACCTCGTGAATTTGGCCAGTTTGCAACTAGTTTGACACATCTCAACCTCTCTTACTCGAATGTTTCAGGCCCAGTCCCGTTGGAAATATCGCATCTCTCCAAACTAGTTTCACTCGATCTCTCTTACAATTATAATCTCATTCTCAATGATAGTAAATTTCAGCTTCAATTTCTCAAGTTTCTCCTTCAAAATTTAACTCAATTGAGACACCTTTCTCTTTCTTCTGTTCACATAGATTCAGTTTTACCCAGAAATCTTTCTTCTTTTTCTTCTCTAACATTTCTCGATCTTTCTAGCACTGGATTGCGCGGGGAATTGCCGCATGAAATCTTCTTTCTTCCAAACTTGAAAACATTAAGGTTAAGTTTTAATAATGTCACTGGTGTTTTAATAGATTCAGTTTTACCTAGAAATCTTTCTTCTTTTTCTTCTCTAACATTTCTCGATCTTTCTTACACTGGATTACGCGGGGAATTGCCGCATGAAATCTTCTTTCTTCCGAACTTGAAAACATTACGGTTACATGGTAATAATAATCTCACTGGTGTTTTACCACAATCCAACTTGAGCGCTACTAATCGTTCTAGTAGTACTAGTCTGAGGAAGTTGGATCTTTCATTTAACAGAATGTTATCAAAAGTACCAGATATAGTCGGCTCTCTCAAGTCTTTGAAATCATTGAATCTCGGTTATTGCAATTTGTCAGGTTTCATTCCTAAATTCATCTCAAATCTTACGCATCTAATCGAGCTAGATCTATCTTGGAACAATCTAGAAGGCCAAATTCCCATTGGTTTCGCAAACCTCGTACATTTGAGATCTCTCTCACTTAATTATAACAAGTTGACTATTGGTCCCTTTCCCTCTTGGTTTGCCAATCTGAGCCAACTTGTTTCTTTGGACTTGTCATACAGCTCGCTAATGGGCCCCCTGCCGTCCAACATTACTGGGCTACAAAAACTAACCCATCTCAGTTTATCTAGCAACTCACTCAATGGAACAATACCGTCTTGGGTATTTGATCTTCCGTTGTTGGAGGCTTTATATCTTGATTATAATCAACTCACGGGACAATTGGATGAGTTTCAATTCAAGTCCAACTCACTTGAAACCATTTCTTTAAGTGGCAATGAGCTAAGTGGTTTCGTTCCACAATCAATTTTTCAAATAGCGGACCTGCGTTTTTTGTACTTTTCATCGAACAAGTTGAGCGGCAACATAGAGATTGAAATGTTTTCGAGCCTAAAAAAACTTGAGGAGTTGTCACTTTCATACAACAACAACCTATCAGTGAGGTTGAGCACCACTAACAACACTATTATCAACGCTACCTTCCCCAACCTCAGAAGCCTGGATTTGTCTTCTCTCAAGATAAAGGAATTCCCATATTTCTTGAGAGCCATGGAGAACCTAGAGTTTCTAGACCTATCCAACAACCAAATTTATGGTCGAGTTCCTGAGTGGGTGCCGTCCAAGTGGAGGGATTCATTAATGTCTCTTAATCTTTCTTCCAATTTTCTTGAAGGATCATTACCCGCGTGGATATGCAATTCTAGCAGCCTTCAATTTCTTTATATGTCGAGCAACAACTTTAGTGGTGTACTGCCGGAATGTCTTGGGAATCTCAGTGATAGCCTCTCAACATTGGATCTATCGATGAATCACTTTCATGGTACCATTCCATCAACATTTGCAAACTTGAACTACTTGAGTAATCTTGATTTGCATGGCAATCAACTCGAAGGAATGGTGCCTAGCTTGGAAAATTGTACGAACTTACAAGTTATTGATCTTGGAAACAACACAATAAAAGATATATTTCCCCGATGGTTGGAAACTCTTCCACAGTTGAGTGCTCTTATTTTGAGAGCCAATGAATTCCATGGTCCGATAGCCAACATTTCCATGACTAAATATCCTTTTCCCAATCTAGTACTCATGGATTTATCGAATAATAAATTCAAAGGAGAGATTCCAGCTGTGTTGGGAAACATCTTAAAGAGTCTTAATTTGCACGGCAATCAATTAGAAGGTGCGGTCCCACGTTCGTTGGCCAACTATACGAAGTTGCAAGTTCTTGATCTTGGGGACAACCAATTGAATGATAGATTTCCAAATTGGTTGGGAACTCTTCCGGAGCTGCACGTTCTTGTCCTGAGGTTTAATAAATTCCATGGACCAATAAGCACAAGTTCCATGACTAAAAATCCCTTTCCAAAACTGCGAATCATCGACCTCTCTTGTAATGAGTTTTCTGGCTTTCTACCAACATTATTTTTCAAAAGTTTTAGAGCAATGATGAATGTTGATGAAAATAGCAAGGAACCTAGTTATGTGGGAGAGGGGAATGCTTATTATAAAAGTTCAGTGACACTGGTGATGAAAGGAGTGTCTATTGAGCTTGTGAGAATTTTAACTATCCTCACAACCATTGATATGTCTAGCAACAAATTTGAAGGTGAGATTCCAGATGTAATTGGAAATCTCCAATACCTCCGGCAGCTAAATTTATCCCATAACAGCCTCGTTGGTCACATTCCCTCACTTTTGGGAAATCTATCGGTGCTCGAATCGCTAGACCTTAATTCGAACCAACTTGTAGGAGAGATTCCTCAAGCGCTCGCAAATTTAAATTCTATTGGAACACTAAATCTCTCCCACAATCATCTCAGAGGTCGTATTCCTTCTGGAAAACAATTTAATACTTTTCTAAACGGTTCGTATGATGGGAATTTAGCATTGTGTGGATTTCCATTGAGCGACTGTGAAAAAGATGAAGTGTCACAACCGCCAGTTCTGCAAGAAGAAAATGATTCAAATTTCATGAACGATTTTACTTGGGAAGCAATATTGATGGGGTATGGATGTGGAACTGTCTTGGGATTTATTATTGGATATCTAATGTTTTTTATAGGGAAACCAAACTGGTTTACGGGAATTGTCGAAAGAGAACTTCGTAAGAAGGTGAGAAGGCCACAGAGGAGAGGATACAAATGTTATGGAAGAAGAAATTAGCCACATCCGATCCAAGGTAAGCGACGCATTAAAATAATTTAATTGTGTATTTTGTTATTTCTTATTTTGATTAACGTTTGAACTGTTTTATGAGCTTTCTTTGTGAACTTCTAACAATCTTATAGAGTGGCATCCGAACTTGTTCGTATTTTACATTGAAGTAATTGTGTAATTATTTTAACCTTTATTCATGTTTAAAGGTAAAAAAACAAATAAATAAATAAATAGCATTTACTTGTAATATTGGATAGCCCAATGTTGAATTTATTTTCTTTCTCTAATAGTAAGAATTTAAATAATTTCGAAAGGGTATATAGGGACAAAGGCATTGTTTGTTAATGAGATTAAATTTTGTTCTCAAACTTATGTTCTAAGAAACTAATCATGTGTTTTGTCTAAATTTCAGGCAGACGCTGCCGAGGCTTTATAGTCATGACTATGATAAGAGTAAATTGACCAGATATTTTATACTAGTGTGTGCATGTATCTTTCTTCACAAGTTGTTCTAAGGCCATGCAAATTAAAATAAAATCTTCAGTTTTCTGTTTTTGAATCTTCCTCTATTAACTGTGAGCCACCCTACAGGAGAAATATAAACAAGAAGAATAACTATGAGCCATCCTACAAGAGAAATATAAACAAGAAGAATAATACTCTTTTCGTTCTCGAAAGAGTCTCATTTATAAAATTTACTAATTTTAACGACATATTGTTGCTCCATATTTACCAAAAAGGTACTAAATACTGATGTGCTCTAGCTCAGTTGGTATATTAGGCCTATGTTTAAATTCAGTCTAAACTATCAAAAAAAAAATGTACTGAATGTTTGGTTTAATTGTAATGCAATCATATTAAAATTGTGTTGATAAACTTGAAAATATTTTATCATTTTAGACCAAAAAAAAACTATTTTTGTCATTTTCCTATCTTCCAAAGAATTCTTTTTATAAAACTGAGGAATGATTTAATTTATATTTAACATAAATATCAAAAGAAACCTAATATGGACAGCTCACTGCCAACCTAAACTCTTAGAAAGTGATTTTATTAAGTAGAGTTTCTTTAAAGAGAAAGGAAAATAAGAAGAATTTGTATGGAAAAAAGAGAATGAAACAATGCTCATTCTTATATACAATGTTAAGTGATATACATACAGAGTATTGAATTTGTAAGTAATAAAAGAACTACTTTCGAATTTTAGTTGAAATGATATTGATATGCCCATGTCTAACTCACTTGGAATATTCAAGATAACAAAAGAATCATGACCTATGGTCTGCATGAATTGTCATATGGCCATATATCTCTCTCTTGAGTCTTGCCTACTAGTAGTGAAGTATGAATCACGGAATTTGAACATTTATAATAATTAATTATTAAAAGGGACGTATAATACATGCAAAACGTTCTGTCATCTTCTTAATTTTAATTTCTATTAAGAAAATAAGAATGATCATAAAACGATCATGCTTCTAATTAACGACCTCTGTGTAATAGTACTAAAATCTACATGTAAATTTACTGCTTTGATAAAATCAATCAAATTTAAGGTGTCAGTTGAGAGAATACAAAATTACATCAACTAGATTGAAAGATCCAATAACGTTATTAGGTAAAACTTGCTTAGAATTAAAAAATAAATTTTAAGTAAAGTGTATAAACTTTGATTAATTTCAATGTTGGTGGTAGAAAGCATACGATCCCAACTCTTGTAGTTCTTTCTTTCTTCTCATTTTGAAGTCACCTTTTTTCTCCTTAATATTACTCCCTCTGTTCCAATTTGTTAAATCATTATTGACTTTTTAAAGTCAATTTCAAATATTTTCAAACTCAAATTGATATAAATTCATATAATTTATGTCAATACAATTATGAATATCATAAACTACTTAAAAAATACTACTAGATACTACTAGTAGTAAGATTTACTATTTTCAAAATCTAAATTAATCATTTCAATTTTAAATTTGAAAATGCTTTAAATTGGCTTTTAAAAAATCAATAGTGATCTTATAATTCAGAACGGAGATTGTATTATTTTCACTTCCACCTCCCTTTTCGGTCGTTAATTTGATTCTTCCTAAACATCTCCGCATTGAAGCATATGCTACTACGAAGCAATTTAATCCATTTCAACCACTTTACAGAAATTTTCGATTTCTTTCAAACATATTTCTTCTACTTCTACTTCTATTTTTTTTCCTCCTCGTCTTTTGTACAGAGTATACTAGTACATCATTTTTTGATCCTTCCATTTTCCTCAAATCTTTATTATTTTATGACATTTTTTCTTCATGTTTTCCCTTCCTATTGTCCGCCTCTATAGCCCTTGAATTACTTCTAAAAGGTCACACAAATCTAGTGATGTTAATGTAAGATCATTTGTGTTTGTATAAATATATATGTTGCTCTTACATTTTATAAAGACAATTAATCTTATATTTTGGAACGAAAGTAGTATTTAATTTTAGAAAAAGAGCAAATTGGTATTTCAGCTATTATATTTAATTATAAAAAGGGGTGACGCCCCGCCCATGTTAAATCAATATTACTGGATCTCACATGTTCACAAAATAATCAACAGAACTAGGGCTTCAATTTGTGTTCAAAGCCCAGGCAAAGACGCCAACTATTTTAACTCCTAATGATGAAACTAAAGGCCCAGAAACTCCCCAACCTTCATTTCGAGCTTACTCAACCGTTGATTAGATACTTACAAATGGAGTATCTATCGGATGGACTACCCCATGATTCCTGTGTCTTTGTTAAGTCACTATTCCTTACAAGTTGGGGTTTGAAAATTGTGGCATAATCATAATGATCGTCATACATATCCAAACCCATGCTAAATTCTGTGTAATGATAGAGTTAGCATAATAATAATAATAATAATAATAATAATAATAATAATAATAATAATAATAATAATAATAATAATAATAATAATAATAATAATAATAATAACAACAACAACATTTTCTTTTGGGTTCGTCTCGACCACATTGTGCCAAGAAAGCTTGTGAAACTTATTTTGCAGTCTACATCTTGTGTGTTTTCTTATTAAATAAGATGTTCATTTTGGAGATAGAAATTGTAAGGTTTACATATGAAGGAATAGCAGATAGAAATTGTACGGTTTACATATCTTGGCTTGATTACTAGTTGATAAACCTTTAAGTTGCATATGCATGTCTAGCACCTATAAATAGGCTACATAAGTGAGTTAATTCATTACAAACTAAACTAAAAATGGGGCAGTCTGCAGTACTACTACCCTGGCTTACTCCTTTCCTGCTAATCTTCTTCTTGCAACATCACCGTTTTGTTTATTCCTCATCTTCCATCTCCTTTTCCTCTGCTCATGGTAATCATTTGTGTCCCAATAAACAGATGTTTGCTTTGTTTCAATTTAAGCAAACTTTGAGCATAAATAGTTATGCTTCTTCAGATTGTGATTGGTATGCTAATACTTCTTATCCTGGCTTACTCCAATCCTCCTAATCATCTTCTTACAATTTCATCATTTTGTTTATTCCTCATCTTCCATCTCCTTTTCCTCTGCTCATGATAATCATTTGTGTCCCAATAGACAGATGCTTGCTTTGTTTCAATTTAAGCAAAGTCTGAGCGTAAATAGTTATGCTTCTTCGGGTTGTGATTTCTATGGTACTCCTCCTTATCCAAAGACAAATCAGTGGAAAATGAGTTCTGATTGTTGCAAATGGGACGGGGTTGCATGTAATCCGTTGACGGGAGACGTAATCGGGCTTGACCTCAGTTGCATCCAGGTTGTGGGAATCCTTCATTCCAACAGTACTAGCTTCCTCACCTCCAGAAGCTCAACCTTGCTTCCAATGATTTCAGTGGATCCATAATACCACGTGAATTTGGCCAGTTTACAACTAGTTTGACACATCTCAATCTCTCTTACTCGAAGTTTCAGGCCCAGTCACCTTGAAAATATCGCATCTCTCCAAACTGGTCTTACTCGATCTCTCTTACAATTATAAACTCATTCTCAATGATAGTAATATTGAACATCAATTTCTCAAGTTTCTCCTTCAAAATTTAACCCAATTGAGATACCTTTCTCTTCCTTCTGTTCCCACAGATTCAGTTTTACCCAAAAATCTTTCTTCTTTTTCTTCTCTAACATTTCTCGATCTTTCTGACACTCGATTGCGAGGGAAATTGCCGCATAAAATCTTCATTCTTCCGAACTTGAAAACATTAAGGTTACGTGGTAATCATGTCACTGGTGTTTTACCACAAGCCAACTTGAGCGTTAGTAATCGTTCCAGTATTACTAGTCGTCTGAAGGAGTTGGATCTTTCATTTAACACAATGTTCTCAAAAGTACCAGATATAGTCACCTCTCTCAAGTCTTTGAAATCATTGAATCTCTGTTTTTGCAATTTTGTCAGGTTCTATTCCTAAATTCATCTCAAATCTTACGCATCTAACTGAGCTAGATCTATCTCACAACCATCTAGAAGGCCAAATTCCCAATGGTTTCGCACTGAGCCAACTTATTTCTTTGGACTTGGCATACAACTCGCTAATAGGCCCCCTGTCGTCCAACATCACTGGGCTACAAAAACTAACCAGTCTAAGTTTATCTCACAACTCACTCAATGGGACAATACCGTCTTGAGTATTTGTTCTTCCGTTGTTGGAGTTTTTAGATCTTGGTGATAATCAACTAACGGGACAACTGGGTGAGTTTCAATTCAAGTCCAACTCACTTGAAGCCATTTATTTAAATGGTAATGAGCTAAGTGGTTTTGTTCCACAATCAATTTTTCAAATGGTGGACTTGTATGAATTGTACCTTTCATCGAACAAGTTGAGCGGCATCGTAGAGATTGAAATGTTTTCGAGCCTAAAAAACCTTGAGAGTTTGTCCCTTTCATACAACAACTTATCAGTGAGGTTGAGCACCACTAACAACAGTACTATTATCAACGCTACCTTTCCCAACCTCGGAAGCCTGGAATTGTCTTCTCTCGAGATAAAGGAATTCTCATATTTCTTGAGAGCCATGGAGAACCTATATAATCTAGACCTATCTAACAACCAAATTCACAGCCGAGTTCCTGAGTGGGTGCCGTCCAAGTGGAGGGATTCATTATGGTTTCTTAATCTTACTTCCAATTTTCTTGAAGGATCATTACCCTTGTGGATATGCAATTCTAGCAGCCTTGGATATCTTTATATGTCGAGTAACAACTTTAGTGGTGTACTTCCGCATTGTCTTGGGAATCTCAGTGATAGCCTCGCAACATTAGATCTATCGATGAATCACTTTCACGGTACCATTCCATCAACATTTGCAAACTTGAACAACTTAGAGTATCTTGATTTGCACGACAATCAATTCGAAGGAATGGTGCCTAACTTGGGAAATTGTACGAGATTACGGAGTATTGATCTCGGAAGCAACAAATTAAAAGATACATTTCCCCGATGGTTGGAAACTCTTCCATGGTTGACTTATCTTTTCTTGAGATTCAATGAATTCCACGGTCTGATTTTTATATCCAACATTTCCAAGACTAAATATCCTTTTTCCCAGTCTACTTATCATGGATCTATCAAATAATGAATTCAGAGGAGAGATCCCAAATGTGTTGGGAACTTTTCAATTCCTTGAGGATTTAGACTTGCGTAAGAATAACTTTAGTGGGATGATTCCCTACACATTTGCAAAGGGAAACCTCTTGAGGAGTCTTGATTTGCACGACAATCATTTAAGATGAGGTGTCCCAAGTTCGTTGGCAAATTGTACTCGGTTAGAAGTTCTTGATCTTGGGAAAAACCATATAAATGATACATTCTCAAACTGGTCGGGAACTCTACTGGAGTTGCACGTTCTTGTTTTGAGCTTTAATAGATTCCATGGTCCAATAAACACCCGTTCCATGACTAAAAATCCTTTTCCCAAGCTGTGAATCATCGATCTTTCTTGCAATCAGTTTTCTGGCCTTCTACCAGAATTATTTTTCAAGAATTTCATAGCAATGAAATATGTTGATGAAAATAAAAAGGAAGTGGAATATTTGGGAAATAGTTATTACCAAAATTCAGTGATATTGGTGATGAAAGGAGTGACCATTGAGCTCAAGAGAATTCTAACTATCCTCACAACTATCGATCTATCTAGCAACAAATTCAAAGGTGAGATTCCAGATATAATCGGAAATCTCAAATTCCTTCGACAGCTAAATTTATCCCATAACAGCCTTGTTGGTCGCATTCCCTCACTTTTGGAAAATCTATCGGTGCTCGAATCGCTAGACCTTAATTCAAACCAACTCGTAGGAGAGATTCCTCAAGAGCTCGTAAATCTAAATTTTCTTGAAAAATTAAATCTCTCCTACAATCATTTCAGAGGTCGTATTCCGTCAGGATCACAATTTAAAAAAAAAATTGAATGATTCGTATTATGGGAATTTAGCATTGTGTGGATTTCCATTGAGCGACTGTGAAAAAGGTGAAATGTCACAACCACCAATTCTGCAAGAAGAAAATGATTCAGATTTTATGGATGGTTTTACTTGGGAAGCGGTATTGATGGGGTACGGGTGTAGAACTGTTTTGGGATTTGTTATTGGATATATAATGTTTTAGTAGGGAAACCAAAATAGTTTACGGGAATTGTCGAAAGAGAACTTCACAAGACGGTGAGAAGGCCACGGAGGAGAGAATACAAACGCTATGGAAGAAGAAATTAGCGACAACCGATCCAAGGTAAGTGACACGTATCAATATTTTCTTGTGTGTTTTGTAGTTTATATTTCCATTGACATTTGAACTGTTTTATGAGTTTTCTTTTTGAACTTCTAATGATCCTCTAAAGTGGCACCCGAACTTGTTGATATTTCAGACCGAAGTAATTGTGCAAAAACAAAAAGAATTTTCTTGTATTGGATAGCCCAATGTGAATTTGTTTTCGTTCTCTAATAGTAAGAATTTAAATAATTTCGAAAGGGTAGGGGCAAAGGCATTGTTTGTTAATGAGATTTAAATTTGTTCTCGAACTTATGTTTATGTTTTATGAAACTAATCATGTGTTTTGTCTAAATTTCAGGTAGATCCTGTGGACGCTTTATAGCCATGACAATGATAAGAGTAAATTGGCCAGATAATTTTATTCTGGAGTGTGCATGTATCTTTCTTTACAAGTTGTTTCTAAGACCAAATAAAATCTTCAATTTTCTGTTTCTAAATCTTCCTCTATTAACTATGAGCAACCCCACAGGAGAAATATAAACAAGAAGAATAATATTTTTTTCATTCTCGAAAGAATAAGTGATATTGATATGCATATTATATATATAGGCCATATTTGTTTACAAGAATTATAATCCCGGGATTATAATTCCAAGACTATTAATCCTATGATTAAATAGTCCAAATCGCATGTTTGTTTTTCATGGGATAACTTAAAATAATCTCATGTTATGTTTGTTTTTTCCAGGATTAATTAAAGGATTGGATAAAAAATATCGTTTAGACTATTGTACCGTTACCAATAATAACATAATTTAAACTATAATTTAAACTTGTTTATACATCAAAAAATGATGAACAATTAATTATAAACTATAATTTTTTTTACAAAAAAATTAAAAACAGTCCAAAGTTGTTTAAAGTTAACAACATACCTACATGACACTATGAGGATTATTTAATAGATTAAAACATGATGTGACAATGATGCTCTATATTAAGAATTATATATATATATATAACTAATTTATACATTTTAAAAATTACACTTACATAAATTTAAAAACTTACACTAAAATAAATTAACAAATTATACTTAAGTTTAACAATTTTAAACTTAAGTATAATTTGTTAAACTATAGCATTGTACGTAAACAAACATTATTCAATCAATCAAAAAAAAACATGATTCAATATTTAATTATTTGTTAAGTATAATTTGTTATATAGTTAATTTGTTGACTACAGCACTGTAGCAGTACACAAAAATAAAGGTAAGTTTTGTACATAAACTTTTAATCCCTCGTGATGAGATTATAATACCTAGCTAGACATGGTATGAAATAATATTTCATCTTAAGTTATTTTATAAATCCTGAACAAATAGTCTCAAACTCAAATTTAAAAACAAACAAGACACTTGAGATTAATAGTTTTATCCCAAGTGTAATATTTGCAAACAAACATAGTCATAGGGTATTGAATTTTGTCAGTAATAAACGAACTACTTTTGAATTTTAGTTGAAATGATATCGATATGCCCATATTTAATTCACATGGAATATTCAAGAAAACAAAACAATCATGACGCATTGTCATATGGCCATATATCGTCATATTTGCTTGGTGATTTTTTTTATTTAGTTATGTTATTTGCCTTTTTTGGCAGATCACCCAAAAATAGAATTGTTACTCTGTTTTCCTCCTATACATGTTGCAATCTTTCAAAGTCTTGTTTTCTAAAATAGGGGAATGGAAATCCCGGCTGAGGCCCATATATCCATTGCCTTTTCTTTTTTTCTGTCCTGTTGGCGGTGACTTCTCCCCTGACCTTCCTATACTCATTATTTGCTTATCCCTTCTTGAGGTGAACGTAAGACTCAATATTTTATAAAAAAGAAAAACGAAAAAAACGAATGGAGTGTAATGGTGAACATTTAAATCAATTTTTCCCTTGACTAACTGGTACAAATGGAGTATCTGTCAATTAGACTCCTCCATGATTCCATAGTGTTTGTTAATTCACTGTTCCTTATAAGTTGGGGTTTGAAAATTGTGGCATAACGATAATGATGATCATACATATAAAACCCATGCCAAATTCTGGGTAACGACATTGTTAGCACCAAAAAACAAAAAAAAAAGGGGGGAGGGGGGGGGAGCGGGGGGGAGGGGGGGGAAGACTTTTAAATTTAAATTCATTCTGACTACTCGTTATGAATCATGAGCTCGTTGATATAATGGATGTTAACGTCAAAATCTGTCCGGTAGTCAAATCACCAAACACCGAATGTAAACTTGCACAGGAAGTAAGCAAACACACTGAGAAGCTTGCGGCTAGAGCCGTCGAGAGATAGCTCTGGTGTGAGAGTAAGTACATGCCAGGAAACGTCAACAATGGAGGCACGTAATTGTTTTAGTGTGTAAAATTAGACAAAATGTCATTACCTGAAACCTCGAATATAACTGTGTATTTATAGTTTGATCACACCTCTCCCGATTGCACTAGGAGTCGAATGTAAAGATAACTGCAAGTATTTTTTATGGAATAAGATAGAGCAAATAACATACATATTGAACCAAGGATTGAGATTTGGAACCCGTCATCCACTAGCGGATGATGACGGGGATGATGGCAAATTATAACTAATAGTAGCAAATGATCTTTTTGCATTTTTAAAATATTCAATAGCCAACGGTTCATCTGTCAAACAGGAAAATAAATAAGGGAACCTCCGATGAGAATTTTTTTTTTTTGATATGCCTGAGAGAGGTTCGGATCTCCATGTATCTTTTCAAAGAATACAATCAAAAATTGAATTTTTATCTTCTTGGATCGTCTGCAAACAAAACTCTTGCAAGTAATATCTCGATAATAGATTTGTTGGGTAGGTGTCGTGTTATAATGGGTGTTCAAATCCACAATTAGCATGTATATGTATAATATGTGTATGGATTTAGTACTTACTTATATATATATGGATCTGACAGAGGAGAAGAAGAAATATGATTGGATTAAAGATGGATTATATGTCTTCTTATTCCTCTTTCTCTCTATTTTTTTTGTGTATTGATGTTAAAGATGAATTCTTGAATTTTTCTATTCCACTTCCTCTCTCTATATCTATTTGCGTATATTGATGGCAAAAACAAGAATTATTGTGCGGATACTCTATACCACAACTCTCATGGCAGCAAATCGGAGAAGAGGAGATGAAGGACTTAAGGAGCCTAATCATTTATCATCCCCACAATTATAGTGTGGATGGTCTTCCGTTTCTAAATGAGGGCATATATGTTATTTTATTACGTGAACCATTCAATTGCGGATAGATTAAAATCTGGACCATTCAATTTTATTTTGAACAGTGAGAGAGCTGTAAGCTGTTGTAAGGCTAATTCTATTTTTATAACTATGATATATATATATATATATGGCAACTATACACGACTAATGTTAGATAGGAGTATTATTCCAATTAATGCGTTTAGCACCGTCCAAGAAAAGATCAAAAGGCTGAAAAATAAACTCTGCCCCTTTAAGGGGCGGAAGAGAGTATTATTCTTTGCTTTCCACCTCTTAACGAGACAAAAGGAACAATTACCATTTAATCCTTATTTTTATTATTTAAATAACCCTTCCGTCCCTTAAACCTATGCATGTAAGTTAAAATAAATACTATTATTGACAAAAAATATCGAGTTGTTTGGTTGGACGAAATCATTTTAGGATGGAATAGGATGATGGTTGAAATCGGAATCAGATCATAATAGAATCAAAATCAAACACTTTATTCATGCGTTTGCTACGTTAATTAAAAATTATATCGGAATGGAATGAAATATAATGTAATTACCAAAATATCCCTAATTAATTAACTACTAACTAGCTAACTATATATATACCTAAAATAAGTATAATACATATTAATATTATAATACTATATTATATATTCATATATAATACTCCTTCCGTCCAACTTTATTTGTCCTAATTTAAAAGTACACGTCTATTAAGAAAAAATTTAATCTCTAAATTACACATCTTAATTATTATATTATCATCTTTTTTGTTTTATTTAATCTCTCAACTCCTTTTTGAAACAATAAAATAGAGGAGAGAGAGAAAGGGGGAAAAGATGTGTGGTTGTGATTCCAATGTCAAAGTTAATAGTGCTACTTTTTTTGATGTATGTCATGTTATTTTCAATGATTTTTTTTAAAGTTAAATGAGGGTATTATGGGAAAAGTAATGTTAGAAATAGCACTAAAAGGGAAATAGGACAAATAGATTTGGACAAACCAAAAAAAATTAAGACAAGTAAACTTGGACGGAGGGAGTATTATAATATTATTATAATATAATGTAACATAAAATAAATATAATATATACGAATAAATATAATAATATATACTATATTAGATATTCTATATATTTATATATAATTATAATATGATATAAAATAAATATAATACATATTAAAAATATAATATTATATATCTATTATATTATATATTAAATATAATATATACATATGTAATAACATATAATAATATAATTTATATCATATATTATTCTTTTATATATTATAATATAATATAAATATAATACATATTAAAAATATAATATTATAATATCTATTATATTATATATTAAATATATATATTATAATATTAAAATATATTTAATATATAATGAATATATATTATAAACATATAAGAATATATATCTAACATATACTATAATATATATCATATATATTTTATTAATATAATACAATACAAAATAAATATAGGCTTAAATATAATTTACTACCCTAAACTATAGGCATATTCCACTTTGATGATCCACCTTTAAAGTTTTTCAATTAGATGATTTAACTATTAATTTTTTGCAATTGCAGAAATTGAGCATGTCACATCATACATTGTTGACGTGGCTGTCTGGGTAGGCCATAGTTGAGCTTATGTGTAACAAAAAAAGAGTATTTTAATATCCATTTACATATTTATTATATATTAAAGGGCAAATTCGTCAAACCACTTTATCTCCCTCCTCCAACTCCACTTCGTTCCTGTCGCCTTCTCCGTCAAAAGCCTCCGATCACTCCCCTGCGGTACCAAAATCCCTACCATGTCCTCCAGCCGTTCCCTTACAGTCACCTCAAATACTTTCGATTATCAATTCTCATTGAACAACGTTACAATCAGCAGATCGCCGATATACAACGATGGATCCTTAGTTGTTTTCGGAATCGAAAATTTCTTCGATCCGGATTTTACTCTTTTGGATCAAATTCAAAGCCCTAGATTTGGATGTATAGTGTTTAAGGAATATCCAAAATCATCCGGAGCTTTTTCGTTTCACGAAGCTTCTGGAATGCTGAGATCTAGAGGATATTCTGTGATGGCATCGTTTCTAGATCTGCAATTGCTAGGATTTCTAGGTTAGTCGAAATTGACTGTATTTGCTCCAGTTGATGAAGTGATGGTTGAAAAAGCCGATGATTTTGTAGAGTACTCCGCGCTCTTCCTGCGACATGTTATTCCTTGCAAGCTTTCATGAACCGATCTTGTCAAAACCATCAGAAATCGATCAAACTCCAGCCAAGAAATCAACTTCACTAAAGAAATCAAGTGTATAAGTAAACTCCAGCCAAGAAAGAGAGACAAAAAATTTTTTGAGGAATTTTATTCCATTTAAAACACATCTATAATTTAAGAACAAATCACCGCCTTCGAACCCAAAATCTATACAAATATTAGCAAAATCAAAACACCATTTTGATCATAGAGACCCGCTACTATCACCATTATCCATAATTTATTGGCAAAAATTATAAAGACCTAAGATCTATACATCCATACATGCATCGGGGAAAATTGAAATTGAAAGAATGAAAAAATAAGAAGAAAAGACTCGATTAAAGGGAAGAAAAAGAGACCCGATGATGGCGTCGTCGGCTCCGATAATGGCGCATTGGGTTTCGATGACGGCAATGGCTTCAAAGTGATCAATTGAATACAGCTAGACCACCAGAACACTCTATTGTAAAATAACACCAGATCTGATTTGATTCGAACATTATAAAACAATCAATATAAAGTGGTTTGACTTACACATCAGTTCAACTATGCCCTACCCAGGCAGCCACGTCAGCAATTTTTGACGTGGCAGTCTCAATTTCTGCAATTGAAAAAAATTAATAGGTCAATCATCTAATTGGAAAACTTTAAAGGTGGATCATCGAAGTGGAATATGACATATAGTTTAGGATAGTAAGTTATATTTAAGCCATAAATATAATACCTATTAATATATATATATGTAATATATTATATCATATATATGAGGGTAATTTTGTCTTAACATTTTTTTCCCATTTTTTTACTCATTGGAATCGTGATTCCTTATGAGGGGTAAGGAATCACGATTCTAATGTATAAAGGAAATGTGATTTTGTCGATCATTCCGACCAAATTTAGCATACTAAATATCGAAAAGTAATTCTTGGTTGGAATAGTGATTTCTTTCTGCCCTCTATTCCTTCAAACCAAACGACCCACAAGTAACTGAAGATATTTAAATATTAACTTTTATCATTTAGTCCATTTTATCATTCAAATTTTTTTTATGTTTGTAAATAGAAACAATATGAAGACTTTAAAAGATTAATTTATTTTATAATAAAAATTCAAAAATAAATGATTTAAAAAGAAAATTTAAACTTTTAGTTCATTTTTAAAGTCCTAACCACAACGTAAATTTGTTACTTTAATCAGTATTAAAAAGAGAAAGAAAAGAAAGAAAAGTTGCAACTTTTCGTATTGAGATTTGAATTTTCTTAATTATCCTCTTAATTTTATAAAAAAGAGTTTCATTTAGAATTTTACAAAGTGAGATATATTTTTTATATTTACCCTTTAAATTTATTAAGTATTTAGTTTAATAGTAATAAAATGATAATAAAAATTTTAAAGACCTTAATCAATAGAAATAAGTTTTTTCTTCTTAATAACAAATTGACAAATAAAACAATTTTTTGAAAACGTTGAATTTTATCTAAAATTATCACTTATGCTTTTCTATATTTCTACTAAACAATGATCACATATGATTCTAAAAATTCATGTAATTTTGAATTAGGTGTATCTAACAAACAAATAATAAAATAATAAATTTTAATCACATGCATACAATAAAGGTGGGGGCTAGTTGCACCATTTACTTTCCAATTCACACCGCATAGTTCACCAAAAAATCTTAGGCTAATAAACACTACAACACTACATGGTGCGAACATTTGCTCAACTCTCTCCTTCTTCACTATTCTTCTCTCTTGCTCTCTGTTTCTTCTCTTTCTCCCACTACCACCACATTGTATCAATGGACGACAAGGATTACCAGGTCGATCTAGACTATGGAGACTTCATCAACGAAGAGATGGAGTACTCAACTGTTGAGTTCATCGATTGATGTAAGTGTTTAGTTCTTAGTTATTTAACTTACTTTTGTTGTTGAATGCTTAAGCTTTAATGATCAGTTCATGTAAAACTTAATTCTAAGTTCATGTAGAGGGTTTTGCTTTGTTTTTTGTAGTTCTACTGTATTTGGGATGTCTTTGACTTTTTTTTAAAAAATATGAAAAAGGGATGTACTCAAAATCGTATAATTTTTAATATGATTTTTTAACTATGGGGTGTGAATAGAAAAATGAGGGGTGCAATTAGTCCCTACCTATAATAAATTGTATTATTCATAATAATATGATGTGAAATTTGTCAATCAACTCACTGAACAAGTGGGGCTAACAGAAAGATGTATAATGAGTCTAGTCTACTACCAAATTATTTTATGATGTCTAATAAACTACTTTCACTTTGAGCTGGCTTTTATGTCACTCCGCCTCTTAGATGGTCTGAAGATTTATTTTATTAATAAAATTAGGGTTAAAATTATAATTGACTTTTCCGTCTCTTCAATATAAAATATTAAAAACAAAGAAGACGAGTTATTTGACTCACTGATTTTTAATTTCTTTTATGAGTTTTCATTCGACGGATTCAGTTAATTATTGAGTTGCTTAAATTGAACAATTAAATATTGTGACCGAAGTAGATACATGTATACTAAAAGATTCATAAATCTCAAACATAATCAATATGTTCATTGCTTTCCAGGAACAGGAAGTATACCAAAAGACTCTTATCAATATGTTCATTGCTTTCCAGGAAGTATACCAAAAGACTCTTATAGGCCCCAAACACCAATCAATTAATATAAATATCAATGTAGAAGTATGCAACTACACTAACGACCATCCACTATGGATTTTGTTGGGACGTGATTTAGTGAGTCCGGACGATTCGGTGAGACCAATTTCACGTGGAGAAATTTTTCCACATGGAGGTATATTTCAGTCAGGAGACTTGACTGTTAAAAAATCTTTAGTCTTGATTTTATTTAACTTCTAATTTTTAAGAAAAGAGTTAGGATTATATTCGACTTCCTTTTTTTAAGGAGATTGACTTTTATCCTATTATGGTAACTATTATGATAAGGAATCTTATTCCAATTCGGACACCGAGCGTAAAGTATGTGTGATCAGCTATAAAAACAATGTTATCCCCTAATTCTTCAGTTTATACTTATTCTCACAACGGAACACTTTAAGTACTAAGGCTATGTTTGTTTACAAGGATTACACTTGGGATAGGACTATTAATCTCAAGTGTCTTGTTTATTTTTAAATTTGAGCTTGAGACTATTAGTCCAAGGATTATAAAATGGGTGAAGATGGAGGATTATTTAATACCATCTAGTATCAGGTATTATAATCCTTACCATTTGGGACTAAATTTTTTTAGACAAAATTACCCCTGACCTTTTGACATAATATCCTATTTTATCCGTTTATCAGTCGACTGAATATAATATCTCTCCTTTTATCCTCTGATCTCTAATCGTCTCTTCTCCTCACTCGGCGGCAACAACCACAGAAGGATTTCTTTTGTTCAAATTGATTTTTCTGGTGAGAATCCTTTGTCTCTCTTTCTTCTAATATGCATTCTTCGGCTAAGTTTGTATAATTTTACTTTGTATTCGTCTGATTTAAGATCTGAAATTAAGATCTACATAGTTATCACTCTTCTTCTTTGAGTTTGTACACTGTTTGAACTATTTTCTCTCTTCTCCTTTTGTTGTTCTTGATCTATGCTCTGTTAAATGTTTGGTGGATGAATAGAAATTAAGAAAGTGATGATGATGAATTTCGAAAGCCCTCAGAAATTATTTATGCAGATTACGAAAAGGGTTTTAGATCTGGAATGGCAACTGCTTCTCTTAATTCTGCTCCCTTTATCTCTCCTCGTCTTTCTCTCTCTCTCAACCACCACGTCCTTCAACCCCTTTTCCTATTTTATCCCAATCAAATCCTCTATTTGTGACCGGACCCCTGTTCAGCGTCCAGTTACGGTGAATTTCGTTGAGGAATCGGCGATGAGGAGAGAAAAGGAGACCTAAGGATTTTGGGAGGAGAGAAAAGGAGATGGGCAATAACAGACCTGTGTGGTAAGATCTGATCATCTGCTGATGATCTTTGGGCTTGCAAAGTTGATTTTACAGATAGCTACCTTTTTTCCTATTCACTGGACCTTGAGCTGAAGATCTTTGTTTAGGATTAGTAGGCAATTATGCTTGTTATATCAACTATATATAGAAGATTACTCGGTATCTCTTTTTCTCGTGGTTGTTGTCTTGGTCTTATTTGGAACTGATTGTATATAGATGTATCTGAAATAGCAGGTTTAGTACTGCATCAGATTGTTAGAATTGTAACATTTTTCTTCAATGCGACAAGGAACTACAATTTCGCTAAAGCTGAAAATTTCTACTTGGTTCTTGGCATTCTTGCATTGTTCATGTTGATTAATGTGTTCTGAATTTACTCTTTTATGTTATTCTTGATATTATTATCCTCATTAGCTAGCCTGGAACTGCAGCTGTCCTAATATTGGTTTTGGTTCTAGTTCTGGTTCTAGTTCTTCAAATTCTCTATCCTCAAGATTCTAATCTTTCTTCTAATTAAATTCAAACATGTATTGAAAGGAAATATGGTTCAAAATGTTTGAAATTTCCTAATTATATAATTCCCATCTGGGAAAAAAGTACTACATTCTTAATTTGGGGATTTTGACCTTGTAAAGAGAGAGAATATATTGATACTTATGATGAAGAAAAAAGTACTACTTTCTTAATTTACGTGCTAATTTATGATAATTTAATTCTCAAATATTTCATATCACATGTACGCATGTACTAGATAATTAGTATTACGTGTGCACTACATAGATTGTTTCGACAAAATTATTACTTTATTTAAAGTTAAATTATATAATTAATACCATTGAGCATTTGATTGAATAATATAACCACTTATTTAAAAGTTTATAATTAATTGGTTATCATTTTTTATGTATAAACAAGTTTAAATTATAGTTTAAAATATGTTATTATTGGTAAGGGATAATAGTCCAAACAATATTTTTTTATCCAATCCTTTAATTAATCCTAAAAAAACAAACATAACATGGGATTATTTTAAGTTATCCATGAATAATCCCATAAAAAAATAAACATGTTACTGGGACTATTTAATCCATGGATTAAAGTCTTGGAATTATAATCTCATGGATTATAATCCCGGAATTATAATCCTTGTAAACAAACATAGCCTAAAACATTAAGCCTCTATTGTTAACCTATTTTTTAGAATGTACTTATTCTTACACCGGAGTTATCCCCCGGCGGCACCGGCCATTAGCCTCCTCAGTGTGACTCCGTTTCTGTGTAAGATTCATCACGCTATTCGGTGATTGAGCGCGTGGACAGATCTTGGTGTTAGATTTATCTATATAGATGAATAGTTTTGGATAGAAGAGGAGATTATAAGTTTGGAATAACAAAGCAACGACAAAATTAGAGACACAAAGATTCTGCCAAAAGTGAAACCATAACAAACAATCACGGAGTTCAATAAAATTTTGGGTCAAAATTGCGTTTAGTGAAACAAACAATCATATGACGATCAAGTGACATGTTCTCTCTATTTCTTCGTTGTAATTTCAGATGAGTTAAATGAAGATTGAATCAAAGATAGGTACGTAATATCTAGCTTTTATTATTTTTCTTTGATGAGTATGTAATTTTTTGTTATTTCTATTTATTTCACAAACAGTGTAGAAAATGGAGGAAAGACAAAAATCGCAATTGGGGATTTATGTATTATGTTTAATTGCTACATCTATGTCATTTTTTCTTATTACTACTGCTATTATTATAGAATTTAGAATATTTAATATACAATTTGTTTTGTAGTTCATCTGAAAAATCAATTTGGCAATTATATGAATTTTTCAATTTATTATGCGATTCATGTGAAACTAGATAAAGCAATACTATATTGTATTTTATGTGTTAAATATGTTGATTGAATTCTTTTTGGTTGTTAATCATTTGCAAAATATTGACAAATTAGATAAAATTTTGAAAGAAGGTAATTTCTATGCAGCTCCACAGATATACAAATCTCTAAATGAAAAGTAAGAAGTTTTAAAATAATTATATTTGCGTAATTTGTTTGTTGGTTTTTGTATATTGACAGATTTGCATATAAATATATAAGATTACTCCTTAAGAATTTATTTTAGTTGTTAATTTTTTTTTTCGCTTAGCAAAAAGTCTTTTTTATTTTATTATAATAGTATAAAATGACGATATCTAGAAATTTGTTATCATAGTTTCATTATTATACTATATTCTCAAGCTAATAATTTATTAATTTTAGCGCATAATGATGGAATAAAAGTTATCTTTAATATTTACAAATTTTATATCAATTATTAAATTTCTAAGCTTTAGGGTTTTAGAAGTTTTAAGATGGATCTTATTGGACCTAATAACTATTTTTGTAATAGACTAATAGCATGATATATTTTTCTCCTTTACGTAAACAATAAATTGTGTAGTGTGGTATCAGATTTTTGATGTTTATATTTATTTTAAGTACGATCAGTGCTTTGCACGGGCATCCAAACTAGTTAAGGGGGCAAAAAATATTAGTCTCTTTCGTCTTTTTAAACTACGAAATGTATTTTTTTTTTGTTGTTGTTTGTTTGTTGGTACCCGCCTTGAACCCTTAACCAAGCTTTTGATGCTTTGGTGTATTTTTATTTAGTCTTTAGATCCTTTTTTGAACGGTTCTGAATCATTTTCCATATATAATACTTTTATTTTTAATTATTTTTTTTTAAACGAAGCCTGGATACTTCATTTTATCAGTCCAATCTATAAATTCATAAATTATTTTAATCGGTAATAATAATTTGAACTCCCTCAAAAAAAATCAAATTGCACTTCACACTCTAAATTTTTGATAAAAATAATACTATGTGCACAAACTATGCACAAATATATATATATATATATATAATACTTCATGCTTTCTAAAATATTAGATTATTACTTTTTAAAATCAACTTAAAATTTATTTAAATTTAAAATTGATATTAATTTTTTAATTTTAGTCAATACAATAAAAAAATATTATAAACTATATATCTAAGTAGTACTATTCATTATATAATTTATTGTTTCATAATTATTAATGAATCAAAGTTTTAAAATATCTTAAATTAACTTTTAAAATCAATAATCAGAAAAAATACTTGCAAGACTATAATTAACTTTTAATATTACGCATTACCTCGATATAAAATTTTTTTTTGTTGAAAAAAAAAAAACAAGTCTACTGATCAAGCTTCAAAAACTCGTAACCTCTCTCCAACGAACTCAAAAATTCCCCCCACCCACCCCTTCATTTTCCTCTGTTTGTTTCTCTCTCCTCCACCATTCCAACAACAACAACAATTCCTCTGCAATTTCCACCATCATGAATTAAACAAGGGATCATCGATCCATTTTGGAGAAAATGGGGAGCTACAATTATTACAAGATGTTTGGATGCTTTAACCGCAAGTTTAAGATGAACGACAACGGCCCACCGCCGGACGTTGTAGAAACGTTCTCGATTTACTCCGAGGGTGGGACCCATTTGTCCGCCGATCAATTGCTCCGGTTTCCGATCGAATTTCAGGGTGCACTCTCTCTGATGCGGAGCGAATCATGCAGCAGATTCTCAATCAGCGCCACCACTTGATTAAGTGCACTCGTCATTACCTTGCACTCGACGATTTCTTCTATTTTCTCTTCCACGATGATCTCAATCCTCCCATTAAATCTCAGGTTCTCTCTCTTATTCACTTCTGTATCTATCTATCTATCTGTCTACTCCAGTTACGCTTGAAAAATGCTTCAAGTCCATCAAGCAGCACGCATTTATCAAATCTCCTTACCCTTTTATAGTAACTTTAGAGGACCACCTTACTCCACATCTCCGGGCTAAGGTTGCAGAGATTAGATTTCAATACTTGTATGAACATACTTCTTCCCAAACCACTTGATTTGACTTCAAACTTCTCCTTGTGACGGGAACTGGTTCTGCTTCCAGATGGCAATTCGAACTTTTGGTGAACTTCTGTATTACCCTGAGCCAGGATGCTTTGATGAATTCCCTTCACCTGAAGAATTGAAACATCATATTATCCTTTCAACCAAACCACCTAAAGAATATCTTGAATCAAAGAATTCTAGAGGGAGGGAAAAGGATTTATCTGGAGAGGATTTGTGGGAAAAGGAGACACCAAAGAGCACAGCTGAACTAGAAGCTGATCAAGGGGTGAGCTTAGAAGTATAGTTTATTTCTTTGTCACTTGAAATTGTAAGGGAGCTAGTTTTCTTCAATTTTGCTTGTGGATTGCGGAGCAACAGCGATCAGGATGACGACGGTGATGTCCACAATCATACACCACGACAGCTTGGGGCATCTGAAATTAAGCATAAGGTTCCAATTCATGAAGCTGACCACATCGTGAGCTAAGAAGTAAATACATTTTATCATCACTTTTTGTTTTATTGGGCTCACTTTATTCAACTTTTCTTATCTACAGAAGAGAAACAGTGATCAGGATGATCAAGATGATGAAGACCATGGTCCAGACGGCCACAAATCTTCACAGGAAGTG
The DNA here is from genome assembly GCA_034770075.1 of Aralia elata. Taxonomy (NCBI): domain Eukaryota; kingdom Viridiplantae; phylum Streptophyta; class Magnoliopsida; order Apiales; family Araliaceae; genus Aralia; species Aralia elata. The sequence continues at coordinate 15,763,907 of CM068382.1, read as the reverse complement.
GCACCAGAGTACAAGCGTTTATTTGCAATTCAAGCAGCTGATCTCAGGGTGAGCTAAGAAATATAATTTATTTCATCGTCACTTCATGTATTAAGAGACTTGTATTCTTCGACTCTTTTTATGATTTATTGATAACTGATAAGAATGGTGAAGACTTGAAATGTCTTGTACTATAATTCATGCCAGCTTGGGCCACCCGATAATCTTGCTGAAGACTGCAATTTAGACAACCACATATCTGCTCAGGTTGGGGAACCTGATGAACATACTGAAGGCCACAGTTTAGACCACCACAAATCTAGCCAGCTTGGGTTACCTAATGAGCAGACTGAAGTCTGCAGTGTAGACAACCACAATTCTAGCCAGATTGGGGCACCTGATGAACATACAGAAAACTGTGATGTAGACAACCAAAAATCTAGCCAGCTTGGGACACATGAAGAACTTGCTGAAGACCTCAGTTTAGACAACCACAAATCTAATCACCTTGAAACACCAGATTACAAGCGTGTGTCTGCAAATCAAGCATCTGGTACTGATAAGGAAGATGAAGAGCTTGATGTCTATACCAAAAGATCATACCAACTTGGACCAATTGAATGCAAGCCTCTTGGTTCACTTCTTGAAGCTGACGAATGGGTGAGCTAAGAAATAAGAGTATCATTGTCAAATTTTGTTCTGAGATCTTGTCACCTTCAGCTTTGCTTTTGGATAGCAGAGAAACGAAGATCAGGCTAATGGAGACAATGATGTCAACAAATTCCATTATACAGCATCAGCATACAAGCATTTGATTGCAATTCACGCGGAGAAACCAAAGGATGGATTAAGGAGGACATTAATAGTTGGGGTTGATAAAGTTAGACGTCTTAGTTTGAGTGAACAAGAACTTGAAAGGGCAGCTGAATCTTACGGAACTGATGTTGTAAGGTAACCCCCAAAGTTGTGCTAGATTTTTGTATAAAGTCACACATCTTTTTATTTTCATATTCATGTCTGACTGCATCAAACATTTTTTTCTAGGTTCACACAAAAGAATTTGGTTAGGGTATACCCAAAGGGAACACGTCTAACCTCATCAAATTTCAAACCACTTACCGGGTGGATGGTTGGGGCTCAGATGGTTGCCTTTAATATGCAGGTTAGCTTTGAAGTTTGGGTAGCTACATAGATAATATCATATCCAATGCTTTATGGTGTTGTGTTATGCTTTTTCTTTTTTCTTTTTTTGAAGTATGATTACATTTGGTTTTTCACGGCTAGATCAACTTGGTAAATCTTATGCTTTTATGTTGGCATGTATTTATGCGCATGCCTCACCCTCTGTGAGACTGACTAGTGGTTCATGATGCCTGATTAGAAGCAAATAGCACTAGCAGCCTTAGTAATTCCGAAACTTGAAATTGTTTATAGAAGCTCAATTGTGATGCTATACATGGTACATATAGGTCTACACTTATTGCTGGTTATCATGAACTACCCAATAATTTGTACTTAGATACTGCCATTAAGTTTTGTTGTTCTAGAACACTAGATGCATGAATGAACAACCGAGTGCTTTCCGATGACTGGACATCTCTTCTGCAGTGATATCCATATGGGTTGATGTTTGTTTCTCCATTAAACTCATCGAGATTGAAGGAGTTAATTCAATGAAGTATTTTTAGTAAAGATTCAAATTGATGAATAAAATGATAGGAATACCGAATACCTCCAGGAGAGAGAGAGAGAGACAAAAAAGGAATAAGAAAAGATTATACCCAACTAGTTGGTTTTCCCAAATCATCATTGTCATATATTGTGTTACAGGGGTTTGGCCAATCACTCTGGTTAATGCATGGAATGTTTAGAGCCAATGGTGGCTGTGGTTATGTGAAGAAGCCTGAGCTTCTTATGAAGAAAGGTCCGCACGAGGTATTTGATCCTAAAGTAACATTGCCAGTGAAAAAAACTTTAAAGGTGAGTGAATTGTTGTAGTTTGTAGAGAATTTCATTTGTGTCATAATTTTACCTTGAAATAATCATTTATTTGACAGGTGAAAGTATACATGGGGGATGGATGGCGTTTGGATTTTAGCCATACGCACTTTGATGCATATTCACCACCGGATTTTTATACAAAGGTTAGGCAGAGTAAATTAGTAAAATGCTTGCAAAATTTCTCATAAAAAATGAAACACAACATTTCATGATGCTATGAATGAGTGTATACCCATTGGCAGGAAGGAAACTGATAATGGCATTATATTCTACGAAAACTGTTATCCTTTTTTATCAAACTTGATTACTGCTGTATTATCTTTTTATTTCCTGTTTATTGACAATAATATCGTAGAAAATGTTTAATCTGTTTTATTTGTCACATGCAATTAAAGGACTCAACAGGGGTCCAGGAGCAAGGTCAATCTGAGAGTTCCATGCATATCTTTTGGGAATTGTTATATCCCTAAGTAAAATTTGATATTTCCACACGTTCCCTCTCACATGAGTGTGGGACTCATTTACTAATCAATTTACTTGTGGAAATATTAACTCCCCGTATTTTCTGTGATCCTTGACCATCTACTGAGCAAAGTTATTGTCATAGACCTTTTATCCAACACTCGGCTAGGAACTAATATAGTTGGCACTTGGCAGCTAACTTGTGCTCAATGTATAGATTTTAGAGTCTGCATTTATTGGTTGTGCGAGTACAACTACAACTCAGATTTTACTACTATGAACACTTGCAATGTCATGTTACTACTATAAGTAAACACAGAAACAACAGGAAGTTGAAGAAAAATAGTACTTCACTATATTACTATGCTGACAAATTTGAGATGCAAGTATATATTGTTGGAGTGCCAGCAGACATCGCAAAGATGAAAACGAAGATCATTGAGGATGATTGGATGCCTATTTGGGATGAGGAGTTTGCATTCCCATTGACAGTCCCAGAGCTGGCTTTGATTCGGATAGTAGTACAGGAGTATGATATGTCCGAAAAGGATGACTTTGGTGGGCAGACATGTTTGCCTGTGGCAGAGTTGAGACCTGGGATCCGAGCAGTCCCTCTGTATGACAAAAAGGGTGAGAAATATAGATCTGTAAGGCTTCTTATGCGGTTTCAGTTTGTATGAAAAGCAGAGTTTATCTTGCGTCTGCATTTTTGCATCTGTTCTTAGGATTTTTCCCAGATTTATACTTTTTGTACAGCTTACAAGTAGGTGACAGAAGATGAAAAAGTGTCATATCCAATTTTCTTGTTCCTGACATTGCTAGTGAACTCTGCAAAGGTATCTACCAACAGTCCAAATGCACAACTTGAGTTTCTAAGGAAGAAGAGCCTTCCCCAGTCTAGGTTCCATTTCCATGACCCTATCTTACAATGCCAAGACTGAATTAGAAAGATACATCATTACATAAATACTTCCTGAAAATAAGTCCTAGTTCTACTTGTATTTAACAGAGAATATAGGAGCTTTATTATGGCGATGGATAATGTCAGAGCAGGACATTTTAGTATTCATGATTATATTAATTTAAATTAAATAGATACATATTTAAAAAAAAGTTGCAATTGACTTCAAAAAAATTAATATGGAACTCTTTTATGAAAAAAGGATGTAGTAAAAAATTAAGAATTATATAATAGAAGTAATGTTATTTTGTATGTTAATTGTTATCACCTTTCTTATATTTTATTTTTTTGTTAACATCCGTTGGGCCGACCGAGTGGAAGGAGCTCGGTGCTCTTTAAGCAATGTCTCAAATTCGAGTATTGTGAATGGAGACAACGGTATTAGAGAGAGGTTCTCCTTTGTAAGCTTCCTCTTTGTGGGTTCGACCGTTACTCGATTTCTGATTTGTCGGGGCTTAATGATTGTCGGATATTAGGAGATGAGAACTAAAAAAAATAAAAAGAAAAAAGATTAGGATCACCTTCATTATATTTTTTACTTAATTTTTATTTAGTAACATAAATAATAATTTAAGTAACGGTACCAATGACGAATTTTACTATGTCATAAATGTAATGGTTATAATGCTAAATATGTATTGAAAACCGGATGAAAGGTGTGATGAATCTCTGTACTTCAATTTTCACAATTTTACGTATTAGACATGATTAAAAAGTTTGACTCTATCCTTAATATTGGTATCAGAGAAGCCTATGTATGAACAATAAATCTATGTATGAACAAAGATTAATTTTACTTCCCCACCTACCTAAACAAAAAAAAATTTACTTTAGATTTCCCCTAATATTCATACATAACAAAGGTAGGTTTTCTAGAAATATAAATGAGTTTTTTTTAATTAAAAAACAAATTAATATAAAAATCACATCAATACCTTCCCGGGCATCGCTTTTATGAAAAAACAAAGGTGGTTGAAGGAAAAAACACACGTTATAAAGGATTATCTCTTTTGAAGCCAGAAATTCTAAATTCAAAGCAATATACCAGTCAGGATTCTTAGTTCTTGTGTGTGATGCTATAAAGGATAATAAGCAAATACATAGTAAATTAAGAATAATCATGGTCTTTTATAATTTCAAAATAAAACTGGAGTATTTATTTTGTGAAAGGAAATAAAAAGAAATTTTTTTCTTTAAATCTAAAATGGAGGAGTGATACTTAAGAAATACTAAGATTTAAATTATTTGAACTTAATATGCGACGAATATTTATTATGTCGCTAAATATATGTTAATAGAAATTAGATGATAAGTATAAGGAAAGTGATCCTAATTCTATATTATCAATATATTAGTTCATAATAAATTCTATGTAGTTACTATTATACTATATACCAATATGATAAGAATATAAATATTTTTGACACATTTAATCTTAAGATAGATAATATATTTAGGCAAGCGATATTTCCACAACACTTTTTGATATTTCCACACGCAAAGTGTCGCTGTAGATGTAAAAAGTGTCGATATAAGATCTATAGCGACACTTTATGTTTGAAAATATCAAAAAGTGGTGTGAAAATATCATCTCCCTATATTTAAAATCTCAACATTATGAATTATGAGTAGTGTTAATTTATACCTACGCAAATAGTCAAAGACCCAATTTTTTTTTAACTGTAATATATAAATATATGTAATATATAAATATATATTTTATATATAATTATACATAAAGAGATATGCCACAGCATAACAGCTTGGATACTCGGTTGTCCAATTTGGTAAGTTAAAGAGGTGGGTCCTACCTATCTCCTCCGGGGCCCAGGCCCAACTTATCTGAACTTATCTGGAAATATCAAATGATAATAGGGTAAATTTTATTTCAACACCTGAGGTTTTATCATTTTTTTACATGACTGCATGTCATTAAAAAAGTTACACTTAAACACCTGAAGTTTTGAAATGAAGTGGAACTGTTACGTTTTTCTTCCAAATTGATTGTGTGTGTGATTAACTTATCAGGGGAGCGTGAGACATGGTTATAATGGTCAAATCAGTTGAAAAAATGTCTAAAATACTCGTTATTCATCAAATTTATCATTAATGGAATACCATTGTTGTTCATCAAATTTATTATTAATGAAGTACCTATTGTTGTTCATCAAATTCTAATCAAATCATTTTGAACATCTCCTAATTCTTATAGGTTTTCTTTCTCCATTGATTTTGAACATTAATTAAATATAAACAATCTCAAATCATCTAAACAATTCATCCAACAATCACCTCAATCCACTTAGTTGCAACATTTTCAAAAAAAAAACATAGAAAACCCAACTTTAACTTCATCAAGTCCACCAATCGAAGTGTGTTGATCTTTTGGCATTCTTCCTTGATCAAATATGAGCATTCTACGCAGAATAATGGCCTAGAATATCATCAAATCAATCTCAAATCATAAAAATCATCTCAATTCGCGAAACATGAAAAATCCCTATAAAATTGAGTGAAACCCTATCAAATCCATGAATTAAAGTGTATTAATCTCTAGGCATTGTTCTTTGACCAAATATGACCATCATCAATGGATTAATAACTCCAAAACATCATCAAATCAGTCACAAATCATAAAAAGTATCTCAATTTGCGAAACAAAAGGAGCATATGAGTTCTTTGACCAAATATGACCATCGTTAATGGATTAACAGTCCCAAAACATCATAAAATCAGCCACAAATCATAAAAATATTTTAATTCGCAAAAAATAAAAAAAATCCTTATAAAATCAAGTAAAACCCTATTAAATAAATCAATCAAAGTGTATTAATCTTTGGACATTGTTACTTGATCAAATACGAGCATCATCAATGGATTAACAGCCCCAAAATATCGTTAAATAAGTTCCAAAACTCAAAAATCATCTCAGTTCGCGAAACTTGGAAAAATCCTAGAAAATTGAGTTCTAGTGATGATTTTGATGATTTTATTAATAATTTGGTTGTTTGCTAGTCCAAAAGATTTTTAACGGCTTTGGATATGAGGTTTTTAATTTTTCAAATTACCCCAATAAATTAATTATTATTTTAAAATTGGGTCACTCTGTTAAAAAAATTAAACAGACGTTAATTTTTTATCTATGTGACAAAAAAATAATAAAAAATGTGAACCATTCACTAATGACTGTCAAATTGTTTCAAGTTTTTTTTCCTACGTAGCTAGAAAAAAAGAAAGGAAAAAGAAAAGAAAAAGGACGTGGTTTTTGTTACTTTTTCTTTCTCTCTCTTATCATCTCCATCCTTCTCAAATACCTAGGGTTTAAAGATTACTATTATTGTTAGTTTCATGGCAAATTGAAGGTGTGTGTATATATTCCTGTTCGGAACTTCAATGAGAGTCAGATATGTTCTTAATCACTTCCCTTCGATCTTACAAATATGGGTTAAGTAAATTAATGTCAAAGTTATTTAAGAGCTCTTGATTCACATGGTAAGCCAAAAATTGGGTGATATATCACCCCTTTTCCCAATTAGAGGTTGAAGATGAATATGTTTTGGGATTTTGATTGTTTTTTTCTTGTTAAAGGCCTGTTTAACTGGTTAGTGGGTCGGGTTGACCCGACTAAAGGTTGAAGATGATAAGGTTTTGAGGTTTTAACTTTTGAAAAATCATTACAAACCCTTAAACCAATCAAATATAACAATCCCTTCTTTATTTTTCAAGAAATAGTTGATCCATTTTACCCAATTTAATGTCAATCTAACTCCAACCAAGTGATGCAGAATGGTTAGAGGCTATTCCTACAAGCATTGTTCTCTCTCTTAAAATTGAACTTTTGAATTCTATTACTGATAAGAAGAATCTATGTGATTGATTTGAAATTTTTGAATTTGGGTGATTGGGGATGATCATGGAGCAACGCACGGATAAGAAATGGGTCCAACGAAAGAAGTGGGGTTTTCTTGGGTGGTTGATGGTGGCGGGGGGACGACGACGGTAGTGGTGGTGGTGGAAATCAAGATGGCGAGAAGGATAATTATGAACTCAAAATTAGTAATGAAGGTCATTAACCACGTAGGCGAAGCGGCCTGGGTACTCGGATCTCAAAATTTTCATAGATTTTAGAGAGAAAATACGCAGATTTAGAAGAAGGGGGAGGAGAGAGATGAGAGGAAGAAAGAGAGAAAATAAATCAAATTTATTTTTTTTCCTAAGATAAAAGCTGAAATGATTTAAGAGCCGTGAGTCAGAGATAACAGAATAACTCAATTTCAAAATAATAATTAGTTTACTGGGATAATTTGAAAAATTAAAAGTTTAATGTTGTAATCAATAAAATTTGTCAATTACAATATGTAATTCATTAGTTTTGTCAATTTGTAAGAGAATCAGATTGGGTACTAGAGCTGCTGAAAGTTGAAAAAGAAAAAAAACAGAAAAAAGAAAAATAATAAAAATGACACAATTGTTTTTATATACTAAGGTTAACTGTGTTAAGACAAAACCTATTTTTCAATTCCCTTCAAAATTTTAGGCGTTTAAGTAGCATTTAAATAACGGGTGATCATATGAAAAAATGATAAAATCCAATGTGCTGAAGTGAAATTTACCCATGATAATATCATCATCTCAAAACATTGCCAAAATTAATATCTTCCAATTTTCCTCCCAAATTCTCTATCTCAACACCGGAAATAATGTCGTCGAAGCAGACATACAGAGTGTGCTTCTGTTTCCGGCGACGGTTTAGTCTGGCCGCCTCTGAAGCTCCGGCGGAGATTAAGTCCCTGTTCGAACAGTACTCCGAGAATGGGATCATGACCCTCGCTCACCTCCATAGATTCTTGATGGAGGTGCAGGGAGAAGATAAGGCTACATTGGAGGATGCACAGTCTGTTATGGATAGGCTTCATGAGCTGAAAATTCTTAATATATTTCAACGGAGGGGACTCAATCTTGAAGCTTTTTTTAAGTACCTCTTTGCCGACATTAATCCTCCTCTCTCTCATTCTCGTAGGGTAAATTTTCGTTTTTCTCTCTCCTAATTCTTCGAATTATGAATTTGTCTACATGTGTTTGATCAAATTGTAGTTAATCTGATTTGGGTTTTACTTTAGTTGTTCACATTTATGCCTAATTAGTTTATGTGGGTTGTTATCAATTTTTATTTTACATGTATATCTGTGTTGTGTTCAAAATTAATGGTCTGTTTTACTTTTTGGGAATTTTTGAAATAGAGTGCATTTGGAAAATATGGAACCACTCTCATAAGTTTTTATGCTAATTTTAATTCAAAGGTTTTCTTTTTAAATTGTTGTGCCTAAAAGGTTTAGTTTTTTAATGGGTATGTGTTATGCTTTAATGGAAATGGTTCACGTGCTTCTTAACTGGGAAATGATATCGTGAGGTCAAGCTCAATGAGCTTGTAAACTTGCTTCCTTTTAATGCTGCTCACTTTAAAAATTGTGAATCTATGATGATGCAAGCGCAGTGAGCTTGATCTCATCATAGCATTGCTTTCTTAAGATTTGGGATTGGGATTATGTAAGATGACCTATATCCTCTTCTTTGGTCTGATTTGATGGGTACTGTGTCTCTACATCAATAGGGCAGTAGTATTAATATGGAAAGAAGTTTTGTAAATTTATGACTAGAGCCGTATCATGTATTTTTTGTTGTACATAACTCAAAGGGATTGTAATTTTCTAAGTTTATACACTTAAGAAACTGTTATATATAGAATCTAGTGAAATTTGTTCTTAAATTGTAAATATAAATCGATCTAAGGTAATAAGAAGGGCTACAATTTTTAGCATTTAAGCATTTAATATGAACTGCATGATTCCATTTTCTTACTTCTTAAATACTGATTTTCTCTTACCTTCCAGGTTCACCATGATATGAATGCGCCATTGTCGCACTACTTCATATTCACTGGGCATAATTCGTATCTAACTGGGAATCAACTAAGTAGTGACTGCAGTGACGTCCCCATCATAAAAGCACTGCAGCAGGGCGTTAGAGTTATTGAATTGGATATATGGCCTAATTCGACAGGTGACAACGTAGATGTTCTTCACGGAAGGTATGATGTTCATGTGTACTGGAATTCCTGTCCCCGCATACTTTTTAATAAAGTGGTTACTAACATTGAAATAGGCCTTTCTTTCGTCAAACATTTGCATCCTTTTTCTTTTGGTCTGATCCATTTAATAATGTGCATACTGGATTCACATATGGCTTCTCCTTATTTGAATTATCCTAATTATTTAAATAATATGGAAAATTTGCTTCACCAAATTGCTGAAAAAAGACAAATAAGTTGAAAGACTGTTAGGATTTTCTTGCACAGGGACACTTTTGTCTAATATAGATAAATTAAATCATTGGATCCAAAAGATCAACCCAACCCCTAAAACCAGTTTATTTTTTATTTTTCAATTTTTGCTGAATTCTGATTATTGGACCAAATAAGTGAATCCAAAAGTCTAAAGTTTATATTGTACAAAAAGAAAGCAATAATTCCTGTTTGTGAGTGTGTGTGTGTGTGTTTATGTTTGACCTCAGTAATGCTTTTATTTGTAATTCCAGTTTTCTTGAAGAGATTGGTTTTGTTGTGTAGGACACTGACCACTCCTGTTGAACTCATAAAATGTTTGAGGTCTATAAAGGAGCATGCATTTACTGCATCTGAGTATCCTGTTGTGATTACTCTAGAAGATCACCTTACTCCAGATCTTCAGGCTAAAGTAGCTGATGTGAGTATATGCATTTATTTGATCATTACTAAGCTCAGGGCTTATAAATAACTATTTCCTTAACTCAATTCTAGATGGTCATTCAAACATTTGGAGAGGCTTTATTTACTCCTGGTTCAGAGTGCTTGAAGGAGTTTCCCTCACCTGAATCAATGAAAAAGAGATTCATAATATCAACTAAACCACCCAAAGAATATCTTAAAACCAAAAAGGTTGAGGGGAATGAGAACAATAGTTCACAGAAGGAGAAGGATGTGGCTGATGATGGAGCTTGGGGTAGAGAACTCCCGAACCTCAAAGATGGGACTACTGATGATAAGGTGTAGGCAGACACTTCAGTTATTATGCCTATTCTGTTGATTTTGGTAAACAGAGTTTGATCCTTTGCCAACTAACTCTCTTCTCGCAGGATGATTTGGATGAAGAAGATGACCCAGATGAGGAAGATGACGATGAAGATAAATCAAACCAGAATACAGCACCAGAATACAAGCAGCTGATTGCTATTCATGCTGGAAAAGGAAAAGGTGGATTACAGGATTGGTTAAGGGTGGACCCGGATAAAGTGAGACGGCTTAGCTTAAGCGAGCCAGAACTTGAGAAGGCTGTAACAACTCATGCAAAAGACATTGTGAGGTATTAATTAAGATATCCCATGAATTTAATTAGATAGATCTTATTTCTGTGGTTATATTGCCTATAGGAGTGAGCATTTCGGTTATATCCGAACCGAATAGACTATTTGGATATAACCGAAACCGAAATTCTACTGTTTTAAGTAACCGAATAACAACCCGAAATGTAAGATAACCGAATAACCGAATTAGTTATTCGGTTATTCGGTTAATAACCAAAATTAATAGCTTGCATAAATTAACAAGACTACAAGAGCAATCAACTGAATCAAGATTCAAGTGTCAACTGTCAAGACTCAATAGCATGCAGCCAGCCAAGCCCAAGCAGAAGCAGGTATAAAATTAATAATTAACATGATTAAAATTAACAATACATAATTAACATGATACAAATTTTTAGTACATAATCCATAATTTCACAAAGTCTAGGCACTGAAGTCTGAAGCAGTGAAGCAGAGCATAAGTATAACAACAGAACTGCAGAAGCCGTGAGCCAGTGAAGCACCGCAGCAGTAAGACCATATCTATAACAGCAGAAGGCTAGAAACAGTGAAGCACTGCAGCAGCCATCACTATTCACTCAGCAGACACAACAGAAGAAATCCACCATTAGCAAATCATTTAAAAGACTTCTTGACATCGTCTGAAAATTTCAAACAAATTATCAATTAGAATATTAGATTAACAAAGAAGTTTGAAAAGGATAAGTTAACTATAAGTTTCCATTGAAAAAAAGGGAATCAAGTTAATTATATAAACAGAAATCATAACAATTATCAATTATCTCCATATATGTGTAACAATATTGCAATCCTAAAAAGTAAAAACAAAAAACCCATGAGAGTGTACTTTAAAAAATATTGGGGTTGAAACATATTAGCATAATTCAAATCACTAAAGCTTCATTCATCATTTAATAAAAAAAAATCCACCCAAAATCAGCAATAGCATTCAAGTTCAACAAGAATGACCAAAATATACAAACTAAGTAACAAAATTTTAAAAAATCAAAATGAACTCGTAGCCTACAGTGAGCAATTTGGTTATATCAACAGTTAAAAACTAGTTATAACCAAAACATAACAATTAAAAACTACAAAACAACAGTTATAACCAATGTAGGCAAGATAGATATAGAGATTAAAGAGGCAGATACATCATACATAGCCTAGTTTTCGCTTTTTTTTATAAAGTTCAAATTCTTGAGTTTGAAATCCTACTAGTTTTATAGACTCTGCAAGTGCCCTTTTCAATAATTGTTGGGGGTTGTTTGCTGAGACTAATTTATACATACTATAAAGAAATAAGAAAGTTGTATTACGGTTTTCCTTGTAATTAATGAATTCCCATTTTTCATGTTTGATAAATCTAAACTTTATTAGGGTTTCATTTCAACTAGAAAGTAGAAACAGAGTTTTAAGCTTGAAAATAGAACTATACAAGAGGAAATATACCTGAATTGGTCCGTTCGGAGGTGGGGCAGAGTCGCGATTTGGGGACTGGGCAGAGAGTGAGAGATCTGAGGGGCGAGCCGGCAACGGCAAGGGGCGAGGGCTGAGGAGTGAGGCTGAGGCATGAGGGTGTCGACTATCGAGACGACGAGATCTGAGAGATGAGAGATCGTCAGATCGATTTGGGTTTTGGCTTTTGAGTAGTGAGAGTCTGAGAGATGAGAGTCGAGATTTGAGAGACAGAGCCAGAGAGTATGACTCTATGAGAGATTAGTAGATTACTGTTTTTAATTTTTAAGCCTTATTTTTTTTATTTCTAGTTCAGTTATTCAGTTAACCAAATAACCAAAAAACAAAAACCAAACCCAAAAACCGGATATAAATTCGGATATAACCGAATTACATAAAATAACCGAAAAATTGAAAACATTCTGTTAAAAAATTTCTGTTCGGTTCGGTTATTCGGTTTTATCCGAGCTTTTGCTCAGTCCTAATTTCCTATCTGCACATAAAACTGGGTTGCTTTTTTCTTTTCCCTTTTCACATGCAAATAGCATTTTTACTGATGTCTATTTGGATTACTTGGGCTAATCCTTGGAGACCCATGTCAAATAAGATATTTAGGCCTCAAGTGATGCAATACATGTAATGAATGTGCAATTAGATTGAACAAAATACCAGGTGAAAATCTCAGCTGTTATAACTTCCAACACGTATGACTGTCTTGTATATTACATTAAGAATGTTAATAATCATGGTCAAGGGTAGGTCTGCATCACAGAGTTTCTGTAGTCTAGTTGACCTAATTATTGCTTGGAATCTCTCAGGGTTATTTACTATCTTTTTCCTGCCCTTAGCAGGCGGTATATGTGGTGCGCTGCTTCTATTGTAGAGCAGGCAACTGTATTTTTAATATTACTTATGTTTTTTTGGCTCAAGTTGTTAATGGCTATATATTTCATTTGTCTGCATGTGGATGTCGTCAATATTAAGAATGCACAATATTGCAATTGCTGATAATATGCTTGCTTTAGGTTTACCCAGCGGAATCTATTGAGGGTGTATCCTAAGGGTATACGCTTTGACTCATCCAATTACAATCCACTGATTGCTTGGACACATGGAGCTCAGATGGTTGCATTTAATATGCAGGTTTACATCTTTCTCCTCCCATGGTTTTATTGCTAATAATTTCTTTGCTATTTGGACTAAACCTGATTCCTATTCTTTGGTTTTGTGTGTGTATTTAAGTTGCATATGTGGTATACTCAATTATATTTCCTGAAGTGTTTATTTTTTGTTGATATTTAAAGTAGCATCTATGAAGCTTTTGGTGTGTCCTTATAAGTACGACTATATAATCAAACAGAAAAATATTGCATAAAGATGCTCGAACAAGTAATAACAACTTATATGGTCGGTGTGTGTTGGTATGTTTGAGTGAGTTAAGCCATTAAAAATGAAATCTAAGAGGTAAGACACTGTAGAAGTTTCTAGAATCTTGGAATTATGCTCAAGATATCTCCTTTTAGCTATTTCCTCAGGTGATTTTCAAAATGTAGGTTGATCAACCCTTAATACCAAAGAGATGACTAAAAACCTCTGCATTGGAATGAGTTTAGCTTGCTTAAAAATTAACAATTTCACAGGTTGGCAAATTATCATAATGTATAAAATTAAGAGGAAATTACTAGAAAGCTGGGGAAAGCCAATGCTTATCAATCTTCTTTTCTCTCTCTTTTTTTAATCACGGTGGACCAGGGGCCACTACCTTTGGGGCTAATCCCTCTCTTCTTTCGTTTTTATTTTCTTTCATAAGCAATTGTCAATTTACTTAACAAATAATGAATTAATGATAACTTCATGATGTACTAAAAAAGTTTTTGAAGCCATTAGACACTTGAGAAACTACTATGTAACTGGGTAACTAAGCTTATAACATGCATTTATTTGTACTATGCATATATATTAGTTGAAAATTTTGCCTGGTGATGAGACCATGGCATGATATGCTGAATCTTATATAGAGACCTTGTTCTGTTACAAAAAGTTCTGTTTCTTTCTTCTTCTTTTTTTCTTTTTTTTTTTGTAATGGAGACCGAATAAAAATGTTATTCGGTTGAGAGAAATTGCAGTTCATTCCATACAAACAAAAACATTCTAGAGAGAACACGTGAAGGATGAAAAGGACTTTGAAAAGAGAGTCAAAGAATGGCTTGAAATTGTCTGGAGGGAAGCTAATTGGGTCGGGCAATTCTACCAGTTCAGATGTAGAACTGTTATAGGGGATAGTCGGAGTTTGTTTATGATTATATGATCAAATCAAGATTGTTTGACAAGCTCGTATCAATTATATTATCTAAAAAATATGCTAAAGCAGGTAAATTTTATCATCTATTGTTGACTGGGTTGTTCCTCTTCTCCGTCTTTCTTATTCATGCGAAGACCAGGTGGTTCTTGTCGTTAATGACTGCAGTGTCCCACACTAATTTGTTTACTTCTTACTCCTTTAGAAAAGATAACTTGAGAGCAAAATTTTTTGAAGGGATCTGAATTAAGTACTCCTTGTGCTTGTCCTGATTAAAACCTCAACGCTAGTCAGAAATTAATTTGGCAAGTGATCCAAGGGAATTACCTAGATATCATAATCATCATATTTTCTGCTGTAGTGCACATCATTATCTGAGATTTGTCTGAAGCAATGACTTGAGAATATCTTTAATTTACACTATTAGTGGTGTTGTTTTTCCTTTTTTTGGAAATTGGTGAGTTTGTCCGAAGTCTGGGGATATGACTGATGCCTTTAAGGTTCTTTCTTTAAGGCTTCTGCTGTTTCCCTCACCTCTAGGGTTTCTCAGTCAGTCATTAATCCCTCCGTTCCAAAATATATGATAAGTATTGAATTTTTTATGTCAATTTGATATGTTTCCAAAATCAAAATTGAGATGAATTAATTTAGTTTTAGACAATACATTTATGAAACTTGCATGCTATCTAAGTAATACTACTAATTACAAGATTTATTGTTTTAAAAAATTAAATGAATGTTATCAATTTTAAATTAAGTCCTGTTATACGTTGCGAAAGTGTTCAGCCAAATTATGATTGTGACGTATGTGTATACACGAGATAATGGGATAGGTAGGAATTAAGAAGAGTCCCACTTTAATTTATTCTATCTTATCGCATACACTTCCACGTTGGTCGCAATCCAACTTCGTCAAATATTTGTCGACATGTATATCATTTTCCTTTTAAATTTGAAAATATATCAAATTGACTTTTTAAAGTCAAACTTGATCCTACGTATTGGAACGGAAAGAGTGTTATTTTTTACTAACTTATAAGTTGTATGGTCATCAGTCAGATAACTGCTGCACCTATGAGAAAAAGTGTATACTGTAAAGAAGTTCAACACAGTTTTATCATATAACTCATTCATTTTTACAGGGCTATGGAAGATCACTCTGGCTGATGCATGGAATGTTCAGGGCGAATGGTGGTTGTGGTTATGTTAAAAAACCGGATTTCTTGTTGAAGGCTGGCCCACATAATGAGATCTTTGATCCTAAAACTACGCTACCAACCAAGACAACTTTGAAGGTTAGTGAAGAGTTACCTAGGTTACAGACTAAACTAAGTTTCTTTTGCTTGCTGAAGTGATTTTATTGGAAAATCTCTCTCAAATTTGAAGCCCTTTAATACTTTGTGCATATGCTTTTCTCTTATTTCCTCATGACTGACTACTCAAGCTCTCACAATTTTATAGGTAACTATATATATGGGTGAAGGTTGGTATTTTGACTTCCGTCATACACATTTTGATCCATATTCCCCTCCAGATTTCTATGCAAGGGTAAGGCTTTAGTAGGAATCTTTTACAATTAAGTGCCTTAAATAAGTTGATGTTTTGGTGTATTGTGAATGTTTTTATACCCATTTATGTTCCACAATTTGACCTCTCGTACGAGGTTGGTTGCTCCAGGGTTTCCCATGACCATAATTCTATCAGAAAGCTCCTTTTTGAAAAATTGGGGCATGTGAATTGCTATATAGCTTGCTAGTGAGTTGATGTAAATTTTTATGCAGATTGGTATTGCTGGTGTAACTGTTGACACTGTAATGAAGAAAACGAAGACACTTGAGGACAACTGGATACCAAATTGGAATGAAGAGTTTGAGTTCCCATTAACCGTTCCAGAACTGGCTCTCCTTCGAATTGAAGTTCACGAGTATGACATGTCCGAAAAGGATGATTTTGGAGGCCAAACTTGTCTACCTGTTTCAGAACTGAGAAGTGGTATCCGAGCAGTTCCACTCCATAGCCAAAAGGGAGACAAGTACAATTCTGTGAAGATTCTCGTGCGCTTTGAATTTGTTTAAAATATTTGTGTGAGCTTGCGGTTTTGTGTTGTATTCTTTTGGTCATACTCCTGGAAATAATACCTTGTGTGCAGTTCAAACTCAGAAGGTTTTTACCTTCTTTTGTATTGTTTATACAGAAATCTATGCGTGTATATATGTATACATACGAAAATGTTCGGCAGTTCTACATAGTCCTATCCTGCCAACCTGTATTGTATATATGAACTGAGAAATTTTCTTGTAAGATTATAATAGTTGCTCAAAACCCTTATATTTGCATCAGTATAAATGATATGCAACACTATGCTCTAGTTCCAGCCTTCTATTTTTCCATTTTATTTCCTGAGGAGGAATTAGCCCAACCAGGCTTTTACACTCTGCTTGTTACTATTTTACAGTTTAAACTAAAGAAAATGATGTTGCAGTAATTTGTTGTGGATGATTCTATGTTTTGCAAGCACCTGAAGGGTTGGGTTGTGGGGGTAATATAGATACATAAGAAGCATTTTGTCTTGAAATTCAACATTTTTAATCAGTTTCATCAAGTAAACATTAAGCAGCAAAAAACACAGAATAACGGCTAATATTGCCGGGCCAAAATTTTTTGTTGTTGGAGCAACAAGTATTCCCTCCGTCCCAAATTAATTGTTTTTCTAGGACTTTTTTAAGTCAAATTG
>CM068382.1:15709115-15741615 GCA_034770075.1 Aralia elata | reverse complement strand
CATGGTTGGTCTCTCTTTTCCTTCCAAATTTACGCAATGCATTGCAGTGTATGCCACCAGCTCTACTGCCTCTACTTCATTCAGCTCCGGCGGTCCAACCCTCGAGTCCAGAATCTTCATCAATTCTCCGGTCATAATTGCTGGTACCGCGAAGTCTACCAGACTTATTGGTGTACCCCCATTTTCACCACTCTTGAATATAGCCCTCTTTCCAGTCAAGATTTCTAGCAACACCACTCCAAGACCATAGACATCACTCTTTGCTGTTAATACGTTTAGTCCATAGTACTCTGGATCAATGTAGCCAACTGTCCCAGCCGCCTTCATTGGTCTATACTCACGATCAGACTCCGGACCATTTAATGACAATCCAAAATCAGACACTCTTGCAGTCCAATTCACATCCAGCAATATGTTAGAAGACTTGATGTCTCGATGAATTATAGGAGGGACTGCATAGTTGTGGAGATATTCGATGCCACGAGCAGCGTCTAATGCGATTTTTATCCTCATTTTCCAAGAATTCACTAAGCTGCTATCCTTCACCACATTGTTCTTGTCATGTAAATGATCATAAAGTGCTCCATTTTTCATGTAGTCATATACCAAGAGCCTCTCATCCCCCTCTTCACAGTACCCAACAAGCCTAACCAAGTGCTTGTGGTGAAGCCTAGACAAGAATGCCAATTCTGAATTAAAGGCACTCTCTTTCTCTTGAAACTTCTTCATCTTTGTACCTGTCTCCCCCCTTTTAATGGCAACCTCATGACCATCCGGTAATTTACCTTTGTACACAACACCAAAGCTCCCAGCACCAATCTTGTTCTCTAGGGAAAAACTATTGGTGGCTGCTAGAAGATCTGAAAACAAGAACTCTTCCGCTCTCTCTGCATGCTTTCCGGAGGTTCCACTCCTCTGGCGACCAAATAAACCAGAGGTCCCACTCCTCTGGCGACCAAATACACCTGAGGTTCCACTCCTCTGGCGGCTCCATGCTCTTGAACCCTGCCGTCTAATAGTGGAGGATCTTGAAGGTGGACTGTTATTTGAATGTTGGGCATTAGAATTAGACCCAGTGATCGTAGGCTGCACAGAATTGTGAATTTTCTTGTTCCCAAAACAAACCCCAGTCCACAAGAAGTAAACCACAGTACAAATAGCTGATAAAGCCCCAACAGATCCAACTATAGCAAATGCCAATAAACCCTTTGAAGTTTCTTTGGATGGTGAAGACGGTGATGGACTAACCGTCGGTGGTGAGATTGGCGGCGATGGTGAGATTGGCGGAATTGAATTTGTTACATCGCAGCGCCTACATATATTACCATTACCAGAACAAAGTATTTGAGATTGAGGATATAGACCACAATCACATTTAGCTTGAACACATGGCCCTGGAAGAATCTTTGGCAATGAAAGCTCAATCCCTAAAGAATATGAACTATTAGCCCAACCTGGCCCCCAACATATTACCGAAAAATTACTAGTTGTCAATCCACAAGTAAAGTTAAATCCAGCAACGATTGATTCAAACGAAATCCCATTTGTAACATTGCTAGAAAATTCACCAACTCCTCCCCAACAAATAACAGATCTGTTCATCCTCCTAATGGCACAACCATGATTCATTCCTAATGCTACAGCAGAATATTCAAAATCCAAATTTGAAGAAGGAACATTTAATTCTCCTGAATTTTTATTTCCTCTACAAATCAAATACCCAGTTGAATTAAATCCACAAGCATAATTTCCACCAACAACAATACTCGTCATTGAAAAATTAGCAAATTCATTTTGAATAGATGATGAATTATTACCTCCCCAACAAATCACCCTACTAGTATTCATCAAAATTCCGCAAGAAAACCCTAACCCAGATGAAATTTCTCGAAACCCATCTGGCAATGGAGCCGAAGCGCCGCCATCTCGCCAACATTTAGCGTTTCGAGTTCCATTGGTGAGACCACAAATTTGAGTATCACCAATTGTAAGATTTTGTAACGGGACCGTTTGATTGAAGTATAACCTTTTCGCAATGAGGCTAGAGTTCCAGCAGAGGAGGCTGAAGCCGCCGGACCTCACGCCGCAGAATATATCCCGGCCGCCTGCAACGGACTCGAATGAGATATCCGGGAAGACTGGGAACGTAGAGTTGTTTCGCCAGCATTGGATTCTCTGCGTTTGTTGCTCGGCGACGATGCCGCAGACAGTGGCGGCGGAGCCGTAGCTGACGGCGAGGGTGGAGGCGGAGCCGCCGAAGGAATGGACTGAACAGACGGCGGCAAAAAAGGTGAAAATGGCGGAAATGACGGCGGCGGAGAGCGTCGTCGTCGTCATCTAATTCCCTGAGAAGAAAGGATGAAGAAGTTGAAGTATGGGTTTTTGGTGCTCTTCATTTGTGGAAGAAGGTTTGACTGGTAGAGAGAGAAAGAAAGAAAGAAAGAAAGAAGAGTCGTAAAGAGAGAAGGAAACGGGAATTTTCGGGGATGTATATCAGTATATATACATATCTTTGTAAAAATATATTCCTTTATTTTAATAATAATTTTTTCATTCCAAATTATAAAATAAAATCAATTTTATTATTTTTAAACTGAAAATTAAGATAACTCATTAAAAATTATTATTTTTATTTCAAAATTAAAGATACATTTTAATTTTTTAGAGTTAATTTGTGAAATCTTAAAACTCAAAATTGATATAATTTCGATAATTTGTAGTACTTTATAGTTAGTTTGCAATTGTTATATTTATTTGTACTAAATCTAAATAATTTTATATCAATTTTAAATTTTAAAATTTTACAAATTGACTCTACAAAATCAAAATATAACTTTAATTTTAGAACGGATGGAGTATGAAACAATAAAAATTACAATAAATAATACTTTTTAAATATTTTACAAAAATAATCATTATTATATTGATTAAAACAAAGGAAATCTATGTTAATTTTAAGGTTAAAAATATCTTAAATTGACTTTATAAAATTAATAATAGTCTTATAATATGAAACGAAGAAAGTATTTAATTTTTTAAAGTGAATTCATAAAATTCTAAATTTAATTTTTTTAAGTCAATAATGATTTTATTTTTAAAATTTTAACAAGATTATATTAGTTTTAAATTTATTAAATTAATTTTAAAATATTAAAATATATTTTTAATCTTGAAAAAAAGATGAAGAATTTGTCCTTACTATTACTTTTGGTGACCAAAACGTTATTACTCAAGGTATATAAAATAACTAGCTAGGTGCTCCATGCGAAACACGAGTTATTTTTTAAGTAAAATTATTTTTAATTTTTAATTTATTTTATATAGTGATTAAAAATATTGTTTTTGAATTTTAAATTGACTTTCTACAATTTATTTTGCTTAAAAAACGAATGACTACAGATCACATACAATTATCGAATACTCACAATTGAGTGTTACTAATGTAATTCTTTTGCTATTTCTAATTTAATATTAATTTTTTCAAATTTTAATATTTAATTTTTATAATCAATCTTTTGTATTTATATATGCATTTTAATTAGAGTTCAAATTTGAGTGGAAACTTAAAAGCCTAAATATATTGTTTAATCATATTCTATCGTATAATTAACTAACTAAATAAATTTTATAAAAAATAAAATTTTTGTAAAGTAATAAGTTACGATAATAATTTTAGTTTTAAGAGGTAATTAAATTTTAATTAGTAATATATAAGTCAGAATTTTTTTAACATTAATTAACTTAAGGTCTCCTATATAAAATAAATTTGTTTACTAAATTTTAATCGTTAATATATTTTATAATATACATTATAATTCTTTATATTAATTATTATTTACTCATAATATTTTTTTATATTTTTAATATATAATTATTTAGGAATATAATTGCTATAAATAATGAGCTGTCATTATGGTTTTAGTTTTAAAAGTTAGCTAACTAAATTTTAATAACTAATATATAAGTTAGAATTATTTTGTAACATTAATTAACTAAGGGTCCCCTATATGTAATAGAATTGTTAACTAAAGTAATCATTAATATATATATATATATAATATAATTTTTTATATTAATTATTATGTACTCATAATATTTCTAATATATAGTCATTTAGAAATTAAAGTTGAGTAGAAACTTAAATTAAAATTCTAAATATAATTTTAAAATTAAAATTTATCATATGACTAAGTAACTAAAAGACTCTTATAAAAAATAAAATTATTACATAATAATAAGTTAATATTAAAGTTTGTAGGACTATAAAAAGAGTTTTAGTTATAGTTAAATTAATCCTAACATTATATAGGAGCGTAAAAAGTATTTTACTTCTAGTTAAATTCTAAGTCTATAACAAAGACCAAAGATTAAAGACCAAAGACTAAAGACAAAGATCAATAAACTAAATTTTGTCTTATTATATATTTTATATAAATATAGATGTGCATAGTCAACCTTACTTGTACAGCCATTATATGATAAATCATCTCCTAATTATATTTTAACATAATATTTTATAGTTATATTTTTAATCATTACATTATTTTTTGAGTCCTCTCATGTATGGCGTTAAATTTACGTCAGATTATAATTGTGAAACTTATAAATATATGACATTAATAGGAATTATAAGAGTGTTTTAATTATTAAATATCTTTTCAAAAAAAATATCACTAATATTTAGATAATTAAAAAAATAATGTAAATATTTGTAATATATATTCCCTCCGTCCCAAATTAATTGCATTTCTAGGACTTTTTAAAGTCAAATTGACTATTTTTAAAACTAATCTTTTTACTATTTTTGTTAACATATAGGTGAAGATATTATAACCAAAAGAAAGTATATACAATTTATTACTAATTTCAATTTTTATAATTTTAGAAATATATTTATATATGCTTAATTATTAATTTTAAAAATAGTCAACTTGACTTTAAAAAGTCGTACAAAAACAATTAATTTGGGACGGAGGGAGTATTATTTTTCTTATTTTTTTTATCCTTTTACTGATTGGAATGACGTTGTACTTTGATTTTTCTATGAATAAAGTTAGCTGGACTCGAAGCTTTTTGAGTTAAACTGTACTTGTATGTTCTCTATTGGTGGGGTTGGCAAATATTGACCATAGGAAGTACTAACCAACAAAATATAGGATATGAGATCTAAGGATTGACAATTGTTTTTATGTTTATTTTTTTGCCAATAATATTTTATTTCTCTTTACATTTAAGAAAATAAATTTCTTAAAATAGGTCTATTGTAAATCTTAAACTCTTTTTTTTTTAAAAAGAACATTAATAAAATTTATTTGGGTATGAAAACAAAGTCTCGTTATATATTACAATAAATTTATGTTGAATTACAATTACAAAACTTATCTATGAGAATATTAATCTTAAGAAAGTACTACTTTTCACTAATACATATACTAATTCTATAAAATTCATATCATACGAATATACTTAACAAAATAATCTATAAAAGTAGTCCTATGTAACTATTAGTTTAAATCCTAGAGTTCTATCACTGATAAATTCTCTTATAAGATAATCTAAAATTTGAATTGGATTGATGAATCAACTATGATACAAATTTTGAAAAACATATACATGTTATGTTTTGTGAAACTATGTTTAAGAAAATTCTTTGCACAATTACACACCATTAAATTTTTTTTTTTAAAAAAAAGAAAAAAAAAGTTCTTATTAAACACAATTACTAAGCTCAATAATTTTGTGCTATCACCACAAAATATGCTTGGTAAGGAAAACAATTATAAAATAAATTCTAATAAGTTAAGTAATTATGAAGTATGTTGATATATTTGTAAAATAACGACTTGTAAGAATAATTTTATGTTCTCTTATATAATCTTAATATTAGTTAGGAATTCGGTGACAGATTAGAAATATCATATCATTTTATAGTCTTAAAATAGAAATATATCTCTAATTTTAGAACGAACTAAAAAAATAAATGTATCATTAAATTTTTTTTGGAACAAAGGGAGTATTATAGTCGGTAAACCAACATCTATGCTATGTTGATGTTCACCTTCATTTCCTACGAACTTGTAAATTATGGTATAGAAATTGACGTGCTATATTATAAATAAATAAAAATTACCATAGTGAACCCATCTTTTTATTTATAATGATAGTTATTTATATTTGGAGATTCCTGTTTGGTTCTTCTGTTACTTTCTTTGAAACAAGAACCTTGGTCAAAGCACGTTTGAGAGAGAGAAACACGTTGGATTGGGAAGGAAAATAGTATTGATATACATAGATCTTGTTTGTTTGTGAGAATTTAAGAGTTTTGTTGTACACTGTGAATTTTTTTTTCAATAATTGCGATATATATTAATACATAAAATTATATAAAATTATAAGATTAAAATTATAAGGTACCTGCATATCATATGTCTAATTAAAAGAATTACCATTAATAATTATTTATTTACTTGACAATAAAAAAATCGATACATAAAATCGTAAGATATATCATTTCTCAAAAATTAATAAATGTCCATTTCAAGCTATAATATAAGAAGTAATTAATGATTAAATGTTAAGTGTTATAAAAACGTGGGGCTGCCCATTGTGAATCATATTTATTTTGCTAATTCTTAAGCAGACATAGAAAGTGACATAATTTAGCCTAGTAGTATTTTTATTTTTATTTTTATTTTGTTGACACTGAAAACAAGCTTAGTAGATAGTAATAGTGCAAATTTAAAGACTTACTCCACAAATAAACTTGAACACGAAAATTAATTCTTTGTTGAAATTTACTTATTACTCCACAAATAAATTGGAAAAAGTTTAAATTTCCCTTTTAAGAAATTCTTATTGTGACAATAAAATTGCCGTGGCCTATTTCAACTCCAATTACTTATAAGACTTTGTGTAATTACTAATTACTATTCCGTACTAGAAGCCAAAGAAATGGAATGGGTTTACGGGTGTTTCCTTTAATTAGGCACAAAATTCCTAGTATTATTTTCAAAGTAAAAACAATGACCAAGACCAACCATTACTTTGTAGAAATAATCCAAATGAGAATTTGACTGGAGCCTAACTGATTATTTCCTCAACGAATTAGTTGGTCCTTTTGACCCCCCCAGCCCCACAACCCCCCCCCCCCCCCCCCCCACACCCCAACCCCCCAAAAAAAAAAAAAGACAGACCAAAGGGTTGAACGAAGATAAGGAAGACTACCAAGGTAGACTTTTGGAATGCAGTTGGACAACTTTATAGTGTAGTGTTAGGTTGATAAAATGTTGAAAAGGTTTGTTTTGTTTGTATTTTTTTGCTTTTGTTGTTTTCACAAGGACTACTCTTTCTATGTGCCCAAAAAAACACCAACAACTTTATGATTTATTCCCCCCAGGTGGCGGAGGACTTAATAATTATAAGAAAATTAAAAAATGTTAAATATGTTTAAAATCAATCATTATTTTTGCATACAAGCGTTTCACATAAGTTATTTACAATGATTTTCTTCGTAGTCTCATATAGTGAAATTGTTTTAAAATTAACTCATTGTTAATAGTATTAAAAATGTCTCTTTTTATGTACGTGACAAACAAGAATTTATCTACCCATCTTTCATTTTATTACGCAATGACATCTTAATAAGATTTATAGATAAAAATGTTAATAAAAAACAAAAGCTAATAACAAGTAAACAAAAGCTAATAACAAGTTCACACCAATTGATGAGATGAATAAATATTATAATGAGTTTTCAATTTAAATGAAACCAATAATTATTTACGTACAGAGTTTAATTATTGAAATTTCTTAAAGTATAAGAATATAGAGTATCTTATATTTTAATTAGTCATGTAGCATACTGGGTATTTCAAGTTTTGATTATAAAATTTAAATTGAATATGATAGAATGGTGAAAATTTTGTTTTAAATTTGTATTTTTTAATGTCAGAAAGTGAAATGAACGAGTTTTTTCTCTACAAATCGAATATAAACATAATCTCAAGAGTGTGTATTATATTGAAGTAGCAGTATATTATTCGAAAAAATTTAATCATTAGTCCTAGACCGCATAATATTACCGATAGATCATATACCCAAAAATGTTTTTTAAAAATTCAGCAGGGCTGGAGCCGACACTCGCCCCAAACCAAAAAAATAAAATTTGCTTTATGGGCAAGTTTTGCACTTCAATATTAAGAGCTTTACAGCCTGGGGATTAGTCTGCTAACAATATTACAAAGATTTGGGTGTAACTCATTACAAGAAAAAAGGCATGTTCATCTGTGGTATTTATTTATTGAGCAGCCAACCAAAACAAACACGGCTGCATGCCCTGTTAGATTCTTAAGGGTCTGTGTTGTCTGTGATATTTAATTTGGAGTGATAAAAAGAAAAGAATTCAATTTTTATTTTGATTAAAAAAAAAAGAATTTTCACTTTTCATCCATTTTTTTTCTTCAAATTAAAACTCACAAACAAGTCATACAATAAACGTCGTTAGATTTAAAGACCGTATACAAGCAGTACAAAAATATTCCGTGATAATATATTAAAGAAGACACAGAGATGGGAATAATAATAATAATAATAATAAAATTGTTTTGTAAAGTATATACATTAAATCGAAAACTGTGTTTATTGTAAGCAAGACAACAAAAATAATCCAACAATAAGTGTAGGGAGCAGTTGGATGCATGTGGGCCCCATGAATTTATAAAATTAAACTGCTGGAACAAGATTGACCACCAAAATGGCTTGTAAAGGGACTCCCACTGGCTTTATACGGGGAGTTGATCAGAAAACAATGGCACGTCCATAACAGAGAGATAAAGATCTAATTAATTAAGGTTGGGCAAAAGGAAAATTAAATTAAGCTGGATTCTGTCTTAACTACTCATTTACAATTAAATTTAATCAGGCATCGTAGTTAATGCTACTTGTGAGAAGCGTGGGGAGAAAAGTGGAGTAGCCAATAAGTCAAACAGAGAAGACTACTGATGCATATAGTTTCTCAAAATGTAATTATGATGTTATAAGTAGGTAGGTGATCAGTCTAAACTAGTTGGCATTTTCTCATTTTTTTCTTATATAAATTTATTTCAAACGTTTCGTTCAATCATTAATTGTAGTCTTACAGTTTAAATAAACACAATAATAATAATAATAATAATAACAATAATAATAATAATGTCAAGGTTGTTAAAAATATAGTGTGCATTAGAATATGAAAAGTTAGGCAAATGAAAAGTTTGGGAAGACGAAAAGGCTCCCTCTCTCTTTCCATACCTATATATATAGTCATCAGATAGAATAAGAGGAGAAGTAAGATAAGAGAGAGAGACTATCATTTATCCGAGATATATTAGTATTAACCATTAAGTTCACGGTTACTTGTATATTGAAAGAAGTAAAAATATCATAATGAAAGAGAAGTATGGATGACCACTTAAATACAAGAGATTATCAATATACATTTTGTTTTATCTATCATTTCACAACACATTATCAGCACGAGTTTCTATTCAATTTTGAAAAGGAAGTTCTTTCAACTCATTCTGCATGGGTTCTACTAGTAAAATCAATTCCAAGATGACTAGGGAAGATTTTTGTCTAATAGACAGTGCAACAACTCATACGATCCTTAAAGATAAAAAATATTTTCAAAATTTACAGTTATGCAAAGCCAATATCAATATCATATCAGGTTCATCAAACTTAATTGAAGGCTCCGAAAGAGCGATTATAATGTTGTCAAAGGGCACAAAACTTTGTATTAATGATGTTTTGCATTCTCTATATTTATAATATAGAAAGATAAAGATCTAATTAAGGTTGGGCAAAAGGAAAATTAAATTAAGCTGGATTCTGTCTTAACTACTCGTTTACTATTAAATTTAATCAGGCATCGTAGTTAATGCTACTTGTGAGAAGCGTGGGGGAGAAAAGTAGCCACTAAGCCAAACAGAGAAGACTACTGATACATATAGTTTCTCAAAATGTAATTATGATGTTATAAGTAGGCAGGTGATCAGTCTAAACTAGAGTTGGCTTTTCCTTTTTTTACTTTTTCATATATAAATTTATTTCAAACATTTCGTTCAATCATTACTTGTAGTCTTACAGTTTAAATAAACACTACAATAATAATAATAATAATAATAATAATAATAATAATAATAATAATAATAATAATAATAATGTCAAGGTGTATCTGTCCATCTATATTATAAATTATAAAGCGAAATTTACGATTTCTTTTAGTGTAAATAATTTTGTAAAGTCATTTTGTTTCTAATTTTACCTTTTAAGATATAGGAGCATTTATCTTTAAAATTCAAATACTTCGATTTTCTCTCTCCCGGTCTCCCCACTCCTTTATCAATTTCTATTTTTTCTCCAATATTTTTTCATTTATTTTCTCAAAATTTATTCAAATATTTTTTTTAATTACACACAAAGTGTATATCATGAATACTAATCTATTATGAAAAATAATATCTATTACGACTTTACATGTCGATTTTTTTATTACGAGTTTTGTGGATAAATCTAATTGGTAATACTTTTACGATGTATTTTATACAGTGGACCAATTTTATAATCCATTCAATTTCATATATTGATATACGTCGTAATCATAATTCGGTTGAAATCTTTCATAATATATAACATGACTCGTCTATTATAAACCTTACGTGTAAACTTGTTTCCCTTCTTTTTTTTCACGTGAGGTTTGTATTTGTTTTTAGTAATTATCGTAAATTTCTTACCGACAATGTGAGTTTATTGCAATTCTAAACAAAGTTGCTCTCGTGTACTTATAATTCCTAAACATAGTGTGAGTTTTAAAAATCTACATATTAAAAACTTTATTTGGCCTAAGAGAACTAGTCCGGAACTCTTATTTTGAAACTGATATTCCGTTGCATAAAATATATTATCCGTATAGTATAATAATGTCTGTTTCGCAAAAAGAGTCATATTTTTATTTCTAGGGTCTATTTGTGACATTTTTGAATTAAAAACAATATGAATTTACTTAATATTATTCCATACTATCGTGTGAATTATCAAAAATATAATACTAATTGTAAAATTTATTGTTTTTAAAGCTTAAATAGATCAACTTCAACTTTGAATGTTAAGATTTGGCTTATTAACTTATTGAATGTGAAACAAAGAAAGGTGATGTTTGATAAAACTGAGTAATTAATGGTTAGTATATCTTAATAAATTAGATTATCTGAGTGAAATAACATTTGAACTTAAAAAGCTGTTTGGTAACTAAAAAGTATAAAACATTTGAATGACTTTTAAATTTAAAAATATCTTAAATTGACTTTTCAAAAATTAATAATGATCTTAAAATTTAGAATTGAGAGAATACAATATTTATATAGACTTCATAGATTTAAATTTTTCATTAAGAGACAACTCTTAATGATTTAGATTTATATCTTCCTCTTATCGATTAAGAGACGATAGGAGGAAAATAAAATGTTACCAAACAACTTTACCCTGTTACTGAATCAGATGTGAAGTTGTTAAGAGGTATTAAGGAAATACCACCGAATTACATTAGGCATCTCTGGCATCATTATTTTCCAGACTGATAATAATGCTTCTTGTTCCCTTCCATTTTGCAATTGATCTCGAGTTTTGTAAGCTGAATAAGAAGCAACGTATACTCTTAACGCAGAAACATTAGCAAAGAAGCTGGGTGAATTTTCATAGCAAAGTAGGCTAAATTTGCCCAAAGTGTACAACAAAATCAAAAAGTTGGTGTTTATTGACTAACTATAATTGCCCCCAAAAATGCAGCTAAATGAACATGTATAGATGTAGTTCATTCCGAGCAAACATGGCCACCGAGCCATCATTCTGCTTAGTTAGACAAACCAAAAAGGTAAAGAACAAATGCTTAAAGAAGTGCACATGGGAATTAAGCGCTTTTTAGGAACATGCAGTGCTGTTAAAGCTCATTTCAAAGCCCTAGTTTCTGTATAATGTCAAACCCTTTTTTTTTTGCTTTTTTCTTTTTGGGGACCAAAGAGCTCACAGCTATAATAATATAAAATGGAAATATTTATTGATCTACAACCGGGTTTACAGAACCTAGAGCATACATGAACGAACAAACGACTGACCAACAAATTGCCAATTATAAACAAATGCTACACAGGATTCTGAGTTTTCACAATTAGAAATCACATTTTTTGGCATAACACAGCTGGGAAACATTTGTTATAAGAACCAAGGAATGTGGATATCATCAACGCCTCTCGTGTATAAATCAACACTATACAAAAATTTGGGATTTTGATGAAGCGATGCTATCCTTATGCAGAGAGTACCAGAGTTTAGTTGCCTCTGAGAAGAACAAGAATTTCCTGTCTATAATTGTTCTCCTACGTTGTCCATCCAGAAGCAGGGATTCCATGCTTTTGAAACCATTCTGGCATGTGGAACCTTTCGTAGAGTACAGGCCTCACATCTTGTTGCTGAGAAAGGTGTTTTAGGAGTGGAAGGAGTACCTCCAGAAGCTGATCAAACATGTATAAGCAAAATCAGAAAGAGGATGAAAAAATGATCAGATGGGAATCAAATTCCCTAAAGTAACAATTTCTACAATAGATTTTTCTCTGTATTTGTTGGTCATTTATTTCAAGTGGATCATATTAGTGAAATCATACAATTCATGAAAAGAAAATACCGCAGGAAGCCCAAAAACCAGGGAAAATATCTGACCAAATGATATCTAGGGAAAGTCCAAATTTTTTTGATGTAAGGAAAATAAAATCATGATTTAACATTCTTGTTACCTGGTCATCATGAGGTTGTCCAGCAGAAAATGGAATGCATGGAATTCCATTCACTGGTTGCAATAAGAAACTGAATGGATTGTTATCAACAATAACAGTTCGGCAAAAATCCTTTGATATGCAGGACAGATCCTTCACATGCTCCCTATATTCCCTGCAATTTAAAGACCAAAAGGATTTTCAAAAAAGAAATATACAGCAACATATTGGAGATAGAGATATCATTACCAACACAACGGAAATATACTAGAGGTAGCTTCATACATCACCAATATTTATTTTGTCCAGGGTCAAATTTTCCGGACGCATACGAGTTAACAAACACAAAAAAGGATATGCATGAATCTGTAATTAACATTAGCATATCTACCTCGTAAGAATCATAGCCAGCACAAAGGGAAATATAAAAGCATGAATATGATAATGTTGATGTTAATGTTGATGTTAAAAACATTTTTCTTTTGATAGGTTGATGTTGGTAATAAAAACATGAAACCTGAATTTCCCATAGAAATGACTGCACACATCTAACTAAAATGCTGTACTTATTTTACAAATGATCTGTTTAACAAAGTATGTAAACCTGCAATAAATATTAACTCCACTATCAGATCATTTTACAATTAACTCCAAAGTCAAACATAATGGTCTTCCAAAAAAGAAGGTGAAATCTATGATTTGGAGTTAACTAGTCTGAAAAAGGGATTTGCGAGCATAAAGAACACATATGTGTTGAAGATGTATTTTCAGGTTGAAACCACTCAGACTAGCAGTCCTGGTTTACCCAAGTAAACTTCTATCCAACAATACGTACCAAACAATAATGTTCATCCATTAAGATGACAAGATAAGTATCCACGTTCTACAATAATAGTATTCTTCCCCCCAAAATATGCATCTTAATGCACATGATAAACAAATGGGGAAACTGATAAAGCACTTGTTAATTGAATTGACCATATGGCAAAATTAGTTCTTTATAACAGGAACCCAGTAAATAACAAGAAAATTTTAAAGGGCCCTGGAACGAAATTATGTTGATAGCAGCAAAAACGTACGTGCTAATTGTTGAAGGCCGATAAAGTCTGCGACTAAAACAATTTATAGCATCTATTCTGTCAACAAGTGGCCTGGCATAGCCTACAGGAATCACAAGTCAAGAAAAGTAAGAATGATGCAGTACCACAGATACTTGAGATAAATGTAAAGTAACAAGCAAGTGCAAACCTTCAAGTCCTGCAGTAAATAGCACAAGATCTGCAAATTCACTGAGTTGTTTCAAAAATTCATGCAATCCAGGGCGTTCAAACACCGTAACATAGTTGACCTTAGGTTTGCCTTCAATTTCCTTTAAACCCAACAAGAGTGCATCAAGAGAGGTTCTTTCATAACAAATGCCAGAAAATAAAGCAATGTAAAAAATTAATATCCAAGACACCTTGTCAGAAGATATACATTCCAGCTCAAACCACTTCAACCCAGCTTCTGTGGCTTGATCACGAAGAACAGCAGGCAAACTAGATGTTTCATAAGCACAAACTAAAGTTTCATCCAAGTCAAGAACCACCTGCATAAACGAGTCAAACTCAGAGTAAAGAATCAATGTAGCAATCCAGAAGGTACCATACACTGAGGAGCACTTTGCAATAATTATGGACAGAGAAGATTTACAAGTTCTTAAAACATGCCTAGTGCAAAGTAATGAAGTTGAAATATTGTGCGCCAAATCATTGTACATCACTTGAAGTGAGAAATTCCGGCCTTTTTTTAAGAAAAAATTCTTCCTGATCAACAGCTTTTCAATAGCACAGGAGAATTTTGCTCATCAAACAGGAAAAGAACTATGAAAGGCATGACTTAGCAATGCTATTCATCACTATAAAGACATGAGATTGTCAATGCTGATTTTTTATTTTCTCTTCTATGAAGAACATTTATCTTGTTGTAAGTTGCAATCAATATACAGTTAAAGATCTGTAAATTCTTCAATCCTGACTTGGCTGATGGATTCCCTGATTTCAGCAACTATAAAGAGGACGATTGATGATTAGGCTGCCATATGGCTTGACAAATCTTAATGTAGTTGATAGAACTAGGTTGATTGCAGTAGAATGCCCAACTCTTAGAACAATGGTGACAGGAATGACATTATTACTATATACGTAAGGGGGCCTGGGTATATCTAAACAGAAACTCAGGAACAAATCACATCTATAAAGACAATAGTGGATTTTGTGTGACGGGCCTTCAAGAAACCGAATAAGCTATGTAATCTGTAAATGACATAGCATTCCTGATCATACCGCGCTTCAGTATGAAGGAAATGATGAATGTTGCTACCATCCCAAAAGAATTGCACTTCCAAAGCAAGGAAAGTTTGGACCATCATTGATGTGTACAAACAGAAGTAGTATCATTTGATTCATATCTGAAATTTACTACAAATCAATAAACTGAAAGTCCTCGGTTCCAACTTCCAAGAACAACTACAGGGGCCAACTGGCCAACCTTACCTATTTTTCTTTGTTAAAAAAGGCACTACTCTAATCAGTTAATGCTCCTCTCAAATGACTTTGTTACATGAGCTAGTTTGTACACCTACCCTCTTTCAATCTGTACTTCTCACTTGATGTTTCATTATATAAAATCATGTCCCACCATGCTAAGTTGGTCGTTGTTATATTCTGAGATGAACAAACTATCTTTGACAAATGTTTTCTGAGCTTGTTATCAAATGGGGACCATGGGGTTACTTTTGACTTCTTTGGAATGTACTAGTACCTCAATATCTTTTTCTGTTATATCCCTTGTCATATAACCCCCTATTTTTTGAATATGCACATGTTGTGAATATATAAACTGTTCATAGACTAGCACTGTGAGGTAAAAATCATACCCAACTTAAATCACTGTCATTTAAATTGATACAATTCGATGGAGCATAACATAATTAAATATAGGTGCAATGAAACCTAGAAGCACAACATGAACAACAATTACAAAAGTAAGCACCTAAACAGAATAAACACTATCTTATGTTGTCCCCTCTCAAAATATGCAGTAGAGGTAAATAAAGATTTCATGCGCCAGCTAAATTATTAAATTATCAGAGGTGAACACTTAGGGTTGAAACATGTTCTCACTAACCACTTTTAAAACACATACTTGATACTTCATTCAAACTCGATATAGCATAAAAGGAATATAGAAATTAAAAAATCTAACTAACATCCAGCCGTAGTTCCCAATTTGATAACAATGCACAGGCAGACAGCCATCTTTTTACACTTAATTGGCACTCAAAACCATTTAGGCATAAATGCAGGAAATCTTGACTTCGGGTCAATTCTCCATTTCCTTTTTTTATTCCCAGACAATCTTAAGCACAATAAATGCCAAACTTGCAGTTTATGAGCACTACCACTGAGATTCTCTAAATTAAGAAAGGGAAAAAAAAGTCCAGGCCAACCCTCCCTACCGTAATATCTTTTATTCCTCCATGACATCCTAATTCTGAACAAATCCCGTCTGTATATATCATTATTGCGAAATTTCAACTTCATAAGCTCAAGTGAAATGGTTTTAATTCTATAATCCATTTTTCATTAATCCTTATCTCATCTTAACTATGGGAGGTTGCATTCAATAATCACGGTTAGGTTTCATCTAATCCGAGCTTTAGCTCTATTTCTAACAGAATTCATTACATCTTAAATATGCAAACACTTGTCCAAACCTCTGCCTGTTTATTGTTTCACGCACTTTATACACAAAACAACAACTGAGCTTACCCTAATCTCTCTCGCTCTCCCTCACCCTCTCTCAAAACACAAACCTACCCGCACAATAGACAAAAAAACGGCAGAATTACACATAAATAAGAACACAAAACAAGAGGAAATTCCTGCAGTCAGCGAATTCTTTAATAAAGCAAACCCCTAATTACTTTAGGGGAAAAGAGCTATTAGTTTCCAACCAAAATTCTATACAATAACCAAAAAAGCTCTAAACTTGTCCCAGCAAAACTACAAATGGAGTTGTCTTTATCCAATTAATGATAATTCCAGTCTCAAAATCA
Source organism: Aralia elata (assembly GCA_034770075.1). NCBI lineage: Eukaryota > Viridiplantae > Streptophyta > Magnoliopsida > Apiales > Araliaceae > Aralia > Aralia elata. Next base: position 15,724,713 of record CM068382.1, on the reverse strand, counting down.
CTGAAAATTGAAAATACAAGCATAAATAGTCATCAACTCAATTCACCACAACTGATCCAATCTAAAGTTAAAACAGAAACAAATACTAAACTCATCTCTGCTTCTAACTCATAATTTCCGGATCAATTCAAAAAATTAGAGAGAGAGTCAAGAGACTTATACCGTAAGCTTCTCCACAGGCCAATCACGACCACAACCACCGACGGCGGCATTACGGAGGTCGGCGGCGGCGGGCGGTGGCTCAGTCTCGTCCAATTCGGACAATTCAACGTCGGGCAAAGGCTTAAAGGAAGGAGAAGAGAGGACTTGAGCAAAATTAGACGGAGAAGCTTTAATTATGATCTGAAGAAAGATCTGGAAGAAGAAGGTTAACCAGTTCAACAGTGTCCTCCACACTTGTATTGTCTTCGGCGGCGCGTATACTTCAGATTGTCCCAGCTCCGCCATCCCCCGTCGGTCAAGTAATTCAGATTGTTACTGGGATACCCACGATGTTAACGTATCCTCCCCTCCTCCTGTTTATTGCAGTGAAAAAAGACCAATCACAAACTCTGCAACTGTTTTGATTTTCTCTCTCTATATATCTGTATATTCGTTTTCTTCTGGGTGTATATGTGATGGAGGTGTGGTCAAGGTGGTACCTCGACGAAGTCTAGATAGGAAGAGAGAGAAGGGGAGAGTGTGTACAACGCGCTCCAGATACGACTAGGAACCTTTTATTGGGATTGTCATTAGAGAGAGAAAAAGAGAGATTTATTTCCTGTTTTTTTCAGTTTTTTTGAAAAAAATCCTTCTTCTTCTCCGAGTTTCTTTATTTTTTTGGAATCTATTTAATTTAATAGTTTCAATGCCATATTGTGATTTTTTTCATTAGAAATCACATCTTTTACGATTACGATTATAATTTTGGTACAAAAATCGCACCCGTTTTGAATTTTAAAATTTTTTAATATTTTTTATATTTTTGTGTATGTTTAGAATTATTTAAATCCTATTTAAATATACTTTATAAATTTAATTTTAAAATACATAATTTTACATGATTTAAGATTTTAAGTTTGAAACAATGGTTGTATACTTGTACCGGAGTCTTCAAATTTTATATAGTACTACTTTAACTTTTACTTTTCAATTTGAAAAATTGAAAGTTTTGAATTAATTTGTGATTAGTTTTTAAGAATTTAACTTTTTGTAATTAGGTATTATTTACGACACCAATTTAACAATATTTAAATTTTATTTGAAATTTGGAAAGTATTATATGACATGTTTATTTATTTTTTTCAATTGGTTTTTAAACTAAACACTATTTAAAATCGCATCGCATTTCTAAAAATCGCACTGCACCGATCCATGCAGTTTCATGTTGCGGTCTATGATTTAGGCAAGGAAAATGATAAATTCACATCACTTTTTGATATTTTCAAAGCAAAAATGTCGCTGTAAATGTATAACGACGGTGAAAATCGTCGCTATAAAAGGGTCTACAAAGACACTTTTGCTGTAAAAATATTATTTTTTCTGCTGTGAATTTATCAATTTTCTTTAGGCAACCACATCAAAAGCGATTTTATGTGTGATTTTTGTCCGAATCCGCACCAAACCGCTACATGTTCACCCTTAATTATAATTAAGTAACATGAGAGCATATTAATATTAATTTAATTTTTGTAATAATAAGTTTTATAATGGACAAAATACTTTCGTAAGTTTATAAAATTTTACAAATATTAAATTAAAAATTTTGGAGAAATTAACAAGGAAATGAAACCATTTTTGGCCTAATTAGTTTGAAAATAAATTGAAGCTTCATTGACCCTTAATTAATATCCACATACATTCTTTAGAAAGTAAATTCAAATACGTAATTGATTACGGGCACAGCATCAGCATCAATGTGATGCATGAACGGGATTTCTCTATCAATATATACATGCATTATTAGATTAGTATAAAATTAATGAATGAATTATGAATGGCAATAGGAAGGGGAGGGCGGCGCGGCGGGGCGGGGCGGGGCGGGGCGGGCAGTACCCATTCCATTTCTATCTCCGATTTTATAAAAAAAATTCATACCCGTTTCATTCATTAGGGGATTAAAACTTGAAAACTATCCCCACCATTTTAACGGGGATTAATATTTTGTAATTTTTTAAAATAAAAAATTTATCTTTAATTATATTTACAATAATACATATATAAATATTAATTATATTTTAACGCATACATAATTTACTTAAGAAAAATTAATTAATAATATATACACACACGGATATATATTTTATTTATGCAATATATAATAATATAAATATTAATTTAATTAATATATAACTATTTGGGGCGTGTGAAGTAAATAACATCTCCTTCCCATCTCTATAAATAATATTCAGTAAACCTTATCCCCGATCAAACTCAAAATCACCACCTCCATTTAGGGTGAGCATAGGAATAACCCTGTGAACGGGGATAAATTGTCATCTCTAGAATGAATGGAATAAAAAGAAATTTATTTTTAATTAAAATGAATTATTTCATATTCTTTTCTAAAAATTAAAAATTTTAAATTTAGTAAGAATAAAAATAATTTATTTTATTTCAATGGAACAAATAATATATTTATTTTTATTATATAAAAATGAGTCATTTTATTTCTATTTTAATTTGTCTAACTTAAACGTAGCATAAATATTGTTAGAAATTACGAAAGTATCACTATTCTCCAACTTATTGTGATTTATTTCAAATTTTTATTACAAATACAAACTCCTATTGACCAAATGAATTTAGCGACAAAAGCCGTGTGGCACTACGAGATTTTACGTGTCAGTACGCGCATCAAAAATATGATGATTTCTCGAAATATATGATGCAGGACAAATTATATATTACTAGGGATAACCCGTGCCTGAAGGCACGGTGCAATTAAAAAAAAATCGAACACTGAATTTGGGTAAACCTCAATTCTGTATTAATAAAATCATTATCAACTATCACAAACAATATACATTTAATTAACATCCATAACAGCTCCCGTATAAAAATTAATATAACCATAAGTTCAAAATCTAAATAAAACTAAAACAAATCAAAATGATTGGTTCAATTGATCTTGTGTTTGTGCCTAAAGACGCTGAGTAACCAAAAACAAAACCAACAATTAGCAATAAATTCATTGGAAAAAAAGTTAATCCTCCATATATTCTAAAAAAATTTGGCCAAAGTTTTCCCTAAAAATGGGATATCAGAAAATTATCAACCTGTATACACAATTTGTTCTCATACCCAAAAAGGTTACTAAATGTCTAACTATCACGCCACAATTTTGCCTAACGCAACCACGTAAATGAAGTCCATAACATCATAAAAATATTCATGTTGCATGCACCCAAGAATACTCAATGCTTAAATCTAAAGATTTCAATCAACAAACATTTATGCAATACTTTATGCACCAATCTATTGAAAAAATAGAAAATTAATCCATGATTCCGAGAGAAATGAAAGAAATAGATAAAAAAACAATCTATAATTTTTGAAATGAAAGAAATGGATAAAAAATGGGTTACTATAAGCCTAATGGGGATCAAAGGCTTGAATGTTATCTACACATAACTTCACTGGAAACAATCTCAAGCATGCTTCCATATATACCTGAAAACAATATAAGGAACAAAAATCACTTTGGATTTTATAAAACAAAAATTAATTATATATAACCCCAAGCATACTATTCAGCGAGATGCAGAGGCGGTGTGTGCGAATGTAGTGTCTGCGAGAGAGTGATCAGAAAGGTATTTTGTACAGTAAACAAGTTTGGAGTGTAGCGCTCTTCCAAAATTTAAAATTGGTAATACCTTGATATGCACAATTGCCCCATAAATTCTATAACAATTGCCCCATGATTCCTCTAAAAAAAGAATCCCATAAAAATTTAAACCAGTATGCACAATTTATATATTTTATCATTCTAAAAGGCTACTAATCGACCCTTAGATTTTTAAAGTCACAATTAAGAACAAATCTAAATGCAACATAACTATAACCTCCATGAACAAACCACTGCTATGAAAATGAAACAAAATTAATAAAACAAAATTTTTAACAAAGGAAAATAAAAAGAACAACAATGCAAAGACGACATAGAGGTCTAGTAGCAACCAATATTTCAAAGAAACTCACCAGATTCAACCATCAAAAAAATTAATTTCAAAACCCACATTTGACAAACCATATTAAAGATTAAGAATTTATTACCTCTATAAAAAGTGTAGCCGAGTTTCACCAAAATCCAATCCAACTTCATAAAATCTCCTTTATTTTTTGTCCAATTGTCTGGTGGACTCAACACCTAAAGGAAACCAAAAATCTAAAATAATAAAGATTTAATATGTTGGAACAAATTCAAGATTTGATGTGTTAGAAATTAGTAGTGATTAACAATACCAGTAACAGCTTACATTGCAGCCTTTATTACAGATCAAGCAGCTACTTAATAGACTTCCTGAGTACTTTTATTGGGTCCAAAGACTAACTGTCATTATGCGAGCAACGAAAAAAAAATCAAATTTTAAATTCTAAAGAGAGAGTTGAAAATAAGTGACTAAATTGTAAAAGAGTTATCGTGAAAATAAGTGACTAAATTGTAGACAACCAAATTGTTCCAGAAATATTTTGACTCATTTTCGGGCACACACGCTGTATAAATAAATTATGTAGAATATAAAATTAAAATTTAGAAGATTAAATAATAAGATAAAAAAAATAAAATAATAATATATTTAAAATTATAAATAAAATATATATATATATATATATATAATATATGCACACTCTAAATTACTAATTGTACATCTAAAAATAATAAAGTAACTAATATACCCTTATTTAATGATAGATGAATTCACCCATCTATCAAGTGCCCAATTTATCCTTCAGAATTTTTAAAATGAACATAAACAAATTTTCATGATTCTATAAGATATCACCGTAAGCAAGATTGTCCAGTTGGTTACACTAATACCAAATATTTTTGATGAGTATTTATTATTTGTCTTTGGACATTCTATATATGCTTCATTTTGATAGCATAAAATGTTGATAGTTATATATACTTCTGAAAAACATACAAAGTAACAATTGTTAATATTTTCAACAAGTTTATTATGTAAATTTTGTATTTCATATTTGATACTCAAATAACAAGTATAACGTTTTTATAAATGATAAACTATTTCTAGAAACAGAAAATAAGAAGAATTTGTGTTTGTTAAATTGTAGTGTATGTCATTAAATCGTTGTTTAAACTGAGACCTTAATTTAGTAAATCTACTAGATACAAACCCGCGCGTTGCGGCGGGATTATTCATTTTGTTAATAATAAATGTGTATGTGCAATTAATAAATTAAATTATAATAAGAAGATGGTAGTTTTGTCCCACGGGTTGACAGTAAATTCATGTTTTTCATTATTTTCTGACATGTATGGCTTATGGTTGATTTCCCCAATTTTTAGAAACACGATCCTTGCATATAGACAAACATGAATCAGACAATTTTGCAAGGTGCACTACATATTATATCTCATGTTGACATAATTACATATATCATGGTAAAATCGAAATTAAAAAACTAAGGTTCTCGTTAATGTTAAGGTTTGAGAGATAAAATGAAAGATGTAAAAATACCTAAATGTGTGCAAAATTAATCTTCTGAGCGGGTTATGGAGTTCTTCGAGTACACAAAAATCTATCCACTTTCACTATTTGAAATTCGATCTTTGGGAGGAGTGAGTGTATTAGAATGGGGGTCCTCCAAGTAAAAGATTATTGTGTTAGCAAAAAAATAATAAAATTTGTTAGTAGTACAAAAAAGAAGAATAAAAGAAGCAAAATAATATTATTGTATAGTAGAAAAGTATAATATTATTTTTTAATTTGAATAAAAGAATACTTGTGTTGTGCTAATCACAGATAAATAGCAGTAGTAGACTAAAGAAAAGAAATATAGCAGTAGTAGACTAAAAGAATACATGTGTTGTGGTAATCACGGATAAATAACAATAGTAGGCTAAAGAAAAAAAATATAGTAGTAGTAGGCTAAAAGAATACCCGTGTTGTGCTAATCACGGATAAATAGTAATAGTAGGCTAAAGAAAAGAAATATAACAGTAGTAGGCTAAAAAAATACATGTGTTGTGCTAATCACGGATAAATAACAATAGTAGGCTACAGAAAAGAAATATAGCAGTAGTAGGCTAAAAGAATTCTTGTGTTGTGATAAAAGAATAATTGTGTTGTGATAATGACGGATAAAAGATTATGTAAACTTTTATAGGTGGAAGTTATAACTTTTTGATATACAACAGTAGTAGGATGAAGAAAACAAATTGTGATAATAACGGATTAAATTATGTTTTATTTATTAGTTCTCCTAATTTTAACAGGATTTAAATCTCCAAATTTTAATAAGATTTAAATTACTAAAATTTTAAAATACAGTTATATAAATTAGTGTATATCTGTGTATATTTTAAATTATTAAAATATTAAAATACAGTGAAAAGTTTTAAATTTTAAAATTTAAAATTAGTGTATATCTGTGTATATCTTAAATTATTAAAATATTTAAATTAGTGTATATCCACCCCAATTAGTGTATATCCACCCCAATTATTTCTAGATAAAATTTTAAAATGCAGTTACAGATAAAAAATATATATTGTTTTGGTACTTTGAAGTGCAACCATATGATATATTATCTGTGTTTTATTTTAAAAGTTTTAAATTATTAAAATTTTAAAATGCAGTTAAAGATAATATATATATATAATGTTTGGTTCTGGCTCAAATCAACCCCCAATGCATCAGTTTTATGCACTTTTAGGGAAAATTAAACGAATATTATTTTTAAAAATATTAGGTTAAAAGAAAGCAAAATGTAATAAATATCTATAAAATTAGTTTAGATTTGTAGTAATTTTAGGATATTGAAAAAAATTAAAAATATTATGGAATTTAAATAGTATAGAAAATTATATTACCCTTAATATTTTTTTTAGTATAAATTATTTAATTTATTGTGCAAGATTAAAGTAATTAAAAATATTTTTTAAATATGTAAATTAGTTTAATTATATGAGGTTAAAAGAAATATGTTAGTGGATGTGTATTTGATAGTAATTGGGTTAAAGATATAGGTATAGTGTATTTGGAAATTATAAAATCAACATATTAATGTGTTTGGATTAGTATATGTTTTATTTAAAAATATTAAGTTGTTATAGTGATTTGATAATATTAGAATTATTAGATATGTAGTGATTTGATAATTATTAGATAAACGTAGTGTTATAGGTATAATATTATTAAAATATTAGAAAAACTAAAAACCGGAGATATAGTGTGTGTATAATATTATTAAAATATTAGAAAAACACAAAAACCGGAGATATTATGGTTCAGTAGAATGTGAATGGTAATTAATGTTGTATAGTAGGTGTCAAATGTTGAGAATGTCACTTGTCAAAAAACGGTATCAGGCAACTGCAATTTAGTATATATAATAGATTTTGAAGTGGGAAATAAACATTATATGTAGTGTTCAACCATATATTACAAGGCTTTTACTTTCGTATGTTTTATAATTGTGTTTTGTTTTGTGTTACCATATGTGTAATAGGTTAAAAGGTAAATTGAACACATGATTAAGAGTGAAATGATTTTTAATTTATTAAGAATAAATAGGTCACTTTGTTATATAAGGGGGTACAACTAGTAATTTAGAATGTACATATAATAACATCAAAAAAAAAAACTTTTTGGGTACATTTATTTTTCACCCGATGATTTCGTAAAGTTCAGTTTCAATATCAACGATAATTTGGTATAGTAATCCATATATTGAAAGAAAAATAAGAATGTTATATTTGTTGAGTCTGCATAACCTAAATTAAGGACACAAAACGGAGTTATGAAACTTATATATAAATTTTATTTGATTGTGAAAATAAGGTTGTGGGAGAAAATACAAATGTCTTGTGTGAGAGTTGATTTTAACAAAGTATTACAAAAATATAAAATATATTGTAAAGATGTTTATAAACGAGTATATGTTCCGTAATAGTTCTTTTTAAAATTATTTTGGATGACTAAAATATATTGAAACTATAATTTATTACAATGATAAAAAGATTACAATAATAATAAAATTACAATAAAAATTCTTTCAAACAAATAACACATATCAAATCAAGACGATGATCAATGGTAATAACACCTGGTATACACCAAAAATACATAAAAATACAATCGATCTCCATAATAATTAATAGATTACAAGAAATTACACCATCATAAATTTTACCCTATGCATTGATATAGAATTTGATAATATACTTGAATGAAGATAATTTTCTCTCCCAATAGAAATTAAATTTGACAATAGTGATAAATAAAATAGGAGTAATATATAAATGTGTAAATGAACTGAGTCAACCGAGTATTGAGTTGCTCAGATTTGATTTACAAAATTTATCAAGTATAAAATAATATTTGATTGAGATTTGTTTATCTACTAAGTCGAGCATGATCTCGAATCGAGCCGAACAGTTGAATTTTTAGAATAAATATGATCCGAGTATCAATAGAAAATTACAATTTGACGAGGTTTGAGTAATTGATCGAATTTTAAAATTTACTCATATTTAAATTATTTATATTTTGAGGTCGAGTTCGAATCGAACTTTTAATCGTACTCGTTGATTCATTTTAGGACCTTGAAAAATTGTATGATATACACGCGCCCTTCATAGCGTTGAGGGACGAGTTTGTAGCCGACAAAAGTAAAAAAGAGTGTAAAGGAGAAGTTGGCAACGGAATCTGCCAATGAGAAGAGACAATATTTCCTTCTTTTGGAGGCTTTAGATCCCCGTACATTGTTTCCCAGGACGCAGATTGTTTAACCCCACGCGCAGTTTAAGCAGCCTTAACGTCAATAATGGTGTAACCACCACTCAAACTTATCCTTTCCCCACTTACCTCTCATTCTTTTTTCCTTTTTTTTTCCATTTTATATTTTTATATATTATTCCTTTAGGTTCTAAATATAACATTATATTGACTTTCAAAATTTAAATTTAAAAATAAATTTAAATTCAAAGTTGATAAAATTCTTTTAAAATTGTTAAATAACAGATTTTGTAAATACTTTTTAAATAATTAATAATATTCATCCTTATATTCATGGATCCATCAAAATTGAATAAATTTATTTTTATTTTAATTCTGAAAATAAATCTTTAGATTTTTTTTTTTTAAATGACAAGAAATCAGCTTCATCAATAACAATGCATGCATCAATCACATCTCTGACGTCTTTGTTACTTGTTCTTTGGGTAATAAATAAATCTCTATTTCCTCGTTGTTTCTTCTTTGTGTATTTTTGTGGTCAAGTCCAAGTAGAAAGTTGAGGTACTCCGTATTTTTGTGAAGATAGGAATGATTTAATCTCAGAGCTTATCACCCGAAGAATAGGGATCAACTTAAGATATTATTGGTTATATTCCTCAGCTTGAGAGTTGAGACCACAACTTAGATAAACAAGTCAACCTCAAGGTTTTTTTTTTTTATTTTTAATATCGATTAAAAATTAATAAAAACAAAACTCATTTACACACACCTAAATGCGACAAAAACAATTTTTTAATATTTGTCAAACTAATTTTTTAATATTTGACAACATTATTTCATTTGCCAATCTTAGCAAATAATAATCTTAATCCCATTTACTCTATATAATAAAAAAAGATGGAGTGGGTGAAGTGTAGGTTTGAGTAATTGGAATATAGGTACCTAAATAGATGGACCTATTTCAACAGCTTGTGTCCCCAAAATACTGAATTTTGAATTCAATGGCATTATGGTTTTCTTCTCTATTTTTTTTTCCTCATAAAGACGGTCGCGATTGGACTTGTAACCTTCTAGCTAGTAGAAGATTCCATTTTGAAGCTTTTTAGATGTTTAAAAAGCAAAGCTTGTTTATGACCTTTACAGCCTCATTCTCACATAGTTTGGAACAATAGAAGCAATTTGCTAGGGACCCTAAAAAAATGACTCAACTTGTGCAATTATGACAGTTTTTCATAAACATAGTTAGTTAGTCACAAACAAGAGGCAAGTATGATAGCTCAGAACATCAATTATACTCTCTAAATTCCAAAATAAGAGGCAACTTTATTAATTAGTTCCAAAATAAGACCGCAGCTTTTTAATAACAAATTTCGTTTGATAATGAAATTCAGTATACATTAATTTTAAAAAGTGAAACTCTCATTTCAGGACATCCTACGAAGATTAAAAGTGACTCGCCTTTGGATGGGAGGGAGGATGGGATTTGTTATTGATCAAAATCAACAAATACTACAACAGAAATTTAATCTATATTAAAAGAGTTGAAATCAAAAAGCTGCTTTGAAATTTTTATACATTTCACTATTATTAAATAGACGGAGCCTTTATTGTGCCACATATAAACCCCATTCCACTCAAATCCAAACAAAAAAAATAAGGTAAAAAGAGAGTTCCCACCAGTTAGGAACAGAAGGGGAAGAAAAAAAGATAACAATTCTCTTTTGTATGCCCTTATCCCAGAAGACACAAAAATTGCCTTAGACATTTAGCAAGAAGAAACAGCATTTCTTTAAAAAAATAAAGATTAAAAGGAAGATTTACAACAAAGGCAGGTGTGGTCATACATGTGCTTGTGTGGGAATCGGAAAGCAACTAAGCTTACGAGGCTACTTTCCAAAACTGATTTGGTAGAAGCGTGGTAAAAACTGTTCATACCATTCAGAAACTCAGCAAGAATTTAAAATCATAAGGAATAGGAAAGCCCAGGGATGCTCTAGTGCCTCCCTTGCCGGTGGGGCGCCTCAGGGGGTTTATCTCAAGCAAGTCCCGTAAGAAATCTTATGTTAAAACGAAACATCAGAAACCTGCAGGTGATGCTCGAGGGTATGACTCCTGCTGGGGTATTTATTGTATTCCAAGTATGATTTGTCTTCCTATATATTAGTAATAACCAAATATGAATTCTAAATTAGTTAAGGAACTATGTAGTATCAAAGCTTGTCTGTACTAGGTTATACACCAATAGTATGATTGTTCAGCGATTATTAATTCTAATCAGCTATATTACTTCCATTTTGCAATTTTTCTTGTGCTCGAATTTAAGAGTCTCCATAAACGGTTACAAACCCTCATTTATATTTTTTTTTTGATAAAGATCATTATTCTTTTGTGAAAATACTTGTCTAGTCTCGCTGGCCCCATCGACACCAACCATCTCCTATATCAATAGGCCCAAGTATCCCAATGACGGCGCGCAAGCAACATCGCGATTGCATCATTTGGAAACAGAATCCTGTAGAATCACAGAAACGATGAGAAAGATAACAAAATAAAACTGTTTCTTGAGCTATGTTCATATGGTTATACAAAGTTCTTTCCCCCCCCCCCCCCCCCCCCCCCCCCCCCCCCCCCCCCCCCCCCCCCCCCCCCAATTGTTGTACCAATTAAGCTACAGGTCAAATGCTATCATACCAATCTCTTATATGGATATTGGTCATGGTCACAAGCCTCTAGTTAGAGGAAGTATCTATAGGCATTATGGCCTTAATTTATAGTCTACAGTTTATGAGGCACTATCCTGTACCCATTATGGCCTTATTTATAGTCTTAGTTCCGATGGCTACTACCCTCTGTACAGATTATGGCCCTTATTTATAGTCTCAGTCGGATTGGCACTGATCCTGTAGCCGTTATGACCTTAATTTATAGTCTCAGTCGAATGCACTATCCTTATAGGCCGTATATGACCTTACTTTCTTCCAATGTACTTTTTGATCTGTAGGTTCTACTTCTCCTGTCCCTACTAGGATACTAATAAAATAGGGGGAAATCAAATGAAGGGGAGAAAAAATTCAATTGATGAAAAATTGTTAGACTAAGGACATCTGAAAGAAAAGGCACTGTATCTCTATTAATATGACTAAATTCCACTGTAATAGATAAACAGAAACTAAACTGGCACAATACTTCCCCAGAATAAAGCTTCCGCCAAGATACAGCCAAGAGAACCAGAGGGTCGATCTTCTTGGTCATATGAGTGACACAAGGATGACTTCAGGGAGCCCTATTAGGACCGAGATTGCACATATAAGGGACAACGTTTTTTTTTTTTTTTTTTTTTTTTTTTTTTGGGGGTGTTTTTTTTTTATTGTTTTTGGTCAGTTTCTGAAAGCAATTACTAGCCCAGATCAATATCTTTTATCTCACATTTCCGGTAACTCCCTTTGATGAAGTATATATCTCTGGCTTTAGATCACAATGGATGCATTCCCAAGTTATGCAAGTAATCCAATGCCTTCCCAAACAATTGCAGGGTTTTAGCCTGTGTACACAATAAAAACACCACATCAAGGTTTCATGCTGCCGTTTATACTTCCATAATCACCATTTTCATGCAATGAAATTTTATTTTAATTTATGTTTACATAGAATTGCTAAAATATATCAGATATATAACTATGGATTAGCCTAATTGAACCAAACCTTGCCAAACCTTGTGCATTGTGAAATAAGGCTCTCCACCAGATTCCATATTTATATTTCTGAATTTCGTATATGTTTGCTCGCAGAAGTTCACAAACAATGAAGAGATGCTCACCTGCATGTTTTTAAGAATCATATGGGGTTATAAGTACAGATTAAGACAATAAAAATGATACTGCCCCCTCCCATTTCCATTATTATAGACTTTTTAGGAGGAAATAAAATGTGTTCCAATATTATTTGTCGTTTATAACTTTCTAGGAGAATAAATTATTTACTTTCCTATATCACCCTTAACCTCTCTTATTGTCCCAAGAAATTCTCGGCTCTTTATATTAGTAAGTTTTTAACTTCCCATAAAAAGGGTAGAACTATAGAAATTTTACAACAAGAATTAATTAATTCAATGATAGTATTAAATAACTTTACTTAATCAATGTGCATGAAGCAAAAAACCACTAATTATTATGTGAATGGAGGGAATATACAAGGACTCAACAAATCAGTGCGGACTGCATACTGCAAATTTCAAGCATACAAACAATCAGAAAGGAATGATCAATCTTAAATGATTCAAGAGCCAAAAGGCAAAGGAATTATACTAAAATAAATATGGTAAACAACATGTAAAATATCAAACCAATAATTACAGAAAGATGGTGAATAACTGAATATATAGAGAAAATGGAACAGCTTTTCTAGACACCACAAAGAGTTTTATATTTAAAATAAAAAAAGTCATAATAGATACGAAATAAAAATAACACGACGAGTGTAAATGTACTTAATAATGAAGCATAAGATGATATAAACATTACCTGATGATAGAAGATAATTCATAAAGCCGTAGAATGTTGTGTACATCACCAGGAACCCTGCAATGTTTACAACAACTTCAAAAGTATAAGATTTCCATCTAAACTCTGATCACAGAAATCCTTTGCGTTCTTCATATAATCTTCCTAAAAACATCCCCTCCCTATATAGAAAGAACATGAGCCTGAACAACTTTGCGTGAAAGCGGCTGAACCCTAAGTATTCCGTAACATAATCTCTGCCTGCAATTAATACTATTTAAAACAATGGTCAGATCCTTGTTCTCTTCAAATCCAGTCCTGCGGAAGGCAAAAACAATTAAGCACAATAGGAATTGCTAGAAACCAACCATGCAAAAGACCAACTTAGAATTCCCACAAAAATAAAACAAAAAAGAACATAATTAAATAGTTCCTAGCTGAAACATCATTAACCGAGTAGAAATTGCGATATAAACCAATTGTGAACTTACTTAAGAAAAAGCTGTTCCCACAGAGTTCGAACTTGACATCCAACACTATTAATAAACAAAAAGAATTAACAGGTAAAGACAAACAAACCTATTTTTCCTGTGTATAATCCTTAGAATTTAAAACTCCATAATCCTCTTCATTGGTGCTCATAAATAAGCTCATCACCAGCAACCAGCTGCCTCCCTCATCTCCAGACAGGATCATGCTCAAAAGATCCCCTACTTACTTCTTTGTCATCCGTTAGCTTCATAATTACCATTTGTAACTGCATAGGAGCCTTTCTCGAAAACCGGATTAAGCAAGGATAGAGGTGCTTTTTGAAATCCTCATCAACATCACTCTAATCAGTTTTCATTCTCCTGGGCCAGAGTACATTCATTGGGTCTAACCCCTGTTACCACATAAGTGAAAAAAGGTCATGCAGTTGTTTTCTTTCCCATTCAAGAGACTGTAGAACTGCAGGATCCCCGCCATAAAATTTCTGATCAAAGTAAGCTGTTTTATATTTTAATCATTCCGTTGTACATCCGACCTTCAAGATGGACGCTTACAATCAAAGTTATAGTAATCTTTAACTTGAACCCCATCATTTACATTGTCCATGGAGATCAAAAGTCAGCAAGTTTTCCGAATGACTTAGTTTTCCCAATTGATTGAAATATTTCTGACTCGTGTTTTAAATCAGATTCATTTCTGCATTTGGAAAGATCATGACAAACTGTGTCCTCAACTTGGACCAGCATAAGAATCTGAGTTTGCCCAAAGAAGGTGGTCATAAAACCTAGTCATCCTCTTTCTCCTTATACCAGTACAGAGTTCATTTTGCAAATCAAATACATGGTAATCACGCGCTGTGCCAAATTGTGACATTCCTATCTGTGATGAAGCTTGAGAACTCGCCCCCTCCGCAGTGTGAATTCCAAATGGATATTGTGAAATCTGAACAAGTACACCATTAAATTGAGCAACCACTTACTACCCATTATTGTTTTTAACATAAATATCACATGAATCCGGATGGAAAAAGTAGCCTCATAAGTTTTTTTCTCTACATCATGACATACTTGCCCAAGAACATTAATAATATTGCAAATGTATACAATGAGCAATACTCCTACATTTCTTAAGGAAATGTAACTTGTAAAGTATAAGAAATTGAGGGGTAAGGAATCAATAAAAACCAAACAGAGTAATTCTTTCTAGGGCGTAAATTTAAAAGAGGAAGGGTGGTGAAGAACCATAACAAAGGCATAGATAAGGCTTAACAGATAATTCTCTTTATAGGGAACAAACCAAATGCTGGGGGAGTTGTAAAGGAAATAAATCATCACTGAATTCGGCATGCCACTTTAAATTGAACAATAATGACACAACACACCCAAACAAAATTTCCATTCTTCCGAAATAGAAAAATTATAGAAAGAATCAAAATATATCCATACAAACCAATTGCAATCATAATATAACACTAATAATGTAAAGTGCCTAATATCCGTAACCAAATTAGCCTACCTGCGTGAATACAAATCACGTAGTAGAAGAAGCCAAGCTCACAAACTCATCAGCAGAATCTGAGCTCGACACCGAATATCAGGCAAATCCCCTTTTCCTCCGGCTGCCGGCGGTTTCCACCGGGTGGCATGAATCATGAGGGGAGGGGGCGGCGGGACAATTGGGAAGAGAAATTTCTGAATATCAGCA